>WUAM01000175.1:4376162-4432034 GCA_024336885.1 Actenoides hombroni | reverse complement strand
TTTTTAATTTGATGGTAGCTCTTGGAAAATAGTAATACAATTTTTAATAATAATACATTGATTAAAAGGGCCTGAAGGCCTTCCTCACTGATGCTTGTCGCGGATGGAGCCGCCGCCGCCGCCGCCTCCGGGTAGCCGTGCGGTCTGCGCGTCCCCGCCCGCGGCTCGGCCGAAGGTGGTGCAGGGAGGAGCCGCGGCCCGGCGAGAGAGTGCGGGGAGAGGGGGGGGGACGGACGGGAGGCCGGCCACGCGCGTGCGCCGCGCCCGTGACGCGGAGGGGAGGGGGCGGTGCCGGCGGGATGAGGCCGCTTCCGCCGCACTGCCCCGGGCCGACGCGGCGCGGTTTGGTCCCGGCCGCTCCGCGCGGGAACGGGGCTGCGGGGCGGAGGGGTCAGCCCAGCCCTGCCCTGCCCTGCCCTGCCCTGCCCTGCCCTGCCCGTGCGGGAATGAAGATGACTGCCGCGGGAAGAGGCCGTTTGCCGGCTCCTCCTGCCGGGATGCCCCCGCTGGTACCATAAGCCAGAGGCTCCCCTCGTTCTCCGGTTATCGCACAGCGCTGGAGGAGAGGCTGCTAACGCCCCCCAGGAAAAGCTGGGGAGGAGGAGTGGCTGTCTCGTTTTTCTGTGACAGGGACAAGCTAAAGACAGCCGAAGCAGAGCGCTCTCCCCTGCCTTGGAAGAAAGATGAGGATCTGCAAGTTTGGCTTTAGCTTGGAGGTGATGAAGCAGCAGAGTGAGCACCAGTAGTGATGGAGTCACGAGGGACTCGGAAGGCAAGGATTGTTTCGATTAAATACGAAGCCTTACGGGGATTTCCCCATCAAACAAAGCTAATCCTGTGCTGCATTCTAAGAAACATCTCCAATGTGAATTGAGAACCAGTTCTTGGATTCTTATTTGTAGAAAGGAACGGCTTTAGCATTCCGGTGCTAATCTTAAGGTGGAGAAGATGCTATACTAACACGAGTTACATTTCCTGCATAAATATTAGCCTATTAATACTAGTTCCAGAAAGGAATTGCTTTAGCACTTAAGTGCTAATTCTCCAGAGGAAATGGAGCTATACGAACACAAACTGCGTTTACTGTAAAACTCTTGGGACTGTTTACCATTTGTCTGTACATTGTTTGTTGGCTGACAGTTTAAACAGGAAATTAAAAGGCCTTCTTTGTGGATGAATGTTTACTCCTGCCATATCACAAAGCCATCCTGCCAAAGATAGGAAGCATATTTTGAAATTCAGATTAGAAGCTTAAAATCCTTATGTGAGGTAGGTGACCCCTCTGAAATTGGGAAAAAGGGTTAGAAATGATCTCAGGCAATTTGAAGGTCAGATAGAATTAACGTAACTGAGATACACAATAATTGCAGCTATTTCTTTGGGCTTGACTTGAAGGACAAGGTTGTACAGCACGTTGCCCTGCAAGCTGCTGTTCAACAGCTGGTCCCTGGCTGTATACTGACATTCTGACCAGTTCCATCCCATCATGGGATTTTTTTCTAAAGAAACTGTGTTGGACTCTGAAGGTTGAGAAAATGAGGCTTTGAGCACAGATAAGTTTTAGGCAATGGTATTTACAGTTTGGACAAACAGAAGAGAAGAAAATGCAGTTGTATAAATCAAGATGTATGCACAATACTGCCGAAACAGACCGAAGGCAGGGAGCTGCAGGATTCTTTCCACAACATATTGCAAACAACCTGATGAATGGGCCATATACTATAGAATTCTGAAGTGTGACTGCAAATACAGACTCTGGTCAGACAGATAATGCAATATTAGAGGTAACGGTGGTTTAACCCCAGCTGGCAACTAAGCAACACCCACCCCCAGGGGGATGGGGGAGAGAATTGAACAAGTAAAAGTGAGAAAACTCATGGGTTGAGGCAAAACCAGTTTACTCAGTGAGTATCACATCAGCTGAGTTTGCTCTTTAGACTGATAAACTCACCCCATGTGCCATCAGTGTTCAGAACGAAGTGGTCTATTTTGGCCAGCTGGGAGAGGTGGTGGTTGGTGGCCCGTTCCAGGTCATACAGTGATGCTATGAGAAGCTGAACAGATGTCATACAAGGTAAGAGGACCCACAGCAACGCTGTGTTGGCCAACGGAAGGGCTGCCTCTGACAAAGCTCAAGAGAGGTAGACTGAGAGAGGTATGGCTGGAACTCTGGCTTAGAACTCCCGCAGAGTTCACAGGGCGTTCACTTTGTAAAAAGAAAGAAAACATGCTTTTAATAGTGACAGGGCTAGAGCAAAAGTGTGTAGTGCACAGATCTGAAAAAGTTGACCTTCAGGCTCCGTATTTTGCAAAAAACGCCCATCTCTAGAATGTTCTGAGCGCTGCTGTGCCAACGGCTGTAAAAGCTCTGATGGCCACTAGAGGTCATTCAATGAATAAGAAATAACTCAAGCTTTCTGTTTGCTGATTTTTTGTTTGGGTTTTTTAAAATTATTATTTTGGTTTTTGTCATCAACAACATAAACAGTTAACTTTGCAAGAGAGCTAAGTGCTAAATTTCTGAAGATGACTGACTCTCCATATACTCTGTAGGCACACAGTGACTGTAGGTAGCCCTAGGTGACCACTGACATTTTCAGGAGGTGCTAGTTAATTTGATTGGGAACTAGGCACACACCTAGAAACCTGACCACTTTGCTGTGTGTTTCTCCATGTCTTTAGGTAAACTGACACCCTTAAAAAAATCTGGTCCTAATTCCAGTGCTCAAAACTTCAAAAGCATTTATCTATAAGACAGGTATTTATTTTCCATATAACTTTGTCTATTTAAAATGTAGGTGCTATATAATTTCACTCCATCTTTGACACATAGAAGGAAGGACAGGTGTATTGTTTATATAAACACTGGGAACAAGACTAAGAAACTCTAAAGAGAGGGATCTCCAGTGAAGCAAAACTCAAATCAGGATAACTTTAAAGATGTTTTCTCTATTCCTATTAAAGTCTATTTAACATTCAAAGAAAACTACTTTTATTTCTTTCTATTTCCACATCTCTGGACTGTGACATTATGGGGGGGAAAAAAAAAAATCTTGTTACAAACCTGTAAATAAGCTAAACTTGGTAAGATCTCTGGGATTATGAATGGAATAGAAGAAGGTTCCTTCCAAGAGTGAATATATTGTGCATAAAGATTTGCAAAGTAATTTCTAATGCCACTGTGCTGTTGAATTGCTTTCTCACCAGACACAAGTATTCTAGCACTTTCTGTTTGCTACTCACTACATACATCATTTAGCTTAATAATAGTTTTTATCATTAGAATAGAAACACATTTTCTTTCATGAGGAAAGCCCTTTCCCAGCAGTATTTATAATACAATTTCTTCTTCAGTCATTTGATTTGTTGCAAATGGGAAGTGAGCCACTGGAGTGCTTTTCAATAACTTACTGCTCTCAAAATGCAAATCCACCTTCTAATGAGGTGTTTAGGAGAAAAAAAACATCTACTTAATCTTTAACAGATATTTTGGCTGCTAAATAGAGGACTCTATCACAAGCATACCTCCCTGTTGGAAACAGCTGTAGCAGCCTGACTGTTTGCCAATGAAATCACAGCACATTTTTAGAATCTCACTAATGGTTACCCCAGGAATTACTTCTTCTAAGAAATCTTCAGAAAAGTTATTTTAGTTATTGGGTTTTGGCTAACTGCTTCAGTCCCCAGTGGGATGCATCTCCAAGCAGGGTTCTGAGCAGAGCTATTGCAAGCTGTCTTGGTGACACTTCAGACCCAGAGCTGGTCATTTAGGGTGCTCTCTCTTCTGATAAAGGTGGCAGCAGCCACCATCAGTCAGTTGGTTGGTTAGTTAACAGCTAACTTGGTACCCAAGTAGCAATTTCTCACCTCTGTGACTCAGATGCTCAACTCAACCTGACTTTACTGTGGCTTTGGTCAGAGTGATACAGAGAACAGGCTGTGAAGTGTTTGTACCCTGATCTCTCACTGACTTAGAACAGATGATTAATGCACTTAATCAAATCAAAAGGAGATGAAGATTTTAGCCCTCTCAAAAGGGGCTAGAGTAATAATTTATTTCTTTTTATACCTTTTGATGTCTGAGAACAATACTCTTTGCTGTGCTGATAAACACACCAGCAAAATTGAAATAGAAGAAAAACAACAAAAAAATGCAAGCAGTTTAACTGTTCTTTCCTTTTGCCCAGTCAGTTTTGGCCAGTCCCATTTATCTAGTCTCCTCTCTGTCTCCTCAAAAATTCTCTCTTATTACTACAAACAATATAAAAAATGGGAGGGAAGAGTTTTACGCAGGTCTCTGAAACACAAACCTTGCAGATCTTTTCAACTTTGCAATCTCATTGGAGTAATCTTTTAAGTCACTAGAGGTCCCTAACCACAGAGCTAAATGAGATCCAAGGGCTACTCCTGGAAAAAGGTCTGGAATTAATGCCTGAAAAAGACTGCACAACCTCTTGGGCAAATTCTTCAGTGAGCAGACAAGATGGGACTTCATCCAGAATCTGACATTCCATTCAGTGACAACAGATAATGTTTCCAGGGTGGTACCTTGTCTGTTCAGCAAAGCTGCAACCTTGAACTGGTGGAAGAAATCCTGAAAAACACACCCCCAAGCATGACACCTTGGAGGCCTTCACAATAGGACATATTGAGTCAGGAGAAGAATAAAAAAAGCTCCTTCATCATCATGCGAAGAATGGAGAGAGAAAAGGAGGCAAAGGAATGAGGAGAGAAGCTATATATCCGGTGGGAAAGTTTTTCTGAAACCTTAGCCTGTAAAATGCCTCAGTAAGAACGAACCATTAAATCGTGAGCACTGTAGGCATGTGTCCTTATCATGAATCTTTCTTTGTTGTAGTATCTTTCTGCCATAAACACTTCTAATCGTATCAGGCTTTCTGCCCAATAGCAAATGGTTCATTTAATATAGAATCCAATCAGATAAACTGGATGGCTGTTAAACATTGTTATATACTGTGTCTATGTGGCACACATTTGTACTTATGTACCTAGTGTAAGAATTTGAGTAATTCTATTATGAAGTCTGTTTATCTCAGGCTGAAAACACTGATTGCAAGTTCATACATCATTTTTTTACCTGCATTTTGAAGCAGAAGTCCAAGGGAAGCTGGCATACGATCATAAAGTTTTGGCTATTATCTTTTGGACGAGGAGATGCTTGTATTACAATGTGCTGTTTCTGGTCTGCAGCAGGAGAAAAGGATGGGGCATTTAAGCTGCAGATCACCTGGCTGCATAAGGTCATGGCAAAGGTAAAGAATTCTTATGGAACAGGGGCTGAGAACTTCAAAAACAACAACTAACCTACATAGGCTTTTTCACCCAAAGCAGATAGAGCAATTGCAAGAAGGAGTCCTACACATTGAACAGACAGATTTCTAGTAATTTGAAAGAAAGAGGTGCACTGTATTTAGATACTCTTTTCTAACAGATAAATCTCTTCTACCTTGTAAGTAAAGACAGATCATATTTTAGTTCTTTTACTTCTCACCAAGTCAACAATGTACGCCCCCCAAAAAAACCCAAACCTATGTATGCCCAAAGAACTAAAACATAGCCCCAGATGTCCATGCAGATTGAATCCTTCTCCAAAGTGTGCTTAAACAACAACGAGCCTGGAGAGCCAACGACAGGCACAGTATTCCCTTTGCTGAACTGTATGTTCGGTTTCAGAAGGGAGCAATAAAGTTTGCACCTCACAACACAAACACAAATGAAGCACCTGGAGTTTCTGCAGTCTCTTCAGACTCCAGAAGCTTAACGGATCCCAGGCCCAGTGGACTGGGAGCAAACAGCACAATCTGGTGAGTGTCCAAGGGGCAGACTGACCTGGCTTGTGCCAGCATTAACTCATGTGTTACATTGTGCTCCATTTAGTCATGACAGATGTGGCTGCAGTTTATTTGGCATTTCTAAATCTTAAAGTTTATGTCTGTATATGGCCTTTAAAATCCATGGTATAGTATGCATCACTTATATGTTAATTCACTCAAAGGACTCAAATAATGTTCAAGAGAATGCCTAGTAGTGTATAGAAATCTTAGGAGATTTATTATTGTGCTGAATAATTTTTTTGTAGTAACATTATTATTCAGAGTTGGACTGTAATGATATAAAATACAGCCGTGCAGGAAGAAAGAATGTTTCAACAGTATGCTCTTGTTCTCTAGAAAATTGTGCTGCAGAATCATCTTTCAAGATGTTATGAGAGAAAAATAAAGCTCACAGAAATTAAAAAAAAAAAAAAAAAGAACATTGGAATAGGAAGGACAAAGAAGCAGAATGGAGTAAGTTAAATAAGGTAGAAAACAAAGAAAGCTTTGAATTTGTAAAGCAAGGTGTACCTCTGGCAGAATCATCACTGTATTCAGATCCAAATCTTTCCAAAAGCCTCCCATTTCAATCTTCTGTTAGCCTGGAAATCAAAGCAGATGATCAAGATGAAATTACTTCAAATGCAGGCACTCAAATATAGAGCTATCCTTTCAGGAAAGTTGTTCTTCCCAAGTAAATTTCAGAGATAAAGGTCCCTGCTCCATAAACATCATTGTAACACTTGCAGTGTTTACATATTCACTGATGATTTAGAGTAATAAACACCGTGGTTGTTTTGACTAGAAAAAACAGTTATATGTAGCTTACCACATGCAAGCTCAATCAGCAGTCGATCAACAGAGTGCCACCTAAACTCTATCTACAGTACAGAGGGGAAGAGGCATGAGGATTAGTTTGCTAGGTTCTAAGCCAAAATACTTCTACAGAGAGCTTTGACTTTAATAATGCACCTAAATAATTACACTGACTACCTAGAGGTAAGGCAGCTTTAAAATCCTTCTCTGTAGGAGCTGGGCAGTGGAGCAGAGTGAGGAGAGTGGTCTTGTTACTTCAACGAGGTGGAATGTTGCCAGATTTCTAGAGGAAGGTTGTGTAGAATTTTATCCTAGAAAGATAACATGCAAGGATCAGAGGAAGAGTCTTGACAGGAAATACACTTAGTTGTTGTTTATGTTGCTATTTATGATTTAAAATTTCTCCTAACACCTCAGACATAGATGGAAATGAAGTCCCTTCTAATTGAATAATTTTAAATTTGATTAAGTTTTTCTTCATCTTCTAGAGCATCTTTACTGCTTTACTAAAATTCTTTGATTTAGTGGTATTATCTTCACAGCAAACTCATTTGACTTTGTTTCAAGTCACACTGATTTTAGTCCCTTAGCTTGGTAAAGTTGTTGCTTGACTTCATCCAGACCGTGATTTCAAAGCTGCACATGAACAGCTGGCTACCTGCTGTGGGTAGCTCCGTGTGATCCTCGGCCTTTCTGCTTAGTCCCTTTGATCTGGTTAAACTGACCTGTACCATAAAATTACTTCATTTCTTGTTGCCACTCACACTGCCCTTGCCTCCTGCGCCTGGAACCATCTCCATCTACTTGCAGTCTAACTATTTGTCTATACGTACAGTTTTTAACAGCAGAGTTACAGTGACCAGTCCCCAGTGTGTGGAGACAGGATTTACCAGCACAACTTTTTTTTTCTGAGTCTGGTTTTAGCTGCTGGCTGTTCTCTTCTAATTTTTTCTCTTTTGGTTTGGTAGAGCTAAAATTGAATGAGGGAGGCTTTGCGGAACCTGTCATTATGGCACTCAGTGAAAATTGCACCAGATGAAAGCCTAGAGCAACTATTGTGGGAAACCACATCAAGAACCACTTTGTGTATATTTACACAGCAGCCTATATAAAATGTTATTCTGATCTGACATATATGTCCTTCATAATCTTCCTGTGTAATTTGAAATTGTAGAAGTAGTTTAATATATCTTTTTTTAGCTCAGAGAACATACTCTTCTCAGAAAATTTAGTAGGTTTCTTGGGAAATTTCCCAGAGATACTAAGGAGGGATAGGCTAACCTATCAAAACCAGAACTGAAAAAAAAAAAAGAGAAAGCAAAGATAAGCAACTTACACACTTGTCTTTTAAACAATCTCTTTGTCTTTTTGTGTATATGAGGGAAGTGCAGAACCTGAGCCTGTGTATTAAAACAAACTCTAAGACCAGTCATTTCTTCTCTACAGATACCGTGTCACGAGAGTGGTCAAGGCACAATGCTGGCTGCCAAAGCTTTCATACAGAAGAACAATTTGTTCGACATAGAACACAAACAAACCTCTCACAGACTTTCCCCTGTACTTTAAACAATGCAAGCTTTTCATGTTATTTACTCAGAAAAAAATATAACCGAGATCCAGCAGGTGGTTTTCCCTGGCTTCACACTTCATAAGATTTGCAGCTCAAAGAACGAGAGCTACCATCTCATTCTGAGACAACACAGTGATGTACCTTCTGACTGAAGGAAAACATGGCATCAGCTGTCCCCACACAAACTCACTCAAGCAGACTTCTCCACACTACATGCTTGTCAGAATCTATACATTTTGGCAGGTTTGGATAATCTCCTTTGCTCCCCGCTTCAGCCTCACCCTTTCCATCTAAGACTGCAATTTTCAGGCCACTGGCTTGAAAGGCTCTGGTGTAGACCTAACATTTATAGCAACCCTTGTGATCTATCCAGACAAGACAGGCCTCTCTTCAGAATCTGTAATCGCTTACTTCAGAGCTCATAGTTGAAGCCCTTGATTCATTGTGGTTACAAAAACTTTGAAGCAAAATGCACTCTTTGGCAGTAAGGAAACCCACAGGCTTCTGGCCCTTTTGATCAATCTCTCTGCTGCCTAGGAAAGCAGAGGCCTTCCTCCATCTTTAATGGGCATGTCCCTGAAATAGCAGACCTGGTACACAGTGACCATCTGTTTACGTTTCGGGAGGACATTAACCAAAAAACCCATCAACCAGCAGACATTGTTTTCAAAAATGCAGAATAAGCTACTGCATCTCCTTGAACACCACCGTTCAAAAAGGAAGGCATCAGACTAGAAGATCTTTCTTTTCAGATGGTCTGGCTTCAGGAAAAACAGCTCCAAAGTATCTGTGGCCAAGGCTTTGTACTGTGAGTGTTAAGAGACTAAGACATACAAACAATGTAGCGTCAGAACCTAGTGGGAAATACTAAGGCCCACCGCATTTCCAGATAAGTGGTCAAACTTTAAACACATGCTTTACAGAAATTCTAACTTGAAATGCTTTCTTTACTAAGTAAAAAACTAGATTTCTCTGGAGTCATTACTGGGGATGCTAAATGGCTTCATTTACAGTGGATACTGCAAAGAAAAATCCAGTTCCCTACGCAAGGAGCAGGAGTTCAGATTCCTTCTTGAAATTTTTGCAATTCTCCTTCATCATCCCTTTCTACAGCACAGGGCAAACAAGAAAATCATTGTTTTATCCTGGAATGGTATTTTTAAAGTAAGTTGGAGATGGAAGTTGTAAGGATCTAAACAAGTTTTATTTTTCACATTAAAATAAAGTACATAAGGACAACAGTTTGAGATGCCTTTGAGATTTCAGCTCTGCCATGTTCTGCCAACATGGAAAAAAATCTTATTTTAAATATCTGTTATGCTGTACAATTCCTGATAGGAATACCCTGATCTTTGCTTTTACTTGTGCCCTTTGCAAATTCTGACAACATTCTCCAGAACAGGAAATATAATTAGGAGATATATCTGAGAAGGTCAAGGTAATACAAACAACTTAAAAAAAAAAGCATCACTTTTTAAGAACATAGCATATGATAGAGAAGAATGATTCAGACCAAACCAATTAGTAATTGGTTTTCAGAAGTCACCACGGTGACTTCTAGTAACAAAGACAAGAAAAACCAGTCATTTCAGCAATTAACTTAAAGGAGATACAGTTACAGCCAGGCTCCTCCTTTTATTCCCTCGTTTAAATACAACCCCTGGGGATTTGCTGGTCATTAGGCAGACAGCCAAATGAGTCCTGTATAGTTGTTGCTTTAGGCACCTCAGTTCTGCTCCTAATAGCACAGCACTCCTCATCAAACTTATTTTTGGAATGACAACATTTAAAAAAAATCTGTTATTTTGCCCCAAATGGTGAACTGAAAAGCAGAGGGTTCGTTAAGTGAATGAGGCAAGAATTGTATCGTATTAGTAAAGATTAGCAAGTGGAGTATGGGGAGAGAAGAGGAAGTCACCAAGTAAACCACAACCCTGTTAAACTGACTTTAATACTGTGCAAGAACAACTAACACATCAAGGTAAATGGAAATTTCAAACAGTGAAGAGTAAAAAATCATTTCTGTGAAGTAGACTACATAAGATCTACCTAGTTGCCTTTTTTTTTCAGATAAAACCAATTTCTTTTTCTAGTTAAAACAAGCCTAATTTTGATGTATCTTAGTAAACCATTTATACATTATCCCACGGTTGGAGAAAAGCTTCACTGTGAGAGAAAATAAGAGTTTAGAGGTAGGAAATAAACCGGAATCAGATCAAAATTACAGAGTAAAACACAAGTTCCTTAGTGTTGGATGGATTGTACTATCATCTCTCCTATCAGGGCAAAACTACAAAGATTGAACCTGTTGCATTGAAGGGGGAAGTGTATGTTTGGAGGAAAGCTACCAGCAGAATTCTCTAGGATCAGTTGGAGACTAAAAATAGTGGATAGTATCATAGCTAATTTTGGTACAGCGTATGTGCTTATGACATTTTCTGATGACGAAGTCTGGAGGCAGTGTCAAACTAGAAAAGGCTTGAAATATCATAAAGGTCATTGAACTTCAGTTGCTGAAAAGGGATGAGGTTAAAATGTACAAAGTGCAAGGCTGTACGCTTTGGAATGAACAACACAAATTTTCTATGAGCAGCTAATAGTTCATAGTTTAGGAAAGACACCTAAGTGAAAGAACTAATATATTCATCTGTTGCAGCAGAACTACGTACTACTGGGGAGGTGAAGCTATGAAATGCTCCCTTGGTTTTCCTATCGACAGGCATGTAAGAATTTTTACCACCTTTTCTGAAAAAAAAAGTAAAATGGGTGACAATCCTGCTAGAGGAGATTGAAAGGACTTACCTTATTTAGCTTATTATTTCATTATTAAAGAAAATCTGAGAAAAGGTTTATTATTGCTCCTCAAATATACTGGGGATAAAAGAGGATAAGAGAAACGTCCAAAGGAAAGACAAAGTAGAACTCGGTATCGGCATGAGATAGCCGAGGAAATTGCCATGAAAATTTATCATGGAGAGTAGAAAAGTTTCCAACTGTTAGGGACAAAAAGTACTGCAACAGCTTCCCAACAGGAGTATGAAGGCAAAAAGACCAAACCTGATTTAAGATGAAAGCCTGATAAACATACAGATGGGATTATATGACCTGCTGCAGGAAGGAACCAGACTCCATAGCCCATGGAATCTTTTCTGATTCTGGGTTGTATTCAGAAAAAAGCAGATGCTAAGGCTGAAGCAATGAAGGGAGCAAAAGGCAACAAGAAGATTTCAGTCCGAATATAAAGGAACAAAAATTAAATGAAATGTGGCTGTGACAGGGTCACCTGGGCCTAGGTTAGCTGGCAATTAGGCAAACTCTCTTACTTGAAATTTCAGAAAACTTTACTATTCTGTTTCTTTTCCAGCATACCCATATGCTCTTACAACTACAGTCTGGGGACATTTCCAAAGCTGCTACAGGAGATAGATTTGTGTCCTTTCTGAGCAGTTCTACTTTTGTTTGAGTTAAAGCAAATGGGAGCCTGTTTTCACTACACTGATAGTCCAGAGCCAGAACCTCTTTTGGTAAGGCTCCTGTACACCCCCCAAAAAAACCCACTTTGCTCCCCAGGGATATTCTGTATGTAGCAATAACTTTCCAGTCTTAGCCCAAGAGTGTCTGGCAGAAGGGGAAGGACTTCTTGTAATGTATGTACCCGTGACACTTTTTTACAGCTGCACAAACCTGAAGGTTTTGTTTGCCCTAAAGCTTAGCTGGTTTTGCCAAAAAAAGAGCAGTTAGTCCAATAAAAAGCAACTGTCTTTTATAAATCTTGCCTTGAGCATCTTGTAAACAACAGGGGAAAGTCAAAACCTAAAAGCAGTTCTTGGACCACCTTCTTTACGATGGACACAATTTTCAAAACTCTAAATCAGGTAACTCATAGACAATTTTTCACCCCTAGTCTTGGGTTCTGAATTTTGGTGCCTTTGCTTGGCCGGATGCTTGTCTTTGGTTATAACCAACTGCCACAGCTGCACTGTGCCCCTAACTGGATTCATTCCCTCGCAATTGCCGTGTCCTCACTGTGGCAATCTCCCCTTGGACGCTCACTTCTCCCATCTCCCCAGCACAGGTGATGCCAGGGCACACAGCACCCATTTGAGTCGGTTACCTGCCCGGTGCCAGGGCGCACAGCACCCATTTGGGTCGGTTACCTGCCCGGTGCCAGGGCGCACAGCACCCATTTGGGTCAGTTACCTGCCCGGTGCCAGGGCACACAGCACCCATTTGGGTCGGTTACCTGCCCGGTGCCAGGGCGCACAGCACCCACAGGGTCAGGTACCTGCCTGGTGCCAGAGCCTTCCGCAGCAGCTCACAGAGGGCAGCTCTCGGCTCTGGGGCCCCCCGGCTCATCTTTCTGCGCGTCTGTCAGTCCGACCTCACCCCTACTCCAGGGGCCGCTTGCCGCGGGAGGCCCCGGAGGCAGCCGCGACCCTCGGCTGCCGGGGGCAAAGTCGCCCTTTGGCGAGCAGAGGCCGCGGGCTCCGCCAGCCAGGGCCCCGGCGGCCGTTGGGCGGCGCGCGGGGGCCCGCGAGGGGCAGCGTTGTGGCGGCGGCCGTTGGGCGGGAGCCGAGGCGGGGCAGCCGCGGAGCCTCTCGGCGAGGGCGGCCCGGGAGGCAGAGCGGCAACCGGTGCAGAGGCTCCCCTGGGGCCGCCGCCACGGCCCGGCCGGGCCCCGTGCGGAGGGTCAGCCCCGGTGCGCCGGGGAACTAAAGCGAGTGGCGAACCCAGCGCCTCGGAAATACAGCACTCGGCACTGCCGTGTGGTGCCCAGGCAAGGAAACCTCCCCCTTTCCCTCTTATTTCCAGTTAAACCTTCCGATTCAAAATAAAGCGGCCCTCCTTCTCCCCACAGAAACCGGGTAGTTTACCCGTTCCTGCAACTTCACGCTTTCCCACAAAGCTCTTTCCCTCTGAGGCCATGACTTGCCAACGCTCCGGGGGGGTCTCCTCAGGCAGCCAAACACGCAGGCGGTGCTTGTATTTTAAGGAGAAATGGGGAAAAAACCAGTTGATTACAAAGGATGCTTAAACAAGCCTCTTTCATTTTGATTTCTTCCCACTTGAAGCTATAAATACAGCTCAAGATTACAAAGGGTTGTAAAGTAAATACCGAGAGACAACACTCACAATTTTCCACGCAGCTACACCCTAAACCAATAATGTAAGGAAATCTGTCCCAAACTTTGAAGTGCTATTCTAGTTTGTTACAGGACAAAACACTGGGGTTTCTCTGTATTTATTTAGCCACCTACCACTCCCTCACCGAGTTTTTAAATCCATTTGTTTGCTGTAGAGAAAAACATATTAAGAGGAGTTGTATTTCCAAGCTATTTGTATTACAAAAACATCGACTGAAAGCAAATCCGTGCTAGCAATGTATCTTTAACTTGTACTTGCATGATAAAATCCAGATCTGCTTTTAATCTAGGTGGGGGGGGAGGAAACCTTTGATCTGCTATTGATACTGCTATTTTCTCCTTAATTATTTAACTCCCACTGAATGTTTTCCCTATGATTCCTGTGATTTCCTATGATTCTAGGCAGAAACTTTCTTAAAAGTAATTTTTACCTTGGGTCCTATTAAATAAACAAACCACCAACAGACAGATTAGTAGTAGTATTTGTGCTCATTTGGGAGTGCGTTGAAGGCAGCAGTATGTACAGATGATCTAGTTCAAACAAATGATGCAATAAAGCGATGCCGAGGATTAGGAAGATTTCCTTTCCCTATTTTAATTCTCTATCATCTGTATTATGCTGCCCCATGCCTTCCAAAACCAGATTCTATTATTGCATCTGTGGAATTGTATCTGAAGACCAGATTCTTTTCTCTGTGTTAGGAATTTGTCAGGTTGCACTGCCTTCTTTAGTTTTTAATCAGGGTTTTTTTTTCCCTAAGCGTATCTCATCTGTAGGTCTCCATGCTGTTGCCAACCTAAGCAAAATTCTACTCTTGCTTCAGACATCCGACACTGTGATTTCACTTTAGAGCATTAGCAGCACGTTTAGTGTGAATAATCTCAGAACTGGTATAGTTTGGTCTATGGAAGTTTATGGGAACACCTTAATGGATCTGAATTATTGCAGCCAGCTGCTGGCTGAAGGATCAGGATGCTCATTTCCTGAAGGATCCAGGATGCTTATTTCTCACGTACAAAGAGTGAAATTTTACAGTAGTGAGTGGACTTCATTTTTACCGTGTAATGCGTTTTCTCTTCTTTGTTGTATCTGTAAGAAAGCCATTTGGTTTATACGGGAAGGCTTGAATTGAATCCCCTCAAGTCATGTGTAGTTTGGCTGCTAAGGATCTGAGGAAAGCTAAAAGAAAACATTTGTTTTAAACACTGGATTGCAGTGGTGTGTTCTTGGAACAAGAACAAAAATATTTTCCCATTAAATGAAAATATTTTTAATTACAGAAGAAACCACACTGAGCCTGTGATGCCTGTTAAAACCCTTGTGTCTACAGAAATGCATTAACAGTACATTTCAAGTGTTCCCATCAGATGGTTGCTATGCATTGGATGGGATTCTTAGTGCAAATAATTCTACAGTGCTATATAAGTTCTTCCTGATATTAACAGAAGCTATGCTGCCTCATTTAAAACTGCTGACAATGAATTGTCTATGCATCTAAAATTTGGTCCATGCATCAAATCCTAGTGCTGTGTGCATAGGCGTGTGGCAGCATCGATAGATACGTGCTCCGGGCAGCCCTGTATGCCATGAGATAACCAAAGTTGTAAAGTGTAAGTTTTGTGAACTTGCTACAACCTTTTTCCTTTAGAAGCAGGTATTTATAGGCAAGCTAACCCGAAATTTGGTGTTTCTGCAATGAAAAGTTGCAGCTAGCAAAGAGTACGCAATTTGGCTCTTCTGTAATTTTAGACAAGAAGGGAGTAATACTAAACCAGTTAAAAGCCAACTGTAATTACTCAAGCAATTTACTGAGATTACTCAAGAGCATAAGTGTGGGGTGGTTGTGAATGTGCCATAGGATTTATCATACCCATAAAGAGTTCTCCACTCTGCTCTCAGTTTTCCAAGGAACAGAGCAGAATTTTCCAATAGCATTGCTTTCCCTACACCCTGTATGTAGTAGGCTCAACGCTGGCCACATGGAATTATGGCATGCTACTAACACTGCCTATCAGTTCACTGCCTAAAATTATTGAGGAATATTTGAAACTATCACTGTAAAAACGAAAATGAAATGAAGAAGACGCTCCATGAAATGGAAGGAAAGGCTTCAGGAACAATATTGTCCTTATGTCTTTCAATGTTCCTTATTAAATACCCGAAGAAGGTAGTTTTTTGAGGTGTAATACTCCCCAAAATACTGATCCTGCCTAAAAGTTTCTTGACTCCATCATCAGTGCAGCCAAAACATTATGTGCACTTTAAGAACAGGCAAGAGAAATGCTCTGTGTTGGTTCTTTGAAACACACCGCTGACAGCCATCCAGACCATAAAGAGTCTCTTCCCAATACCAAAAGTTGAGTGGGTGCTACAGACTGTGAAGAAAGAAATAAGACTAATGAGAGATTGTTTGTTATTGTTCACTAATTTCAGTATCAGATGAT
Source organism: Actenoides hombroni (assembly GCA_024336885.1). Taxonomy (NCBI): domain Eukaryota; kingdom Metazoa; phylum Chordata; class Aves; order Coraciiformes; family Alcedinidae; genus Actenoides; species Actenoides hombroni. The sequence goes on along the minus strand of WUAM01000175.1, from coordinate 4,416,225 downwards.
TTTAATTTGAAGCTGTATCTCATTGCCTCTTTCAGGACAGAGAAAACAAATTGCCTTGAACATGTTCTTCAGAGAACCCAGAGCTGTCTGATAGGGTAAGATTCATATTTATCTTCAGCTGGGTATGTATCAGAACTAAGCTAGTTGCCTGCTCTTCATCTACAGTTGGAAGAAAGAGAAGAGAAATGATTTATCCAAGCAGTTCTTGAATGGGATCTTTTTAGCTTGGCTAAAGTAAGCCTACATGACTTAAGAGTAAATACCAAAGTTTTAGAAAGCCAGAACAGACACAATGAGTTTCATAGTCTGCAAGTTGGCTGCTTCTCTTTCATATAAAGATTAACAATTGTGGAGCACAGCTTTAATCCTTCAAGAGTTAGCTGCGTGAATGTGTGTGTATATATAAATATTTAATATGTAAATATTTAGGGATTTGTAGTGAAGAATATATGGAATCAGACAATCCAGGGGAGGGCTGCAATAGGACGTTTAAGGCAAATGATGAACCACAACTATTTGATACAAGGTTGATCTATTTTTACCTTTATAAATGTGGTCTATCTAAAGGCAAGGTACATGGGAGTTTATGGGGCAACTGAAAAATAGTGGGCTTTGTATTGTAATTACCATAAATGTTATTGGTCTCCTCCCTCTTTTCAGGTCTTTCCAGATGTGCCTCACTAAAGTGGAGGGTGAGTAACTACATCTGGATTTGGTACATAGTAGTAAACTGAAATCAAACAGTCTAAGCTGCAGTCCATTTCCCAGCATCTAATCCATTTACCAATTTTGCTTACAATAACTTGTATTATGTTAAACCAGTAGGAAAGGCTATGCTAGATCTGGAGCAACATGTCACAGGAAAGTAAAAAAAAAAAAAAGGAGCAATGAAGGTTTTACTTGCAGACTCTAAACTTCAAAAGACTCTCCATAGCACAGATGAAAATCCTGGAATGCCTTGAGTGTTTCCCAAGAAGTTAACGGTGTTAAAGCATCTTGAGAAACACCTTTAACTTCAGCTGATTTTACATGCTTTAGCATGTAATCCCTTTACAGTCGTCATGGAGTAATTGTGCTTTATATGTAAGATTTTTTTCTCACTGATATACTTAACTTAATCCTCCAGTGTCTTACATGCTATAGAAAGTGAACAGATAAATGTGTATATTGGCAACTGAAGCCATATATGTTGTAGAGTTTGAGAGTTAATGTCTGCAGAGTTTTGAAGAGAAACTCAAACTAGATTCAAATAAACTAGCTCAGCTACTGGAAGCAAGCAGTGTAGCTATGGCAGCAAGCAGCTCAGTGTCAGCTGTAAAATCTGCCTGTAAAGGTAAGTAAATATTTGGACAACTTGCTGGCACGGAGTTCTTGTGCTACAGCAGTTACACTACTTAGCTATTTTATATGCCACTCAGATAGCCTCAGTGCAAGAAGGCAGCATAGCTGTACCTGCTGGTTGCTCTGTGCCTTGCATAACAGGCTTGGAAGCACTCATCTAATGAAACTTTATTAGTATCTGTGTAGTAATTGCTTAGTAAAAAATGTAAGACTGTAACAGATGTTTATTCCTAGTCTTGAGGTGTCAGTAGCTTTTCCCTTACCAGTACTCAAGCATCCCACATTACAGAGGAAGTGATAATTATCAGTGTATCCAAGGAATATTACCAGATCTTGTATCTATATGTTTTCTATAAACAATGTGTTTACATATTCATCTAATTATCCAGCTGATCACTTTACAAACTTATTTTCCTCGCTGCACTGTTAAACTGAGGAGTCCAAGAAGACTAGTGACTTTGGCCAGTGCTGTTTCAGAGCGCCCATTCCTCTTGAAAACTGCAAACGTGGATCATTTGAACTAAATATATATATTTCTTACCTTAAAAGGTTGGACTAGATGACCCTTGAGGTCCCTTCCAACGTGGTATTCTATGATTTCACTAAGTTGCTCCCCCTGTTCAGGGGAATATGCATGTGGTAAGAGACCAATGTGCTGAAGAGCGTTAATCTCAAGCCTCTAGGACTGATCATGTAATATCCACATGGTTTTGCTTTTCCTGCCCTGAAACAACATCAGCAGGCCAGCACTTCTGGGGCAAAGAGATATCCCATTAAGGTGCCTTCTGTGGCCCGTTACCTAAACTTACTTTGCACCACTGCTTTTAAATTCAGTGTCTGAGGGTGTTTTTCACATGGTGATCGAGGTATTATTAGCAACCAAATGATTGTTAGAAATCACTGTAGCTAAGCCAGCTGACTTCACAATTCTGCTGCCATTAAAATGGATTTCAGCAAAGTTTTTTTTCTAGAATCTAATTTGTTTTAGACATGAATAATTTACAGGCTTCTTCTACAAGACACCACAAAGGATCAATACAGATCTAAAACACAGCCACTCCTCTATATGCCAGCTACTGCAAAATGCCATGCTGTTCTTTTTGCAGAACAAATTGCAAACACATCCACCAATTCAGTACAGATTATTTTCTTTAAATCATACTAGCTCTCCATTAATTCAGTAGCTAATAGTAATTTTTAGTTCTTTTATCTTTCTTGTAATTACAAAGTCAAATACTGACAAAGAAAAGAAGTTGCTTTTCAGTGCTCGTCTTAGGGAACAATATTCGTTTCTCAGGGCTTATTTCTGTTTCAAATCTGTGTACATTTGCTAATAGTTAGAACCTGTATTTCCATAATGGGGGTAGCAAAGTGTTTGATACATATTCTGTCATAGTTATGCCTTTGTTTAGCTAGGCACAAAAGAAAACTGGACATCAGGAAACGCAGTTATTTAGATGGCTTGTACTTATTTGGCTCTACAGTTACAAATAGGCAGAAAAATGTCTTTGTGAATGTTTAAATTCTACAAAGTACATGGATCAGGCTTTATACTGCTATAATTAGATATAAAAAAATTAAAATTGCTGTGAGTCATTGTAGCTGGCTCTGTCTAGAATGTTTTGGATCTGATTTGACAGTTCTACAATTGATACGTAAGTTTTGTAAGTGAAGGCGTTCACATAAACATAGTTCAGGAGAATCTAGAATACAGTGATGCCCTAGTAGAAAACCTGAAAAATTAATTATATCTAACTGAAATCTACTTGGTTAATCTCAAAAAGTGGACAGAAACCACTGAGGCGTGAATGGTTAGTTGCTGTAAACAGCAACATCTTAAGATAGATTATATTTACCACACACCCAGCATTCATGGTTTCACTGGGAAACCTCAGCATTCTTGTCCAGAACATGCATATGCAGAGTGTACCACCCTCCAATAAAAGGTAACACCAGAGGAACGATCTGCCTGCTTCCCAAAATAGCATAAAATACATAGTTTTACACTTCTTTAAGTTTAGAGAAAATAAATATTGGTAAGTTATGCTTAGTTTAGAATGAAAACAGGAATTTTGCCAAACTCCCCAAGTCTGACAGGTTTTACTAGCTCGGGTCTGTCTTCAGTTTTCAGTGATGAACCAACACAGAATTTCACCCTTGGCGTAAACCCTTCGTATAATGTCGAATATGTGACTACAGTTCAAACTTATCCTTCCCCAGCTCTGGCCATTCTTGTTAACGTTTAAATAACAAAGTAATATGCATCTCCACTTTCATTTGGCCTTGGCTGCTATCAGCGTTGTAAACCACATTCCTCTACTGCCTCTGGTCCTGAGAGATTCTCTAGTGCATTTTATATTCTGGATTAAAACAACTGCCTTTATGAGGGGATAGTTTTCTGTGTAACAGTGGAATGATTCAGCATCAGGGCTTAAAACCTCAGCAGCTACCAGTAGGACCTAGTGACCTGCTAACCTGTACTTTTTCCTTTATAACTTAAAAAATGACTTAAAATCCTTCAGAATAATTTGTCAGTTTTACCTCTTCCAACTCACATTATTTATAGTGGAGGAAAAACCTGAAAAAGACCAACTTCACTTCACTTAGAATAGTTCAGTTTAATTTGCAGTGTCAGCAGAAAAGGGCATGGCTTTGGAAGGTGTTGGCTAGCTTCCTTCTCAATGTGAGGGGCTATGGAAGGTGATGGAAAATAGTTGTTCCTTTTTTACTGTAATCGTCTACTGATGATTACAAATGGGGATTGTTAGAAGAGGGAAGTGCCAAATAGGAGAAAAATGTCCTGGTGAAAAGGTTAAGCACTGGAATTTCTTGACAAAAGCCTCATGAAATTGATACACTTGGAGATACTCCAAACTTGACCAGACAGTCCGAAGGAACTTGACAGAGATTCACATTTAGCCCTGCTTTGATAAAGGGTTGGACTGCAGGACCTCCAGAGGTGCCTTCTAACCTAACCTCTGCTGTGATTTAATCTACTGTCCGTGCCCTACAGTACCTCAGGGTTCAATCACGGGGAGCGATTAAAATACCGTAGACCAGAGAATTTATAACAGAAAATGGATACACAGGATAAACTGATGTTTTTGTTTCCATTTGTACTAGTTCAAAACTTAAGTTTCCAGACTGAGTTGTTTGAAATATATATTTTCATGTGTTTATAAGCTGAGCTGCTCTGTATTACTCTAAAAAAAGGCATTTATCATGGAAAGCTTGACCCAGAGTTAATTTTAGAGGTGCTAGCAAATGCCGCTGTTATAAAGCCTCTTTTCCTGTTTATGGTAAGAACAGATCTTCTCTTTTTCTTGTACTTACTATCTTGCCAAAACCAGAGGTCATTAGCAAGGTGAATGTTTTTTTCAGTGCTGCTGTCAATATAATTTCAGGAAATACACACAACTGCTGCACCATACCAGTTTTCAAGGAAACCTACATCATGTTCAAATAGTTAAAGGACCAATATTTCACTCCACATTTTTCTCATCAACTGTTGTTGATTTTATTTGTAGTTGGTATGAGGGATGTCAAGATGTATTTTTTTAATATAAACTGTAGGAGATATGTTGTTGAAACATAATGAGGTCCCTGCAGTTTCTCTTACACAGTTAATTTCTGTAGGCTAGAAGAAGTTTTCTGAAAGCTGAACTGGTTGCAACTACTCAGGACTTAGGATGCTATGACCCATATCTTAGCTGAGCTCACATCAGCAGTACTTAAACAATACAAGCAAATATACCTGTATAAAAAAACCCTAAGAACCTATTTAGTATAATCATGCAAAACCCTGGGAAGTCGAGAAATGTATAATACAGAAAAACTTTTCACCCATATTCAGTAATACAATGTGGTGAGTTTTCCAGGTTTCCACTTTTATGTGTGGATCTAAAAAGTATTATAAAAAATGTACAGATAAATGCAGAGAAAAAGTAGTTTGTTTGGGTTTTTTTTCCCAAAATATATATGTATAAACTTATTTGAGGCTGTCAAAACACAGTCCAAACATACCAAATTCTTTGATAGAGGAGACTGGTCACAGGTCCCTTGGAACTGGGCTGTCAAAAAACAGTGACAAAAAAATACATAAAATATAAATAGAAGCAATTTGCCCAACATCACAATGCAGAGCTGGAAATAGAATTCCAGTCTTCTATTTAAAACCCTAAGATAAACACTAGATTTACAGTGTTCCCTATCTTCTATACAGTTGGGATTTATTTTTTTTTGGCAAGCTAACAATGTTTAGCATAACACTGGGGGCTTATGTGGCCTTCTCTCTCTCTGTAGCATTCTTGGAACAATGTTATAATATGGTCATGTTAAAAGGATTTTTTCCAGCACTTTCTCATTCTGAAGTTCCTTCTCATACTTCATATATCAGAAGCCTGATCTGTCTCACATCTGTGCCAGCACGCACCCAGCCACTCCTCCTATTACAAATATGTTTGATTTCTGGGCTTATTTCAAACTGACTAGACTTTATTTATTCTAGGCACACTAGATTTGCCACTGACAGAACAACCAGCATGAGGCTGGTTTACACTACATAGATTAGTGAGCTGAAGTCAGGATTCCTCATCCTGTTTCTGATGTGCAGCTGAACCTTGGAGAAGCCACCACTGTACAATCTTATTTTTATCTGGTAACTGGGAAAATTGTACATGCTTTTCTTTCTGAAAAAGCCTGGGTGCATATGGATAAAAACCTATCAAATATTATATTATTAAGAATAAATGTGTAGAAAAAATCAACAGAATATCCATTACATATTAATCTTACAAGGAGAATGAAGAATATTAAAATGATGTAAAACATTAACTGTTAAAGAAAACACCCTTACAGTATGTAAAAAAAAAATCGTATTTTTGTTTTCTTACTGACTTAAGTGTTTATTTTAGTATTCTTCAATGAAGTCCTAACTTTTTGTCATCTTGGGAATCACATAAAGGTCATATGAATTTTGAATGAAAGCGAGGATGTACAGAAAGCACTGCAGCCATCAGAAAATGTGCAGAGCACAGGGAAGCAGTAGCAGGGAAGGATGATGAAAGTCATAATGAACAGAATAGCTATAGTAAACTAAGGCAAAAGAAGCAGTCACAATGTATGTGCCTCAAGACTTTGAGTTTGGTAATTCATGACTCACTTGGATTCTACCATCAGTAAGAATTACAGTTTTTTACAACTGAATGGTCAGTGTGAAAATGAAATATTTATAACTATACCTAATCTTGACTATTTTTGATAAACACAATTTAAGTAGTCATTTTCAATCTCACAGAACAGAAATTGTTGTTCCAACCTTTTTCCCACGTTATCCCAAATTACAGAAAAAAGGGAATATAGGGCTTTTCAATTTTACTTTTGGAAACTCCCTCCCAGGTAAATATAAAGAAGGAGCTGGTGATTATGACCCATCACCTGCTTGGTTGCTAAGAACTGAAATAAAATATGATCCTGGATTCCTCTTAAAAATGTTTTAAGTCCACAAAAATATTTTTGAATATTTCATTTTCTAGCAATTTAGTAGAACTTCTAGGATTTTATCAGTGACTGGAGTAAGTGGATTGTGATTCCACAAATCCATTAGAAGGACTAAAACGTAATTCAACAAGTGACCTGTAAGTATTGTGACTGTTGAAGAGAAATACACGGGGAAGCAAAAATTATCCCAGGAACTGATGTCTGTTTAAAGGACTGCATGCCCATAAACCTGTCAGCATCAGCATGTGGACTGTAGTAATGTAGAATGAAAGTGATTAACACTGGCCACTGGTGAGTTCCAGTTCTTCTGTTCTCAAGATGCCCATTTTAAGCTAGATCTCTTCGGCAAGAGCTCTCTGGTTCAAAGGCAGCTAATCCCCAAACGATGCCAGTGATATAAGGGGTATAAGATGTTTGTATTCCACCTTACTTCCCAGATTTTATATTTTGGATGGGGTTTGCTGTAGGAAGTATTCTGTGCCTACTCTAAGAACCTGATTTTCCACTCTTTCTGTCTGTTTCCAAGGCAGAAACACAAGGACATGTGTACTAGGGACTGCCTATAGTTTGTCCTTGTCTCCATATGGCAGCAAAATAACAATTTCTTAAGTTGTAAAGAAATGCATTTTGAATTAAGTAACAATAGGGTTTAAAAAGAGGTTTAAATAAATAAATCTGAGTACCTCTAAATACATGTTTAATTAACTTCCATCATCACTGCAGCATGAAATCTTCAGGAATCATTACATACACTCCACTTATGGCCCTTAGGTGATGGGAAAAGACTTCCCCACTGTACTGTGAATTGTGCCACCCCCAGCTCACACCTGTCCCAGGCCCCGACAGAAAGGCATAGAAGAAACTAACTCCCAGTTGCCACAATATCCAGTTTATCCATGACTGCCTACTATGGCATAGTTCTCTGTTGCAATATTTTTCTTTTCTTGTCATTAGCCTTTTCCTCAACATTTTGGTGAAGAAATTAAGAAAGTTATAAAATAATGTTTAGAAAATACAAGTATCAAGCAGAGTAGGAGTAAAAGATTTTAGTGAGAGCACATACTGGAGATTTACAGTGGGGGGGTTATGTCGTAGGAAAGACCACAGATACTGCAGGTTTTCCAGGTGGACTAGAAGAATTGTTTGGACTTATTTCTACAAGTTCAAGAAAGGCTGCTTTTGGTTCAGGGAAACAGGTTAAAAAGCTTCTTCTTTTCATTAATTACATTTGATCAGTAACTCACTAAGGATATTATGTGGATGCCAACACTTCCTCACAGCAGTTATATGATCAGCAGTGTTTCCACAAGTCACTCAGTTATTCCTGAGTCAGAAAGGAGCGATACTCTCCAATTAGAGCATAATTTTCTTTGCCTTCCTACTCTGGAAGGAAGCTAAGGATCCTCCTATTTCTGGTGCCAGTATAGTTCCTTCTTCAAAGCCTATCGCCGTGCAGATCTTTCAGACTTTTATGCCTATCCCTGAGCTGGCAGAATGCCAATTCAGCTCAGCTCATAATTCATCAGTATCAATTCTATTCATCCTAGACACAGGATTCCCTTCAGCTTCAGACTGCAAAACGCTCTGCCGTTGCCAGCGTACTTTCTATCGCATTTCCTAGCGTGTGCAACCTTGGAGACGTCTATATTTACAAGTCCTTGTGATTTATTTATAAGAGCAGAACAAGAATCTCCACTCTTAACAACGAAGACATCTTAAAGTTCTGCCTACCTACAGACAAGATTGTGCAATGGTGTTTTCCATTGAGTCGTTCCATGGAAAACTATCAGTCTCTTCATCTCGTCTCAGATCTGCCCCTCTTCTCAAGCTAGAGACTTGAGAAGGCTCTTTATCTTTTTTCTTATCACATAATAGGAAGAATACTTCTCCCTGTTCTATGACTCACCCTTTCTGCATCCTCCTGCAAATCAATTAAAAATATGAATCAAAGGAAAAGACGCTTCAGAACACGGTTTTGTGACAGTAAATGTACATTTGGCAGGACGTAACACTACTCAGATCCCTTTACTTTGGCTTCATGCCATCAGAAGCCATCTAGTCACATCTGTGTGATGATACATACAAACTGCCATAAAGGCTTATGAGGAGCCTTTCAGTCTGAAAAATCACCCATTAATCAACATTTTCTCAACTGGGGCCTTTGCTCCAAATCCCTTGGCCATGACTTTCCATACGTAGAACCAGGGCATTTTGCTCCCCTGTAAGAATAAGCCCCCAGTTACTTCTGGATACATTTCAGATACAGTGGAGCAAACGTCAATAGGCATCTTTTCACCAAACTCATTTATCTTTTGAGTCCTCTGGAGAAGAGGAGATGTTAAAGCCCTGCTAATACACAGAATATCAAGAGAAGCGTGTCCTATTTGAAATGCAGAATTGGCACATGACTCAGTTCTGCCTTTTGCTTCTTCAGATCTGAGTTTCATGACTCTTGAAGGATATCTGTCGGAATGTCTTTAGCCATTATTTCACTGGCAGATGTTATTCTACAGCCCTGCACAAAGTAAGAGCAAGATTTCATTTGATACTGTTGTTTACCTTCCGGTATTTATCCTCAAACCCTTTTAAACTCTTGGAGAAATAGACGTGAAAGTGTTTTTTAAGATCTTACATATTTGAGGAGCATGATACCCTACACAAAAAAGAACACACCCCAAAAGCAGCAAGCTGTTTGTGTTCAGTACATAACTTCATTAGCCCTACTTGTTGGTTGCTGCTCCTTTTATTTAAAAAGAGAAAATGTTGTTATTCTAAACAGAAAGAAAACTACAAGTTAGTACTTTGGAAGGGTAAGTAGATGAGCAGCTAGAATAGAAGGATCCTTTACTTTCTGTCCTTTTCCCAGCTTTTATAGATACTGCCATTGTGCCTCTTCTGGGGCTTCTTGCATTGCCTGCTCCCAAAGCCAAGCCAGCAGGTTAGATAGGAGGTTAGCCTTGTACAATAGATCTCTCCACATGGTTCATGCTGAATTTACATGATGATAATGCCAGTCACTTTTTTTTTTAAGTAGGCCACCTGTCCCTCATGCAATTGTGTCAGCTGCTTAAGTTTAAAAATAACTTTTGCTAAAAAAAAAGCCTTCATACTAATAGAATCCTAAAATGTAAGGTAAGGAGATAAAAATCATATTGCTCAGAAATTGCAATGGGGAGAGGGAAATCTTCGCAGTTTTGGATTGCCCATTCACATTCCAGTCTTACTTCCTTTCCCTGTATTTTTATTCCTTTCCCTGTATTTTTATCCCTTTCCCTGTATTTTTATCCCTTTCCCTGTATTTTTATCCCTTTCCCAGCTGAGTAAGATAAAATTGTCCTTCCTAGAAAAAACAAACACACAGAGATCACGTAGCAACTCTTGTTCAGCTACTGCTAGTTTGTATTAAAACTTAGGGTGGGGGGTTTTTTTTGTTTTGTATGACTGGGGAAAAGCCCTATAAACTTTTTGCTGAAGAGGATGGTTTCCAGCAGTCAAAGGTTTAGCACAACTAGTCTGCTTCAAATGGGCCTGCTGCAAAAATCCTAAGGCTGAGAAACGAAAAGGAAAAGCTACACGGGAAAGATGGGATCAGAGATGTTAGAGAGGAAAAACTATTCAGGAGCATGAAGAGAAGATAAAGTGGATGAGGCTGAGTAGCAAACAAAATGAGCTAATTCAGCTGTCAGTTGACTTCATGATAATTGTTACACTAAGCAGTCTTCTCTCTTAATTTTCATGCGTTTATTGTCGCATCCAGAAATTCTTATTACGCTACAGAAAAGCCTTACTAAGCCTTTTCAGCTGCCTGGCATCATCCCTCTGATTTCCTAGTTGCTCAGAAGTGTTAACCTCTTTTCCCATGCTTCTGCTTGATGCAGTTTCCTAAAATCACCTTGATTTTCAAACTTGCAGATAGAGACAATAAACTAGAATTCTTTTTTTTTATTGTTCCCTGATCTGTTTCCCCCCACCCCCTCTCTCAAGTAACCTGCACTCTGACTATTTCTTCCAAAGCCTTGTTTCATACGAGGAAAGCATTTCTTCAGATGCCACTGTTGTGTATAGAAAGAGCTCTGAAGCTGGAGTCAGTGATTTTGGGTGTGTATATTTTTAGATAGAAAATCAATTTTTGGCTTCGGTTATAAGGGAAACTGGTTTGAAGAAACTGAACCAGTTCTCTCATTTCACCATTTCTAAAGTATGTCCATTTTAATGTAGTTTGGATACTAAAAGCATTACTAAAACCCAAAAGCAAGCAGCTTCCCCCTGCGAACTCACCCCACAGCAGTATCCAGAGGAAAACAAATCTACAGGAACTGTGATACAGCTTTTTCTGCTGATGTGAAACATTCAGGTGCAAGTGAAAAGATTCTCAGTTATTGCCGTGTTAAAAAATAGAAAAAATTAAAAAATCACTGTAATCTAAATATGTTTTTCTCTTCCCCGTGAGCATTAGCAGGAAGTATAAATTCCACAAAGCTTCAGCACTTTTCTCCTGAAATCCTCCAAGGATGGAAGCCTTTGGAAAAATGGTTTGGAAAACCTAGTATCTCTGCTTAGCTTTTGCTTGTGAAAACAGCTAATACAGCAGTTCTTGAGGAGTGCAAACTGTATGAAGTCCTCAGATTAGAGAAATAAGAAATAACAACCGCAAGGTTTATAAGTCTCGGTAATTAAAAGAGAGTAGCTGGTGGAAGCCCCTACCCTTCCGAGACGCTTCGAGCGTTCCCCGGCGGGACGGGCGTGGGAAGCAGGCCGGCCGCGCTGCTCCGTCCCCTCCCGGCAGCAGGCGGGCAGGCCGGGGAGTGGGTGGGCGGACCGCCGGCCAGGGCCGGGAGCAGGGCCGGGGCCGGGGCCAGAGGCAGAGCCGGGCACCTGCGTGGCGCGGCGGGCTGGCCCCTCCGGCCGCCCGCCCGCCATTGGCCTGCGGCCGCTTCCCGCCTCCTTTGAAAGCCGGGGCAGGGCGGGCGGCAGCGGCACTGGGGCGTTGGGGACGGGACGGAGCAGAGCAGAGCAGGAGCCGCAGGTAACCCCCGGGCAGTCAGGGGTGGCTTTCTTCGCTCGGCGTTTTCCCTCATGAGGCTTGAAGGCGGGTTCGGTTGACTTGAATGAGCTTCACTAAGGTGTTTCTTTTGCTCACGGGTTTTCTCGCAAAGCGGTACCAGTATCCAAAGCCTTCCAAGTTTGTATGCGTAGTAAATCAGCGCTCGTCTTGGCAGCTTGGTGCTTTATAATAGGGAGTATTCTTTGCATGTTTCTTTGGATTCGGCTTCTACTGACCTGTTAAGGTAGGCTTGTTATCTCAGCAGCTTAACTGGTGGTTGTGAGAGCTGTGCTGGTTTATAAAGGGGTTTCTTCGGGTCCTTACACCTACAGTAGTAGGGCAGTGCTGCGTACTTTTAAACTGTGATACTTGTAAAGTAGTAGTGGAAAAACTTGTCTTAAAATTTCTTTTGTGAATTATCTTTCCATCTACTTGTTCAGTTGCCAAAAAATGATAGTAACAGTGAACCTATAAGGTAAGCTTTTTGGTGGATCTAAAGTCCTTGATGATGAAGAACTAGGGACTTGATTAAAATAATTAGCTGGAAACCGAATTCAGGTTACTGCTGAAACGCATCTCATTCCAAAATTGTGAAACTTGTGGTGTTAAATAGTTAGCTGATGAAGAATCTCTTTATGAATTGTAATTCTATATACGTTTGTCTTTAGCATATTTTGTTCTTTCATAATTGGGTGGCAATGTTAAATCACTTTGGAATGACTCCATCTGTTTCAAGGTAGGAGTGTCAACTGGCACCTTCATAGCAGGGCTGCTCTGAGAACCGAGGTACAGAACATAATGTTAGGCCTGTGTAGAAGCAGCTTGCAGGATTATCCTGATTTATATATTACTTAAACAAAAAGCAAGGAAGAACTACGAGGGGCTATATTTACAGAGAATAGGACCCTTCATTGTATAATACCCATGTATGTTTTCATCTGCCCTTAACACAGCTGTAATAAAGGCTACAAATATCTGAGAGCTCATTAGAACATGTGTGCTTATAAAACTCATTAGGTCTGAAACTACTTAAGATAAGCAGAGGTCACGGTTCTTCCCTATCAAATCTCTGCATAGATGTCTGCTATGGCCTGGCTACACAAGTAGGCTTTTTTTTTTTTTTGCTACTGTTTACTCTTGTCTATAAACTGTAAAGTCAGCTTGAACTAGAAATCCCTATATGGTTCTTGCTTCCCCCCCCCACAAACCTCATCTTGCAGCTTTAGTTCTGCCCCATGGCAGAACTAAGCAGGCTTTGGGGGGTAGCTGCCTTTGAAAACTGCCTGTGTGTCTCTTTGGAAATAGTCAGAATTTTAATGCACAGGCTGGCAGTGTTTGTTTATAGAATTGCTGTTTCCAATAATATCCCTGCTGATCTCATGAAAGGGGAAAAAAAAACCCAACAAACCAACAAAAAAACACCAGTAATGAAAAAGATGCTGGGTTTGTTCCAGCTGTAAGGACCAGTAGCTTTTTTTTTTCCCCTCAAAACTCTTTTTCCCTTCCTCCCATCTGCCTCCCTGGGAGGTGAGAGAGGGGTATGTGACTTGTATGTTGGTGTCCACATGGAATTGTGTATGTGTGGGAGAGGTTTCTTTTTCCTCATAAAATAAGTCATCATTCTTGGAGTCTTAAGCTCTGTCCCTCATAATTCCTGTCTGGAAAGGACCTTGCAAAGTTAATCTAGTTTAAAATAATGACCAAGAGATGCACTGCGAATTCCTCTGCCAAGTTTTGTGACTTCACAAATACGCCGCTTGCTCTCTAAAGTTGTTGCTATGCAAGACTTGCAAACAGTAGTTACCAAATTAGTTACAGACCATCTTCTGCAATCTAATCTTTATAGATGCACCTCTGAGCTCACAGCAGCTCTGTGAAGGAGTTCTACGCTACTTCAACAGGTTACCCGTGAGGACTGGCTTGTAGGATGTGACCTGTAGCCTCAGAACAGAGGGGAGCTCATCTACTGTTAGCTTTTGCTCCCTTAAATGCAGTGCTTCAAAGAACAGTATTTAAAAGCAAAGGCAGTGTTTCAGATGATTGTTGTAGCCAAATAATTTATAAAAATGCCAGTAACTTTTCCCATCTTTCCTTTTAATCTTCCTTCCTTAAATGGCTTTCTTCATTTCCCCCCCCCCAAAAGAGTTGGGGTCCTCTGTTCAGCATTTGCTGTATCTCTATGTGCATTTGCCCATAGTTTTTTTTACTCTCATCCATTACTGTTTCTACTCTTGAACTGTTAATGCATCAGTCATTATCCTCTTTGTGTACCATCTTAAAGTAAAACCCCATTCTGCAAAGACTTGCTTGTATTGAAGTGCCTGCAGTTAAGCATATGTGTATGTCTTTGTAACCCGTTAAAAGCAAACAACCCGCCCGTGGTAACTCTGTCGGGTTTTGTCAGGTTCATTTTAAAGGATGCATTACCCAGTTATAGAAACTGGGGGGGGGAAGTGGAGCAGGCAGTGAAAAATGAGGTGAGGTTCGAGTAGATTTCTTCCTTCAGTGCTACAGGTGTGGATGTGCACTCACCTAACAGCAGCACTCTGGCTGAGTTATCTGGTTATAATATACTATTTGTGTTAAGCTTGAAGGAGGGAACACTGAAAATCCTATACCAGCACTCTGCCTGTCACTGGGAGATCAGGGCAGTTCCCCTGTCCCACAGAACTCTGAGAGTGCAGAAACTGTTTCCACTCTGTGCTGGAATAAAGCGGATTCCCCCGTCCCTTCCCCCAAGCTTTTGTGGAAAAAAACAAAAGCGGGAGCAACCCAAGCAGAATAGGCAATAGGCGGGTGAAGGGGGCTTTCCAGGGGTGGAACAAACACAGGGTCAGGTGCCCTCCTTGCACGCCGGGCCGGGAACCGGGCCGCCTTTAGCGCATGTGACCGGGCGGCAGCCCTGTGAGGCGGGGACAGGGCAGGTGTGTCCCGGCCACGGCCAGCGTCGGTGCCAGGGGTTCACGCCGCTTCCCCCCTCCCTGCCGGTCCCGTTTGTTACACTGGGAGATTCCCAACAAAACCTGGTGGCTGCATAGTGAGGAACTCTTTTAAAAACAAAAGGACGGAGGGGGGGGGGGGGAATTCTCTCTCAACCCCCACCCCAAAAAAACCCCCCAAAGTCGGCAGACGGGTGAAACGCGTGCGAAGCAGGGGGCTGCAGCGACAGCCATCCTTCATCTGAGGACAGAGTTCGGGGACTATACCCTCCGGCAGCCCCGGGAAGCCCCTGCCCGCTGCGAGCCGCGGGGCTCCGGCCCGGCTGCGAGGCAGGGCCGCCCGCCGCTGCACCTGCGCCGCTGCCGCCGGGCTGCCTCGCGGGGCTGCTCTCTTCTCGCAGGTTTTACGGGTGCAGGAAGAGGCGTCGCTATCCCGTTTTGCCAGCTAAATTAACCCTTCCCCCGCGGCAGGGGGGCCGAGCCCCCCCCACCCCCGAGAAAGACGTTTGTGGTTTGAAGAGCAGAAGGCGGTTGTGGGGATGGCAGATGGGACCCGGTCAGAGGCTGCAGGCGGGGAGGGGAAGCTCGGGATCAGCCCTGGAAGGACAGCGGCATCTCCGCGTCCTCTCAGACCCCGCGTACCGGGAGCAGGAGGTGCCGGCCCCGGCTCGGAAGAGGCTGCGGGCCGCGCGCGCGCAGAAGCGGGGCTTGGCGTGGAGGGGGAACCGGGCGGGGGGGGTGTTGGAACCGGAGAGGGCGGTGGGAGCGAAGCGGGCGGGGCCGGGCCGGGCCGGCACCAGCCACCCGCCACCTTTAGCGGCCGGCGGGCGGGCGGGCGCTCCGTAGAGGTCCTGCCGGTTTTTCTAGCCCTGCCTCTGAATAGCAGCAGCGCCGGGGTGAGTCACTGTTTGGAAATGGAGTGGGCGGGTGCGTGTGGTAGAGAATGAATGATGTCAGGGCGGCCCGCGGCTCTGGCGGCGAGCATGAGACTGGCGGTAAACACGGCGGCAGCCCCGAGCCAGCGCTGCCCCCGGCGCCCCCCGCCCCGAGCCGCCCTCCAGCGGGGAAGCGCTTCCAGCTGCGGCACCGCTGAGCTGCCAGCGGCAGACCTGGCACAGAACTGGCACCTCCGCTGACGCCCTTAAAGCCGGTCCCTTTCGCCAGGAAGAAGAGGCTTGAGAGAGAGAGGCTGGGAGAGGAGCAAATTGCAGGGGAAGGTAGAGGTTGTGGCAAACTTTCTAGCTGCTTCTGCATGCTTGCTACCTCACTGGTGGGAGTTGTCTGGTCAGAAGGAACTGCAAAGCCCGAACCCGAGAGCCCTGAGGCTCCAAAAAAGACTTCCAGCTGCCTTTAGAGGAGGAACTGCCAGCAGCGCAAGCTTTTGCATATACAGCGGAATAGGTAAGTGGGGAACGGCACAGGTGGATTCACAGCACGGCATACCATGGCATGCCACACGTACGCACTAAAGAGAGCCTCTTTCACATGTGAAACGGCCAGAGACTGGGAAGAGCAATCTAGTGTTTAAGTCCCTTCCATTTCTAGAGTATGTATGTTTTACTTTTAAAATAGTCTTTTCCTCTTGAAGAGGCTCCTCTGCTTAGGGAGGGCACCTGCTGTGTTGGTTTCTCTTGCACACAGGTAATGCCTGGGATGTACTCAGCTAGTGAAGCTGTGTGTTCTTCAAGCGGGCAGTGTGTGCGTACCACTCAGAGCAGTACCACGGACCTGGTTGAACAGGGAGGGACTTCAAAAACGCCTGGTTTCAGGTCCGGGAGATAAAGGTTTACTGAAATGATCGTATTGGGCTTGTAAAGGTGCATTGCTGGAGGGTTTGTCTGGGGTTTTTTTTTTTGTTCCTGTATATCTGCTCCGTTGAAGGTACTTGGAGATTTCCTCAAGTGCAGCTAAACTAAACTTCTCGACTTAGAGGCAGAGTATATTTCTATTAATATTGCATGGTTTCTGGCTTAAAGTTAGCTCAAAATCCTTGGGAAAAGTAGTTAATGCATAATCTTCTGGCAAGAGAATGAAACTCCTGGAGTACATTGTACTCTAGCTGTTTAGTTTATTCCATTTCTGATCTTTTTATTTGCTTTTAAGTTCTCAGAAAATCAACTGCCTATCCTCAAACCACTTAACAGCTATTAATTTATACCTAATTATAGAGGTGAATGGTTCCTGGGAGGTGTTAGCATAAACTGAGCAGGTGTACAGTATTTTCTGAGACAGCAGGCTTTGCACAAGTTTTGGCAAGTTACATTTCAGTTTGTTAGGCAAACCATTTCATAAATGTGACATAACTGCTTTTTTAGTGTATTTCATTTAGTTGCCTGTGTGTATTATTATTTGTTAGGCAAGGTTTAGGGAGGCTGTGTAGCTTTAGATGCTACTTCTCCATGAAACCAGTAAGTTAATATTTATTGTGTCCTTATTGAAACGATCTAGGGCTTAATTTATGAGAAAGGTCAAAGTGCTTGCTTCCAATTTTTTTAGTAAGATTTACATTGCCCTTCAGTAAAAATTTATACTCAGTGTCTGATTTTAGAGAAACATATATTTGTGTCTCTGTCCTTCAGAAAAATATTCTTCGAGTGTACCCTGTGTAGTATGTACGCTCACAAGGGGTATTTGGACAAATCAAAGGGAAACTGGTGAAATTATAAGGTGATGACAACAGTATGTAGATAAAGGCCCCTAATGAGATTGATTTCTGTACTGTCCTTGAAATGAATTTATACAATGGAGAAATGAGAATGTGGAGAGCAAAGACAGATTTTATTTTCTTTTTCTACTCTTAGGGTGGTAATCTGAATCTGGAATGATTTTGTGTACCCCTGAATTTTAGATACCGAGCCATGGTTTACGTGTTGTTGAGCATCTGTTTTTCTGGATCATAAAAGCAGCTTGCAATTTTAATACTGTAATCCCTACAGAACTTTAGAGTTTAGCAATTCTGATGGCATAAACTAGGGTGGTTTTTTTCTGAGTTCAAAGCTTAATGTTCTAAGTAGGCATTGGGAGTGTTATATTATGGATGCAGGACTGTGAAAAACTTTATTTCCTTATCAGTTAAAACAAAAACCCCTGCAACCTACACACATACCTCCCTGTCTCTTGGAGAGCTGAATAACAGACTTAATTTCAAATATTTTTCATTCTAAAAACCAAAGAATTCCTTATTTACGGGGTATTAATTATACCAAAAAGTAGTGTATTGGAAAGTAGTGTATTGATTTTTAACAACGGGTGGAAAAAAGTATTGAAGCAAGTGATGGCTTTAAAGTAATGAGACAGTAATGATGAGTAGTTTTTCTGAAGGATCAGGGAATGTAAAAGAAGGGTTTTGTGGCTCACTACAGTTAAGTCCCCTAGTATAGAAATGGATTTCTAAGATGTAGATATTTGTAACAAATTTGCACTCATCTTCTGTTGGGATTGTTACTGATTTTCAAGGGCTGTTGGCCTGCAGTGTTCTTTGGCACTGTTTGTAGGGAGTGGACAATACAGATGCTGTGACATTTTATTTAGTATGGATATGGTATTGCAGCAGTCCAAACAGACACTGGGAAGATGAGTGTAACACTGGGTCCACTGTCTCCAGAGATCTCTTGTCTGCTGGGACAATTGTTTGTACCATGGACACCACTGTCCCCGAAGATGCTGCGGAGACTACGAATGTCAGGCTTCCAGGCACCACTGTCCCAGCAGATGCTGAAGACCTTAAGAGCTGCTGATGGGAAAGTTCTGTGTAACACAGACAGCTCTGTCTTGCCCATCCTGCAGCTCTTTGAAAGAGATTCCTTAACTATACTGAACCTGGCTGTTCTAGTGAGGCTCCAGGACTTTAATCGAGTGTTTCCTATGTTGGGACACTTGCTATGTCATCACTGTTTCTCTTACCCAGAATAGCTCTCGTGTGGATGTGTAATACAAAGAATAAAGCACTTCTTACCAATACAGTTGGTTTTGGAAGTCTGCTTCATAGCTGTTGATACAAATTTTAATAGGACTAAACTGTATAATAAAACTGAATCAGCTTCTGGGAAATGTGTTACTCTCCCTCTAGCTAACATACCTGTAGTGTCTGTTGGACAAGGGGACTGCTGTGCCTTGAGGTCATGCTTGTGGTTGCTGAGTAAAACTTTCTGCCTTACTGTGTGTTGTCCTTCCAAAATATGGAGTGTCAAGTGTGGGTCCTCTCGTTTGCAGTCTGATGGCATTAGAAATATTGAAGTCTATTCTGGAGAAATGAAAATGGTTTGTCAGAGTATCTGAAGTTAATAATTTCAAATAGCATGGGTCTTAGTTAAACAGTGTTCAGGTCTAAATCCTCAAAGAAAGTAATTCTTGAGCATGATTACTCAGGAAAACTTCATTGCATTTGCTCTGACAAGACAGTTTTATAGTTAAAGCATGTATTCAATGTTTATCTATTGAATTTTCCAGATAAAATGCCTTTTCTCAGATGTGTAACCCTAGAAAAGGAGAATATCCTCTTCACTTGAAGGTACCTGAACAAAAAAAAATACCACCACCAAAGCCAACAGGTGTCTTGCTTTAATTTACCTTCCCCAGTTTATGTGGGTTAACTTGCAACTGGCATGTTTAATTTTCAGGGACGTCTCACTTATTCTTTATAAACTTTGTAAACAGAGTTGCTGCTCTGAGTGAAACTGTGAGGCTTCCAAAGGGTGAGCTTTGCTGCCCCACAAAGTCTTACTGTTCCTGGCTTTTGATTTCTCAATGCTCCTTTCTGTTGTCTTCTGTTTCCTTTTCTCTACATACTCGGATTTCCTTAGGCTGAATCTTACTAGAAGTCTGTGTAATTCAGTAAGCTTCACGCTAAGCTTTGCTGTGTCTTTGTGTCTGGTTGCTGATGCAAAGTGGCTGAGGGTTGTACACTTGTTCTTCCTTGAGAAAAGGTGCTGAGCCTCTTGGGTGCAGCACTGAATGTTTTGGAAAGTTGCATCAGCTTAACATGGGTGATTTAATCTAAACTGACACAGAGCACTTCTGGACACTTCTGCTTAAGAGTGGCTAAATTGAAACTAAATTCAGGATTATTTTTGATTTTTTGCAGTAATCTGGAACCTTAAATGGAGCTCCTACAGCTGAATTCAGTTTCTTAGGTAAAATGAAGATATATGGCTGAAACTGAATAGGAAAGTTTGAAGTACAAATAATGATTATTATTATTATTTATTGTGCAAGAGATGGACATCATAAAAGAAACAAAGTGAGCAAAACATGCAAAACAAAACCCAGGAAACTAAATATATTTAAGCTATTCATTCCAATTCCCCACCTGAGAATTTGCCAACTGCCCGCAGCAGTTTGTGATCACTGGTTTTCAGAAACTCCCCCGGGCAGCTGGTAACGTTCTTACTGGAATAGGATGTTTTGGGGAGGTTTACCTGTTACTTGTCCTAAACCAGTATGTCCCATGTGAAGTTGTGTAGCTTTTACTGATTAGGAGGGGAAGATCTTTTTGCCTAGTGTCCCTGCTGATGTCTCAGGCCCGGGTCAGTCTTTCTACTGTTGTAAACTCAAATGTTCAACAAATGAAGTTTTAAGTACCTATAGGTTAAATCGTACTAGTATACTCAGTTTCTGTCTTCATGCTCAAGTTCTGAGGACAGAGTTTCACTGTGAACTAGCAAAACTTTGTGGAGTTTGCATTTGTAGAGTGTAACTTAGGGGAGGGGTTTGGTTTTGTTTCATCGCAGATCTCTGGTATTTATGCCTCTAATTTTAGAACTTAACGTTGGTTGGTTTGTTTTCCTTTTAAAAATCTTGATTAACTGCAAAATAAGTGGGAGTTTGTGACCCTATCAGAGTGCAGGAATCTGGCCAGCCTCAAAAACCAGGCCTCTGGCCTTTCTAGAATCTGGGTCTTGTAAGACACAGCTTAAAGCCTTAAGCAGAAGGTAACGATTTGCCTTTGTTGCGGTGTTACTCCAAGTGTTTTCACATCTAATACCTCCCCTGTATAACTGCAATAGAACACCTGCATCTCTAAAAGCCCTTTATTAAGAAGTAACCTGTTCTCACTGATGGTTTTTTCCCTGTTCAAATATGTTTGCATTTCTTAGTTTTTAATCTTTTTAAAGCTTTTATTCTGGGTAGCCCTCTGAGATCTTAAACTGCTGTGTGACTGGATGACTTTCACAATTAGTTTCAGTTACGTGAAATGTACACAAGTGACAAAATGTTTACTTATGCACACGCCCGAGTTCCTGCTCATGTTCATTCCAGTGCTGGGCAGCTGGTGAGTGCAGCAGATCTAGAGGAGCAGTCTCCTCTTTTTGCTAGATTTGCTGAAGAGGAGCAGCAGTAGAGAAGGAAATGCCGTGTGGTCTTTCATTCTGCCATTCACATGGAGGGCACAACATAATCCTGTGGCTTGTGGATAGCATTTCTTGGGCACTGTTTGAACTGTGAAGTGGCTGCAGTCTGTTTCTCTGCTAAATCTTACCGTCTTTGCCACAAACTCGTGAGCGAAATGTTAGACTTTGATGGAAGATACTGAAGTGCTTCACCTGAAGCAAGACTTTTTGGGGAGTTGAAGGCACGTAGGGCAGATGTACTTGTGAACTGACCTATACCTTAGCTCAAGAGAACCTTCTTCCTGAGGAGATGGAGGCATCAAAACAGGTTGATCAGTTTTGGCCTGATGTTTAATGTACAACCTGATGTAACTTCAGTCTAGCCTTGTCTGAGAGGACCTTTTTGCTTGTGTTTACCCCTTAGCCAGGCAGGACCTATAGAATGATTGCCCATGAAGTGTATTTGCAGATAATCAAGCTGTATTTCAAATAGGTTTTCCTGTTGGTGCATATCAAACAAGATATAGCCTCTTGGCTAACAGCTCAGAATGGACTTACTACTTCAGATGAAGTATGGAGGTGTGTGAGCACCCCCTTGTTTTGTGCTGTTCTGCCTCCTCTATGTGTGATGAAAATGGTTCATATGGTTAAGCTGAATAGTAACTTGTTCTCTAGCTTTTTGGTTTGGTTTTAGGGTTTTGTTGTGGGTTTTTTGTTTGTGGAGATTTATTTATTTATAATATTAACTGCTGCAAAGTCCCCAGTTCAGCTCATGTGAGTGAGGTGAACCTCAATGCTGAAGTTTATTGGAACCTTGAGTTCTTGCTGGAAAGTGGCTCAGTGTGTGTGTGAGCATTTGGTGTTCAGGGGTCTGAACATGCTTCAGAAATGTTCCTGTGAAATCTGACTCTGGACAGCGGTGACTGCTCTGCCTGATCCCCTGCAGAACAAGGGGTCACAGCTTGTGCCACCACAGGGCTTCTGATGTTGCCTCGTAGAAGCAAGAGTTGAATAGGTGTCAATTCTGTCCAAATTTGGCTCAAATCTTACTGTCAGAGATGAGGAAACTTTGGGGATCTGAGAGGTGTCTCCAAATAGTCCTTTTTTAGACTAAGATAGTTAATAACTCTGTTGGAATTGAACTATTGCAGAGTTGATGATATCACTTTTTTGAGTGTATGTTTTAGTATAGCTATCCTAGGAATGTAGGAAGAAACATTTCTGGCTTCGGAAGAAGCCTTTACTCAAAAAATGTGACAGTCCCTTTCTGGTTGTGACCCTTATATCTGAGTATTCCATACTTAAAGCAGCTCATGATGTGCGTTATCTTAAACAAAAGGAAATCAGATTTGCTCCGTACCTGGATGTGATTTTTCCAGGCTCAGTTGCTTTCTGGTCTTTAATGAAATACTAACCCTGCTACATCTAAAACTAGTTTCTTGTAAGTTCTTTGTCTTGAGTGAGATATTGAATGATGGGAATTCATATAAGAAGTTTAAGGCAAGGATGATCTATCTGCTGTAGGGCGTAGGTTCTGCTTTCTGAAAGACTCTAAACTACCAAATTGTAACTCCATTTGTATCTCCTGCCAGAGCAGCATTCTGCATTCCTTGGGATGTAAAGGGTTTTTAGACACTTTTTTCATGCATGCATACTATTAGAAGAGCTTCTGGTTATGAAAAAAAATCCAACAGAAAAAAACCTCTGACTTCTTAAAAGTCAAAGTATTAGGAAGGGGGGAATAAAATTCTTCCATTCTCTTTTAAAACAACAAAACCAACCCCACCCTCTGCATGGGTAGCTTGTGATTCACTATCTTTGTTTATACAGAAGTACAGTGGAGACAATTGTACTCCATGTAGTTAAATAAAATTAATGTCGACCTGTACTGAGAGTTACAATTGCATGGACTAGACTGTTAGCTGTGCTGAGGGGAGTGGAGCATCTTAACACAGCGTGGAATTTGCGAGCATCCCAGTTTGACCAGTGCTTCCAGCTGCAGAAAAGCTGTCTTCTTGGTGGCAGTAAGTCCTGAATCAGCCCCATTTTTATCTCTTGTCTTGATAAAGCAGTTTGAAGGGATTGCATGAGCTGGGATTAGTGTAGAATGTTTCAGGCCATCTTCTTGGGCTGCCCCAGCTGTCATTAACGTGTTAGTGCAACTCAAATGTACACGCGTCTTTTGTTTTCCTCCTAATTGGTTTGCATTATTCTAGAGGGCTTTTGTGCGTCTCCTCTGCAGCCCTGTAATTGCTGCTGTGGAGGTGTTTTCTCAATACCCAGTGTCTGTTATGCAAGGCGTGGGATTCTCATGTTTAATAGCAGCCTTGTCATGGTGTGGGGTGAAGTGTTATCTTCTGTCCTTCAGTCCCACAGCTCTGAAATCGTGAAGCTACCTGCTTTTTAAAGTAGTGACTGTCGAGTGAGACTGGCATACTTCACCTTCTAGCTTAAGTCCCTGTGAGACTTCCCTTCATGCCCTTTGCTGTCTCTTGTAGAACAGAAGCGAGTTCTTAGAGTAACATTGGCGCCACTGAGACTTGGATGCGCTGTCCTGCTCCTGGCAAGATGAGGCTTTCTCTGAGGAGAGCAGTTGAGAGCCAGAGGCATGTTCCTGGAGCAGCTGATTTTAGCACAGGCGAGGTTCTGCAAGCACTTTGTGCTGGCCTGTGTTTAGCAAGGTAGGTACCTTAGCACTGCAGTAAACCAGGCCACATGGTATGGTGATAAAAGCTCTTGCAGTCCAAGTCGCTATAACGTTTAGCTCTCTGCTCTAGACAATGATTCTCTTAAATTATGTCAATTTGCCTTGAAGTTAGAAGGTCACGTCCGAAGCCAGGATGTGAGCTGTCCTTGCTGATACCTGCAAATCTTCTGGCATAATTAGTATTTTTGAGGAAGATTGATACAGGAGCACAGCAGAAATAGCAATCTGTAATCAGATGTCCTTCTTCATGAGAAGACACCACTTGGTAGATCAGAATAATTGTTTTTACTGTGTCCTAATTCTGCTGAGTTCTTCATTCTCTTCTTTTAAAACTGACTAGTTCCAGTTGAACAGTTCTTTCCTTAAGACTTTGGTAACTGATCACGTGGAATCAGTTGATTCACCACTTATTTACTGTACACCATGGTTACTCAGCACACATTCAACAACATCACTGGTCTTGATGAGTCGAGAGATGAGGCTGACTTGATTCTCAGTTTTTCAAGCTACAGTTTTGGCTGCTGCAGTGTGTTTTGGGGCAACAGATCTCTTTGTTTGTTACCTTAGAGTTGCAGTCTTTCCACATTTCAGCTGCCTGTTTATGCCCTCCCTTTCCCAAAGCAGAGTGTACTAAGATATTTGGTTTGACGTGGAATAAGAATGCTTGAAAATGGTTTTTGAATCATTTTTATAAAATGCTCTCTATATAGAAAGAAGCCTTAGAGCTGTAGGATCTCATGTGAAAATATGGCCAAGAACTATGGAATAGATTTGGAAATGACTTTTTCCAAATGTCCTCTTATTTGATGATACATTTTCTGCTCCCTTCCCTTACTGAAATTTCTCATGATCAGTTAGACAAATGTTAGAACTGGACTTGGGTTCCAACTTGCATGCTTTACTGTGGAAATGGGATCTTGACTCAAAATGTGAAGCGATAGTATTGTGGCTGTTCTTTCTTTAAAGACTTGAACTGGAAAATAAACAATACCCCCCAGCACCCTGTGCAACTGGTACAAATGTCATTTGGCAGACAGTTTTCTTGGCTGGCTTGTATTGCCACCTCACAGTCATGCCTGATTAGTTTGAGTGATCATTTACTGTCCTGTCCTTCTGAAGATAACAGGTTCCATGATGATTAAAAGCCTTCCTTGGCCATAACAGGTAGCTTGTGGAGTGGAAGTTGCTACCTGAGGTACATGAAACAGGGCATTATAAAAACATTCTGTGTAGATTCAGAGTAACCCTGGTACTTTCCTAACAGATTTTACCAACTGGTAGGATAAGATCAATGTAATTACAGTGATTAATTTAATTTATCCCTTTTCAGACATACTGTGTGTGCATGGGCAAGGTGTAGATGGTACAAAGCAGTTGCCTAATACGAGAATGAGGGAATCTAAGGATGGCTTTTCTAAGAGCAGTATTGAAGGTGGTACTTGGCTGGTTTCTTGTAAGAATAATTTTAATTGTGCAGCTTCAGTAAATGGGAATTTGGGCTGAGCATCACTGACTTTGTTCTCTACATCCTTACTAACTAACTCAGTCCTTTAAATCCTTTTTAAATGCCTTAAAAAAGCAATAAACTTCTCAGACTATTAGGTGAGAAGGGGAAGGAAAATAAATGAAAGGATTGTTGTGAATGGTAAACGCCTCTGTGCCAAGCCTTCAGAGGCTTGTCATAAAAGATTCTGTTGTTGTAGTGGTGTTCAGTGCAGGGTTGTTAAATGCTGGAGTATAGAAAATGTTTCTTACCAAAGGCAGCAGTTTAGCAGGGAATAATGAAGAGAAGTTGGAATGATTTTGAAGCTCTGTAGTTAGGTACTGCTCTGTGAGGGGCAGTAAAAACACATTAACGGTGTTCTTGACCCCTTCTGACCTGCAGGGTGAGGCTCAAATGGAGAAGGCAAAATGTCTGAAAAAGCTATTAGAGAAAAAATTGGGGTGATAACTTGTAATTATTTTCTCCTGCTGTCCCATTCTTACCATCCTCTTGAAAGTTTATTTGGTGATACCCAGTGTTGTGGGGAAATGGCGTGCCAGGCAGGAGAGGAGCTGTTTCTAAGGCATTGTGTGTTCTGTTTGTCAGCCTGTGGCAGAAACAGAAATGAAGAAGGAAGTGTTGAAGTACATAGTGCTTAAGTGTTCAGTATTTAAAGCTAAACAGTGTCGTCTTCCCTTGACTAATTAAATAATACAAAAAGGAAATGTTTTTCCTTGTCAGCATAATGTGGAAAGTATTTTCTTCTATTAATAGAAAATCTTGAGCTAATGGAACACTTGAACAAGTTTTAGGAAGACCATGGGACTACACTGGAAGCTTAGGCTGCAATGACTTTTTTTTTCTCAGTTTTTAACTGTGTGGCACTTAAACTTGATGCATATAATTTCAGTAAAAAAAACCCCAAACATACAGAAAACTTGGTGTAGTTTTGGTTATTGCAAACTGGCAGCTCAATTAATCTATTATGAGAGGATTCTGTGCTGTTACTCTGATCCCCTATATAAATACCTGTGTGGGTTGATCATGATAGTCCCTGATTAGCTACTCACTGCTCAGTCTTATCTTCATGGTGTTAGAATTAAACTTAACTGGTTTTACGTCTGAAAGTGCTGCATGAAAAGCTGCCAAAAAAAAAAAGTGAGAGGTAAACATTCCTTGTGTGAACTGGCCATAGGTTTGGGTGTCTGAGCCTGGGAACAGGCATCTTGAAAAAGAGGTCTTGAGTATTCCCATCTCTGTCTTACTGCTGGTGTTGGTTGTGATGTGAGAGCATTATGCAGTTGCTGCTTGGTGGTGGGTGAGGTTGGGAGCTGGTAGTTCTGATAAGAGGGGAAGACCAAAATAGTGGAATAGATCATGTTTCATGATGAGTTTCAATCTGTGTTTACCATCAGTGACAGAAGATGTGTTGTGTCTGTATCATCCCTCTTAACTAACAGTCATGAAGCTTTCCTGGCAGCTCTGGTAGAGTTGAGCAACCTGAAAACTATCTAGGAGTTTTTGTGGGAAGAGAGGAGAAGGTATCGAGTCACTTTGCCCTGATTTCTTTGACAGTGTGCAGTGTGTCAGATTATATATATATTTTTCTTTTTAGTGTTGGCACAGAGGGTAAAACATTGATCAGGATACAGATAGAGGATACACTAAGATAAGATGTGGGGAGGAAGGAGAAGATACTGTTTCTGAAAAGGGATGTTTTTGTTGCTTGAGTCCTGAACGTGAGTGTTGCTCCTACGTTGAGATCCACAGTCTGGGAGTTGAACCGAGGGCTCTGGGAAACCAACTTACAGTTCCAAACTCATGGGTTTTACATATGCCATGGCCTAAGAATTCATCTGGTGTCTTTCTGCTATCACTAGACAAGGATTACAGTTAATGGTTGGCTCTTTAATGTCATATGCCTTGTAAGGGCTAATGTCTATATTAGACTTTCATTAAATGTGAGTTATGAGGTACGAACCTCTGTGTATAAATAGCTTTTGTCTGGGTTGTGCCACTTGAACGTGTTTTCCTTACTTAGTATCTGCAAATGTAAAATACTCTGCAGATTTAAATAGTTACTGTCCTCTCACTTTAAGCCTCTAGAAAGAGGGCTGTTATTGCTGCAGGAAATACTTAGGAATGGTCTCATAAATGTGACCTCTTAGTCTGGAGTTGGCACTGCTGCTTTTGGGGAATAGCACCAGGGAAAAAATTGACAGGCACTATCTTCCTGATAATTACCCAAATATTTTTTAGGGTGTATCACTGCCAAATTTACTCTTAAGTATGTGACTTACTCTTCTAGCTGTCTGATGGCTGATAGTCTGTAGCAGTCACTTTAAAGCACACATTAGTCACTGTGGTGACTCATCTCTGGGTCTGACTTTCCATTATGAAGCACAACCTCTACCCTCGGTAACTAGGTGGAGGATTTCACAAAACATTCTAAAACATTTCTGCCTTCTGTGCCAGGCCCCCCACCCCACAGCAGTCTGCAGTTTTTCTGTGAGCTGAAAAGGATGTGGGGCATCGGATGTGCTGCTAGGCTCCTAAATGTTTCAGCTTTGCTGTTCTGAAGAATCCTGCTTTGGGTAGCAGGTCTTCAACAGTGTCTGCAAAGCTATAGCAGAATAAAAGCAATTGGCAGGGGGAAGCCTGAAATGCTCAGACAGCAACCTGCATGAAACCTCTGGTTCATCAGGCTGAGGTACCACAGTGACTCTTTTCAGAGTGTTTAGAATAGTCATTTTTAATGAATGGAAAAAAAAAGGAGATAAACCATCCATTTCTTTGCAGTGTTACAAAATGTGCAGTGATAAAACGCCTTTTTTCAAAAGCAGGTGATTCACATTGAAGTATCAGTTCAGGTCAGCAGACTTTTTAGATCTGAAATAGGCTCACTTTGAAGAGGATGGATGAAGGAGGAAGACTTAATCTCATTTTTCTGGAGTGGAGAATTTTGTGAGGGAGTCTTTAGCCTGTTGGAAAAAGGTCAGTATTTCTTTCAGCTCTGTTGAAAAGGGATTTAGCAACATACTTTGGCAGGGAAGGCAGCCAACACTGTCCAGAGCTGTATGTCATAGGAACGTAGCCAGTATTTATAGGGAAGTGATTATTTCTCTCTGCTCAGTACTATTTAGCTGTATCTAGAATACTGTGTCTTTTTTAGGTCCTTGATCCAGGAAAAACATAAACTGGAAGCAGGCCCAGTGGAGGGACCACCAGGGTGGTGAGGAGGTTGAAGCACAGGCCCTGGGAGGAGAGGCTGGGAAGCTGGGTAAAAGAAGGCTCAGGGGGATCCAACAGCAGCCCCTTCACCAGGAGGTCATGAGGACCAGGCTCTCCACAGTGGTGCGAGGATGAGACACAAGGGATGTAATTTGTAATAAGAAGTAGATAAAGCAAACAAACAAAACCCAAAGCCAAAACCCAAACAGTTTTCACTGAGAACAGCCCATGCAGTGGAATAGACTCCCTGGAGTGGTTGTGCATCTTTGGAGGTGTTGAAGGTCCAGCTGGATGAAGCAGTGAGCAACCCTAACACACTGTCATAGTGCTGAGGATCATAGCATGAGCATCAGCAGAGCTAAAAGAATAACTGAGTTTAGAAGAAACTTTTTCGAAGAGGCCTGGAGACCTGCTGAGGTTTCTTCTAAACTGAATTATTCTCTTAGCACCTCTAATTCTGCAGAGATGACTGACCATTCTCAAAACCTTTTCTTTAGGAAAGATTGTTAACCTGAAATAAAACTGCCTTTGTTTGTGGCATATACCTGTGGATTATTGCCAGAATGAATTTCTTGAGCACTAAAAGATAACAAATAATTGCCATTTAACAAATACTGTGACCTTGGCTCTTAAGAGGTAAGGGTAGAAAACTGGGAGGAACATCCAAGCCTGTCTCAGTGCCAGGATATGTAGCACCTTTAAAGAGCATCAGACTCAGTAAATAGGATCCTTTGGAGTCTGGGGGGCCAAACAGTTGAAGGGGCTCGAAGATGCCTTCAGATGAGTAAGGAAAACCTGCTCAGCAGTGTGCAGAATGATAAAAGGGATCAGAGATATTATTTATTTAATTGTCTTAGGTGTTCACTGGGGCACTGGTGAGTGCTCTGAAGTAAAAAATTATATGTAAATATGTAGATTATAAATATATGTATGTGGATATGAATTATTTTTTTGTGTGCTTTTTGGGACATCATGTTTCAGAAAGCTGGCATTGCTGTGGAACACCCTGAATACTAAGTGCTGGGAAAATGGACACCAAATATCCTGCTTACTATTCAGAGGTGTGAAGAAACAGAATTACACAGAACTGCTAAAATTTAGATTGTATAAACAGATAACCAGTAATCTTGAAGCTTTTCCCCTCCATCTAGGTAAGTGTAGGGATTTAGTCCTTAAGAGACAGCTTCTGTTGGTATGTTAGTAATCCTAAAGGAGAGAATTGCAAAATCCCTCTCTCAAGAGGCAGAGAGAGAATCCACTCCAGTTCCTGAAAACAATTTTATACAGGCTAAGTAGTTAATGCTTTTTATGATGTAAAATTATTGCAAGTGATGATATGATGATAATCTCAGTTCTGAGAATGTCTGAATGAACACTGAAAGCATTTGAAATAGTACTGCTGTACTACAGCTTTATCTTCCTTGTGCTTCTTTAACATCACAAGCAAGAAATGTGTTGGCAGCCTATTAGAGAATGGAGCTACACTTGTAACTTCTAGATAAACTGCAGTTCAGGTTATGTATGCATTTATAGATCGTAAACATAAACATTGTACAGCTGGAAGATTAACACAGCTCTGAATATATTTTTCCTGTAGAGAAATAGAAATGTTAAGTAAACCTGTTGTTGAGCTGGGTCCTGTTTCTGCATACCCAAACCAGATCTGAGCAGAGTACATTTAGCAGTTGTGTTTTGGGTTGGGTTGTTTTTCTTTTTTTTTTTCCTTTTTTCCTTCCCCGTGGTCTACATGCTGTGAGGCATACATATAGCATGGAAAAAGGGGTAATACAAAACCAAGCCAAGACCTGGAATGCTTTTAAGAATAAAGAGAAACCTCCAAAATCCAGTCTTGATTCACTGCTGTCAAGGTAGCAGAGACTACCCAGCTTCTCTCCTAGTTCTGGCCCCGTAGGCAGTCCTAAAGATTTGAAGAAAATAGCTAACAGTTGTTTCCAGATAATTGTGATATGAATAACAATGATACTGTAAATTTTTTTTCCTCTCATGTTCTCTCCAGTCATGTAATTTTTTTTTTTCTGCAGTATTATATTTACAGATCCTTTTTCTGCAACTACCAAATGCAGGAATATATTACAGCTGTATCAAGTGTTTGAGCCAGCCTTAAAGTGAACCAGGGTTGAAAATGCTACTGCCTAGCAACCTTTACTGTGTTGTATATGAGTATGGAGCGTTACTTAATGTCAGAGTAGATCAGTCTTAACTGTTTTGGATGCTCTTGTTCCAATGGTATTGTTGCTATTTGGAACAGCAGGTTAAGATCTACTGATTTGGAAGGCCTGTGCAAATTATGACTATTCAGTCCTTGATGAATTTTTAGGAGTTAAAATATTTTGAGAAATGTTACAGAAGTTGCAAATACTGGATTAGAAACACCAATTGAGAGCTAACTTTATGTGAAAATGACCTTTACGTGGAAATTGGATGACTAACAAGCTAAATAAAACTGCTTGTTATTCTTAAGCCCTAGCATAAAGCCAAATGTAGATGTGCTTGCTTAGACTTAGCTCAAAGCTGTACTGCCAGTCAACTATTTGCTTCTGAATGACATCAAATGGGGATGCAGGAGAGTAAAGGAGCTGTTTGTATGGGAGCAAGTGGAAACTCAGGATATACAGTTAGAACCCCTTCTATTTTTGCTTCTTTTTTCCTCGTTAAGATTTTCCTTCTATTGTGTTGTTCCTTATGGCAATTATGCCTTCTGCTGTAATATTGCTGGTTAAGAAGCTCTGCTCATTGATGGGTCTGTGTTTAGAAGGTATTGAAGTAGTTCCAAAAAGGAAACTTGTTCCTAAATCCTGGGTGTACACCTTACAGAGATTTTACTTATCCTTTTGAGTTACTCAGCCAGTTTACTGTGAGTCTTTGAGTCTCCCCCAGGCCATAGCTTGGAGCAATTTGGTTTGATTTTCAGATCTTAGACATTTGGTGATGTCCAGGTATGAGCACTGTGGCCTGGTTGCTGAAGAAGCCTAAGGCCTTCTACTGAGCAGTTTATGGCTGTCTTCTGGTTTTTATCTAGGGGCATTCCAGGCTCAACAAAAGAAGCAATGGGTATTTTACCTAAATTGCCATAAACTAAAGTTAACATGGAAGCTAAAAGGAACACACCCTTCACAGGGACTTGGATGGATGTGTCAGCTGGGGACAGGAAGTTGGGATGAAAAAAGCCATTTACTTTTGGGGAGTTGCTTTTACAGCCTGTCCAAGAACATGATCAGGCTGTTGGTGTTCTGTATCTGTCACTGGCCAGTCAGGTTGGCAGCAAGGGACTGAAAGCTTCAGACAGAATGTTTTTTGTCTTCTTCATCAATACAGTTGTGCTTTCTTTTACACTAAGGGAAAAAGAGGTTGGAAAGGTCCCGTAAAGGACAGCCTTGATGTTCTCACAGGTCACTGCTCAGATGATACACAGCACCTTGAACTATCAGTGGAAAGGTTGGACCACAGTGTGCACTCTGCTTGAAATAATCTCGATGAGCCATCGGAAATGACAGATCAATATGTCTTACAATCTATTTAAAAGTACCAGGAAGGAACACAACTTTTTCTTGCAAGCTGTAGGTGGAATGGCTTTGCTTAATAAGTTAATATAAAAACCTGAGTGCAACTTTACTTCGAGGTTGCTAGGTTATTGTTCATCACGTAGCTCAGATGTTCTTTGATCTTAGATGTCATTAAATACCTGAAAATAAAAACTTCTTTTTACTTGTATTACTAATGGTTTAGGTATTTGTAAGGAAGAGAAGGAAATGACTAAGGTTACTACTTACTGTAATGTTCTCTGTGTTTGTACATGCATATTTCTAAAAACATTTCAAACACATGGGATATAAAACAGACCAAGTTTTGCTGCTCTCTTCATCAGCGACTGCTGTGTGTACCATTGTGTTGAGAAAAGAGAAAATGATAACTTGCTGGTCGATAGTGAATGCTTAGTATGTGATACTACTACTTTTGCCATAGTAGTTGAGTAATAAAAATAGATACATCACAACTACTGTAATGGTTTCACAGAACTTTAAAGATGAGGGGGATGTTTGGGTTTTTTTTGACTACAGCAATGTTGGTTCTGTAGAGGTGAACTGTTATTTTCTCTTTGTAGAAAATGTTGTTATAAAACGTATGCGCTTATCTAATTAACTTTTTATCTATGGAGATATTAATGAATTAACAAATGCAGTCTGAAATAAATCCTGTGCGATAATGACTCCTGCTATTTGTTCCTGTTTGAAAAAATTAATCTATTTAGGCATACTTTAAATAAACTGAAGGATAAACAGATCCATTTGTAGTCTCTTCTACATACAGGGTTTTTTTACTTTTGGTTGAAATACTCATTTAGATCCAGGAAAATTAAATTGAGCCATCCATTGCATAAATTTTTTTACTATTCTATGCCTTACAAAATAAAGTTCTGTAGTACCCTTCTGGTTTCTGTCCTGTCACCTGGGCTAACAAGATTGCCTGATACACACAGACAAACCATGTTAGTATCTGTAGGAACCCGAGGGTCCCAAAGGAGATGGTTTGTATGGAATGCCTCTAAGCAATACAATTCAGCATTGCTGCAAACATGGATTAGTCTTAATTCTGACTGATCTTTGGGGGGGAAAACTACATTGGTACTAGTTCCTAAACTGATAAGAGATTTATCAAGTTACTCAGTAGTAACTGGCGTTAATTTCTCATTAACCACCTGTCTGTAATTGGCCATTGGACTGCATGTGTAAGTAGAATAGGATAGAACTTAGAATAAGCATTTTTAAGGTACTTGTTCAATGTCACATTACTACTTCTGAAGGTCCTCACTATCTGTTTTGGTTTTGTTTGGTTTTTTATTTTTTTCAGATGATACATCTCTAGAGGAAAGAAAGATTTGTCTTCACAATTTCCTTTCCAGTATCTGAATAGCAAAAAACACAATGGACACTTTTTAGCTTTACAGAAATCCTCTAGCAACAAGAACACTGGACCTCAAGGAGTAGCAGAGTTTAGAGAGCCCATCAAGCGGTCACTGATAAACTTGATTTGGCCACACAGCTTGGGAATGAATACCATCGAGACAGCAAAGCTTGAAGAGCATATGGAGGGTCAGAACAATGACACTTCTAATGGCTACTCACGACCTACTCTCTCAGTCAGTGAAGAGAACAAAAATGGCACTAGCAAACCAAAGGGCTTGTCCAATGGCTTGCGGAAAACAACCAAGAAATATCCCGACTACATCCAGATTGCTATGCCTGCTGAGACCAGGAACAAATTTCCTCTGGAGTGGTGGAAAACAGGCATTGCCTTTGTCTATGCTCTCTTCAACTTGATTTTAACAACTGTCATGATCACTGTGGTCCATGAGAGAGTACCTCCAAAGGAGCTAAGCCCTCCCCTGCCTGACAAGTTTTTTGATTACATTGATCGTGTGAAATGGGCTTTTTCTGTATCAGAAATAAATGGAATGATACTAGTTGGATTGTGGATATTCCAGTGGTTGTTTCTTAGATACAAGTAAGTAACTGTGTTTTGGGGTTTTTTTTCCTCTGCTGTGTGTTTTCAGAATGTTGTTTTCCCTCTTTCATTTTGCTAGAAGAAATTTTGGGGTAGAATCTGTAGCAGTATTGTGGAATAGGGCTGGCAGGAAAGCGATGAAGGGATGACTTCCTTAGAAAATGTTCCAGTGTCCATGTTGGATATGGGAACAGGTTTCTCTTGATTACTGAATAATGTTTTTTCAAACCTGAATTTGACACCTACATTGTACTAGTAAAATTTATTCTGAGCTTTTCAAGGTGTGTTTACTAATATGGTGATGTTTAAAAAAGGGAATCATGATGATGTAAAGAAATGTCATCCAAATTTGAGGTGAAACCCACCGTCTTCTACAGCTACACTAGAAGCTTTTTCCTTTGTCTTTGCTTAAACCAGACACAAAATTTAAGTCAAGTACATGATTATATTATGGGACTAAAAAGAGACAGTCACTGAGCTGGGGAAAACTCTGCCTGACTTCACACCAAAGTTAGACTGAGACCACATGGAACTGGTCAGCAAGTTTTGGTGGGAACTCTGGTAGTTATGTACTATCATGAGCTAGCAAAACTGAAACCTGAAGAAAGACTTTTCATCATCTGATTTCTTAGAGTGTGGTGTAGAGCAGTGGGAAGAGCTGCTTTTTAATTCTAGGCTTTCAGCTATCTCCTAAAGCTAGAGCTCCAGAAGACTTGTGTATATCCTGCCTGTGAACTTTGTATTCAGTCATTTCCCCCCCCTTCTCTTCTTTTCAGATCAATAGTGGGACGCAGGTTCTTTTTTATAATAGGAACTTTGTATCTGTACCGCTGCATTACCATGTACGTTACCACCTTACCTGTGCCTGGCATGCATTTTCAGTGTGCACCCAAGGTAAGACCCTTTGCTCCCCAAGTCTTGCTTAGTCTCTGCCAGAATCCTTACAGCTCGTTAGAGCAAAGAGAAGGTAAATGTTCCAGGTGTTAAATAACACAAATTACTTTCAGTTGATGTGTTCAGAAAAATAGATAGTGATAAGCTAGAAATGGTGTGATACAGAAGGAGGATCAAGCTGTTGCTGCAGATGCTTTAAAGCATCCTGTGTTGAAATGTTAAAAATGACTAAACTTGCTGCTGAGACTTAATCTAATCACACTAATATTTCTTTCTTACATGGATACCTAAGGTCAGCATTGTAATTCACAGGCTGATAGACAAGCTTGTGCTGCAGTATCCTTTTAGAAAACCACAGTGTTATCGTGTCCTTTGTCCTGATTCTCCCACTGCTCTGTCAAGAGCTGTCACAATACCTGAAATCAGCTGCCTCTCTGCTTCCAACCTGCAAAATGTATATAAATGTGACTGTAACAGGTTCAGCTGTTTAAATGAGCTGGTACATACAGAAACATGCACGTGCTAATATTTCTACAGGAATATTTGTTTAAATTGTGTCAGTGAAGTGGTGGCACAAAGGAGTTCTGTTACTGCCATTTTATGTTACTAATAAAGTTGTAGACGTATAATTGTCTTAGAATCATAGAGTTCTGTGAATTTTATGATTGTGGTCTTGAGCTACAGCATCATGTCTGTTCAGTCTTATTCTTGCACATTGAGACAATTCAGGCATATAGTGGATGAAGTATTCTTATGAATCAGTATCTGTTGGAAGAAGCTTTATCTACATACCACTGCTATAAAGACTGAATTGGTTTGTTCTGCTGGCTTAGGGAATGACTTTGTGTAGTAGACTGTGTATCAAGGAGTGGGAAGAGGTAAGCAAAGGAAAACTGAAATGTCTCTGCTGAAAGTGCATTTTGCTAGCATTAAACCAGGGTGAATTACTTGAATGCTGATGAACTTGATAACTTTTCTGGATTTCCTTTTTTTGTCCCATGTAAATATATTATGGAAAACTCAGTTACCCCTGTATCTTGTTTGTTTTTCTCTCCCAGAGTTAATCTTTAAACAGGTAGGTGAAACTGAGTGTTTGCCTGGTATCCATGAGAAATCTAAAGCTGTTTAAAATGAAAGTAAAAAAAATCCTCTGAATCTGAGTAAGTCTTGACTGGGTTTATAACCAGATCTAAAATGAAGTGTTTGAGGTTTTTGTCCTATGGACACATTGCTCAGCTCTCAGCAGAATGTCAGAAGCAGAACACAAGGTTGTACTGTGTTGGAACCAGTTTTGAATGGGTTTCATCTATTCTGTTGCTGGCTATCATGAGATAGCTGACCTTGCCAATCTGAAATGTTTGCCTTTCCAGTATATTCTGCATCTCATTCTCATACAATGCATATTTTGAAATAACCCAGCAAAGCATAGATAGGATGATAGTGTTATCAAGCTGATCTTTAGCACCTGTCAACTTTGATACTCCTGCTTATTTATTTAAGAGCATATGAAAGAAAGCCAAAGAAAATGAAGATAACTTGTGTCCTTTTCTCCCCGACTGCCCATATGCTTGGACAAGAAGTTTACCCAAGTCACTTATAGTGTGTCTTAAACTTTTTTTTGTGTGTGTCCCTTTTTTTTCTGGTGTTGTAGTTGAATGGAGATTCTCAGGCCAAGGTTCAGAGGATCCTGCGGCTGATTTCTGGTGGTGGTCTGTCCATAACTGGCTCACACATTCTGTGCGGAGACTTCCTCTTTAGCGGTCACACTGTGGTATTAACGCTGATCTACCTGTTCATTAAAGAGTGTAAGTGATGGCATTTCAGTGCACTTGTTCTTGTTCAGATCTGTTGTACTGGGGAAAACACAGGCTGAAACTACTGCCCTCCAAAAGTTCCTAGTTAGCTGTACACGGCCTGTACATGGACTGGTTTGGAATACGTGATGGTGGAGGAAGAAGGGAACATGAGTGTAGTACAAGTGGTGTGAGCTTTCAGGGCTTCCTGTGACTAGACATGTTCCTTATGTCATTATAGAAAAGTGTTTACTGGTTGATTGGAGCCAGCTAGCTTTTCATTATTTGTTGATAAGTTATTAAAATTTAGGGTAAAACATACTGTAGTTAATGAGGCAAATCAGCTGTGTGCAGGTTGGCTGATACACCTTAGCTCTTTAAGGAATTTCTTTGGCTTGAGCACAGGGTCACTGCACACTTACACTACATCCAGAAGCAGAGGTTTTGGTGTGTTTTGGTTTTTTGTTGTTTTTTTTGTGGCATTTGTTTGTTCTGGTTTTTGTATGGTTTTTTAAGTGTGCTGTACAGTAGTTACTGCAAACTGAAAAGTTGATTCATGCTCCTCAGATGTCTTCTGCTAGAGTCTCCTACTTCTGTCTCTTGGAGCTGATAAAAATTTGACAGGCACACAGCAGACGTAGCTGGGGTTAGAGATTCCTCTCTGCTTTACCTTGCTATGGGGTGTGGGGGGTAAATCTCTGTGCTGCACACACGCTATCGATTGAAGCTTTGGAGAATTGAACACAAACTTCTGAATCTGATGCATGGTAAGAAATGCTTCTGCCCTGGGAACTTGGCCACTTGTGAATGCCTCGTGGGGAGTTCCCTTCCCAGTTCACATGTTTGGAATTGGAATCTCTCTCCAACTGTTGTGTCCCAAGCTATGCCAATCCTAGCTTGGCTGATGGGAATGTGTAATTCTCACTGCAGCAAAAATAGGACTAAGCTAGCATTAGCTGAATGCCTTCCTCTCATTAATGTGTTGAGGGAAGGAATTGTTGCAGGGCTATGTTCTGTCTTAGAAAAGCCACAATATAAACCCACCTGCTTAATGTGAGAAACTTCAGATCTGTGGATGAGAGGCACTCTTCTTCCAACAGTGATTTAAGCTGCTGATTCTCATGCCTAGATCTTTGTGAACACTGCTGGGGCAGTAGTGTGTGTAACTCATCAAAACTCCCAGAACAGTATTAGGAAAATAGACTAATAATAGACTTACTGATGACTTTGTTCTGTGTATGTTACTGCAGCTTAATGCAGATCACATGCTCCTTCATACCTTTAGTACTAGGAAAGATGCAGATAACCCAGGATTTCCAGGACAGGTATAACTCAGGCATTTCTATCATAATGCACTGGAGGAATTGTATTGTGCAAGTTCTTAAAAGTCCTTTGACTTCTGCCTATTTGTTAGGCATATATTTTAGTGGAGTTGTGCTCTGTGAATGAGAGAGGCATAGCTTTTCTTTGTCTGCTTCCCATATAATTAGCAAAATGTTATCTGAGCAAGGGCTGAAGGCATATAATTGCTCTGAATTAGAGATTGCTTAAGGTATTCTTTTCTGCTCTTGTGATCATGTCTTTAGTACAAGATGCATTCTGAGGCTTTTATTATTTCTGGCTTAGTGGATTTTTTTTTTTTGCTCTGCTCTTGTCTTCCCTTCATCCTTTGCTGCTTCTTCACTTATTTCACTGCACTCCATTTATTTATTTATTTACTTATTCCCCAGAATAGGTATTTGGTTTTAGCCCTGGAATGTCTGTCTTGGGGCTTTCATCAACTTCTTGAGATGACTTATGTTTTTTTTTTTTTATCAGATACAGATTTGTGTGCAATGTTTTGGGGAGAGTTAAGAGAATTTACTGTTTTCCCACCTGCACCAAAATTCAAGTCCTCCTATTTTGCACAGGCCTTTCAAATTACTGTTGGGTAGGCTTGTGGAGATCAGTAACTTTTCTGCCAGTATGGGGTGAAAATAAAAGCTGACCAGAGCTCCACAAGGCAGGGAGTGCCAGAACCTCCCGCTGCCAGAGAAATGAAAGCCCATTAGCCTGTCAGAAATTATGAATGGTCATTGTGACACCCAAGGCATTTTGTGATGGCAAAAGGAAGGGCAGGGAAACTTTTCCACTGAAGTGGCTTTAATATGTTTTGAGGAACAGCTTTGCTCCCAGTCGTTAATCTTTAATGAAAGGGTATAAACTCACGTACTGTACTTCCCTGTACAGTGCATTCTGTTTCCCAGGACAGAGTTTTCATGCAAAGTAGGTGAAACCTAGGAATTAAAATAGGAGTGTCTTTTCCTATGTAATGTGACCTCTGCTCAGATTGTATCAACTCTAGACATTTAAGGAGGGTACGTTTACTTGAGCATAAGACTAAAAAGAGCAGAGATTCAGTACACCCAAGTAAAATCAAAGTGTGTCTTGCCTCAGTTGTGTCTCTTCCCCTGCATGCCATGCCCTAGAAGGGATTTAACTGAAAAACACTTAATTTGAGTAGAAAATGGGTGATGGTGCTGTCTTAACTGCACGCTCATCTTGGGTTCATTTTACAAAGTAAGAACTCAGTAAATTTGCACAACTGTGTTTTGTTCAGTGTCAGAACAGCATTCTTGCATCAGTGTGGCATAGAGGAGTCGTGGCTTATAATTTGATAGCCTTAATTAGATTTTTTTTTTCATCTTTTTCCTTGCCTTTATGGGCTGATGTAGTAATATATATACACGGCCTTTTTCTGTGTGTTTTATTTTTTTTCCCCCATCATCTTCCTCTCTGACAGATTCACCACGTCATTTCTGGTGGTATCACTTAATCTGCTGGCTCATGAGTGCTGCTGGCATCATTTGTATCCTTGTTGCTCATGAACACTACACCGTAGACGTCATCATTGCTTACTACATCACCACACGGCTCTTCTGGTGGTACCACTCCATGGCCAATGAAAAGGTGAGTGGCAAATGACTTCAGAATCCATGTGTAGCCTGCATTTGTTAATGCTGCTCAAAGCTCAAAATCAGTCCTTCACTTGGAAATAAAAATAGAGGTTCTCTATTGAAGTTTAAACAAATTGGGTCAGGAGTTTCACTTTACTGTGGCTTAAATAAATATTTAATGGTTAAGTTGTTTTTTTATTTGAAGCGTATTTTTTTTTTGGGGACAGTAGCCGATATTTTTCATGAGAACAGCGGGTATAATTCCACAGTGCATCAGAAGTTTTTTTTCATTTTTAAGGGACTCCGTTATTTTTTTTTTTTTTTTTCAAGAAAAACATATTTTT
>WUAM01000175.1:4362879-4376062 GCA_024336885.1 Actenoides hombroni | reverse complement strand
TTGATATTTTGGCTTAAAAACAGTGAGGTTTTTTTTAACTTCAGGGTTTTCTTGCTGTAGTTGATGTATAGAATAGCCCTTGTTTGTCTAAGCTTATGAATAAATAGTAGTTCAGTAATTGAATAAAGATTTCTGACCAACCTTAATTACCTAAACCAGTCTAAAATTCTAGTGACAGATCTTCTGTAAATGTCACTAAGATGAAACATGGTTCAGAAGGTAGCTGCTGCAGTTGTTTCAAGAACACTTTGAGGCAGGAGCATGGCTCTCAAGCCATTCTAATCTAGATTTAAACTATTAGTCATCAATGGAAACATGACATGCCTGAAAGGCCTCGTGTTCAAAAAGACCCGAGTGCTTTGTCTCCCTAGATTTTTGTACAGCCACAAAGCATCCCTTTGGGTTAAAGAGGCTTGGTCCACAGTCTACACTTGGACTATGCTATATTTGCTATCTCAGTCTGATTTTCTAGGCTAAGTGCACCTCGTCTTCACAGAAAAGCATGCAAATATATTGCATTTTTGCAGTTGTCTTGACTCGGTACAGTTGATGATAATGCTGTAATCTGATTGTCTGTTTCCTTTTCCTCTTTACCTACTTGTGCCAATACAGACTTTAAAGGTCTCTTCGCAGACAAATTTTCTCTCTCGAGCCTGGTGGTACCCAATATTTTATTTCTTTGAGAAGAACGTGCAAGGCTCTGTTCCTTGCAGCTTTTCCTGGCCGATATCTTGGCCTCCCAGCTGCTTCAAGTCTTCATGCAAAAAGTATTCACGGGTTCAGAAGACAGGAGAGGACAATGAAAAATCTACCTGAAGAAGGAAAGCATCTGCTCTGTTTTTTGGGGGAGTTTTTGGTTTGGTTTTGGTTTGGTTTTGTTTTTTTTCTACCAAAACATTAATGCTGTAACCAAAGTTCTTAAGAGGACTACACTGTAACTGAAGTGGACCAAGCTTCTGTGCAATTGATTGGAAGGACAATTGTAGACACACTTATTGCCATTTCCTGTGTTTTCCTATCATCAGGCTGTACAGACCTGTTCTACTCTTCAGTGCTAAGAGAATGCACCCCTGATGGGATTTTTTTATTACAGAAAAAATAAAAATGGAGCAGGACTTTGCTTTACTAATGAGATAGCGGTGCCAAAGACCACATGAACACTTTCATTATTAACTGTCACTCATCCACAGAAGCACCCAAAAAAAAATCTCATCTTCAGAGTTCTGGAGTGCTAAGGGAGAAATATGCCACATGTAAAGGCACGATACTGGCATACTGAGGTATAGATATAAAGAAAAAACAACCGACACAGTTACGGGGAGTGGTTTGTTGCATTCTTCTTGCTAATGAAAGTAAAACCTTTCTGTGACTGGTACAGCTGGAAGCAAGTCTTGACTTTTTTTACACTCTGTGGGGATGAATATCTTATGACCCCAAAATACTACTCGCCATCATTATCTCCCAAATATTCTACCATATGCCTATTTTTACATTTTTATTAGTAATTTTATATTTAAACCGTTGTGCTACCTGATGACTTTGCAAATTAGGAGTAGCTTCTAACATCAGAGCTCAAGGAGCCTAAGGTTTTATTTTTAAAAAAAGGACACAGTTTCTAAATCTTTAACTGCAGTTTGGCCTTGTGTATATAGCTCTCCAGTGCCTGTCAGTGTACGTACGCGTGTACACGCAAGCACACGCTGCTGTGTAGTTAAGTGCATACTAAATGAAACTACTTGCTGGAAAGAGCAATCCTACAGTTCTTAATTCAGGCAGAAATCCTACAGATCTCACCTGCTTGGCAAGGCCAGGTCCGAAATGGGGCTATATTTAAAATGAACTTTTTAATTGTAGTAGTTATCTCTTGATGAAATTGTGGCAGGTTTGCTTGGGAGCCATAGTTCTGCATTGAATTTCCTTTTTTTTTTACCTGTTGGCATATGTTTTTGTGGCTGACTTTAAAAACAAAACAAAAACCCAACAACAAAACAACTGCCAAGGTGAATACCTACAACAGTAGCATTTCTTCAGTTATTACCTGAAGCCATTTCATATTAAATGACACTGTGGTAGAGCTCACATGCTTTTCTTTCCCAGGGTTTCAACTCCAGTGGCTATTTAAGCAAGTTGGTTGAGTACGTGTGAAATCACCACGGTGTAAACATTTAACAGACCCACAGATTAACAGTTACCTGGTTCTTGTTGGATTTTATTGGTTGGTATTGTTGGGAAAGCAAGGTAGAAAATGAGCATACCATGTTTAACTATTTATGTTCTGTATTAATTTCTGAAGTTAATTTTATCTTCAAACCTTCATTAAAAGCTGATGGCAGAGAAACCTGTATTATGTTGAAATGATACTGATAGGGAGGAAATGCTGCTTATTTTAAGAATGTCTTGAGCTGAGTGACAAATGTGAACACAGTTGGAATAACTACAACTTGTTTTTAAAAAAGTCCAGTTGAAGTTGCAAAATGCAATACAGAGTATTTAAATATGATATTTTTTTCAGTTAAGGAGATCATTTGCTATGAGTTGTACATGAGATTATAACTGATTTGCATTTCAAGTATTTTTGTGCGTTATCAAAGTTAATACAATAAACAATGTTCCTTACAACACATCCTTGGCAAAACTTAGCTAAGAAGGAAATTCTGCTGATGTTTGGTTTTCTTATTTAAAATAAGCTGCTTTAGAATGTTCTAACATGCCCCTGGGAGTTGTGTGTGTATGGGCATACCTGTGTTTTCATCTGATGCTCCTGGCAGACCTTGAGCAGCTGAAAAGTCAGCATCAAAACATTTCTATGGCAGTCCTTTTTCAGTATCGTATAAATGGATCTGTTTGATGTCACTCTGTAAATCTCCCAAGGTACTTGTTACATCAATATTACTTAATTGAGGATAATTTATTTGTTTTTAAGCTGAATTCTAAGCTTTGTGATACCTTAAATACGGCCCTGTTAAGCCACTAGCCATTAGTAGTAATACTACCTTTTAGAACTCGTG
Organism: Actenoides hombroni; assembly: GCA_024336885.1. Lineage (NCBI taxonomy): Eukaryota > Metazoa > Chordata > Aves > Coraciiformes > Alcedinidae > Actenoides > Actenoides hombroni. The sequence continues at coordinate 4,373,054 of WUAM01000175.1, read as the reverse complement.
AATTGGTAACGATGCCTTGACAGCAACGGGATGAAAAGCCTTCCAGTAAAGGAGCTTAAGCAGTGGGTCTCATCTGGTGGTTGAGTAATAACTACTTTGATAGTCTAGATAACTAATTGCATGGCCACCACCACGTCTCGGTGGGATTTCTGTAACCTCCTGCATGCAGGAGGAGTTGGTTGGGTTTTTTACTCCTATGTCTGACGGGGGCGGCTGAAGTCAAATGGAGCTGAGAACTTCTGGGCAGTGTGAGCTCTCATTCTGCTGCTGAATTTGAGAGGGATTTCTATTGTCATACGAAAGGAAAGCTTAAATGGTAGCCCTAGCTTAAAATACTTGATTCCTCTTCCTTCCCTTAAGTGTTTAAATTTTATCCCTGTTATCACAGACCTCAAAAGGGGGGGGGGGGTGTGTGTTTAATTAGCAGAGAACCCCACTTCTCTCTCTCACTAGCTTGAAATTGCCTTTGCAACCTCGGATGGTATAGATGTATTTAAAGAGTCTTTAGGCCTATATGTAAGGTGATGAAATGGGGCAAGTAATGGTACATACTAGTGCTTACTGCTTTAATAGTTTATCCAATACAAACACAACTGGTACATAAAAATTACTAACTTTACAAGCTTAGTGATCATTGTATATAAACACTGTGAAGCTGAAAATATGGCTTCAGCATCAGAGGAAAAAGGATTGCAGTGGGTAGAAACAACAGTAGAAACTTCATTTAACATACTGATGATTGTAGGCTTATTTGGGCTGTATATGCCCAGTGTTTTGCAGTATCTCACTGACATTCTTTTTTTCCTAGAATTACAAGAATAATCTTTCTTACAGATTTCACATGAGCTGCACCAGTGCTGTGACTATACAGAAAATGCTCCTTCTCTCTGCTGAAAAGCATTAACATGTTGAACTTCTTAAGTACTTTTAAAAGGAAAAAAACCCAGAAAAGCACTACACTTGTACCCCTGGCATATTGGTATGACTTCGATGCTGTTGAGTGCTTTGCATTTATGAAACAAGCTTTTGTAAAGGCCTAACCTAAATTTATACCGGGATTCTAAAAGGTTATCTTGAGCATTAAAAGAGATGTGCTGCTATGTGGTCATGTCCCAGATGCTTAATTGCAGTGTCGGAAGTGATTAACATATCCTTGAAACCACCGTGAATTGCCCTTGCTACGGTACGTGCTTAGCACTCCCGTGTGGGCATAAACGGTACTACAGGTTCAGAGATAACTACAGGTGTAGTAGTAGTGAAAAGAGCTGTGCTAAACATTGCTGGGAACTCCAGTACTGGACTTGCTTCCCTCCCTTAAAATACAAAGGGGGAGTGGGAGAGAAAGAAGGAAAAAAAATTCCAGACTGTTTAATCTGTTAAGACACATTGCCTTCATGTAATAGAGAAATAAAGCCCAGTTCTGTCTCTGTTACTGAGAAGTATTTTAAGATAGGAGAGAGAATTCTTTTAATTAGATTATGGCAAATCTGTTTACCTCTATCTTAAATCAGAATCTGCCCTGCACTCTGGCCCTTCACTAGGATCTGGCTAGGCAATTCATCCTATGTTGGTTTGTACTAACCCAAACTCTTTTTTGTATTTCAGCAGATAGGAAGTATGATTTACAGTTCTAGAGACCAGATGCATTAACTTCACTGCAAGGTGAAGTCTTTCCACTTACTTCAAATGAACTTCCCCACAGCTTTTTGTTTAATTTTTTTTTTAATTAAATTTAAGTTATGGGGTAATTCTGGAAACATGACCAATCTACCAGGTGCACTGGAACCACTTTTTCTTATTGGCAGACTTAACAACTGTAAAGCTCCATTGTCCTCTTGGTATTTTTAAAATATGTTTTGGAGTTACCCAGAAGTTGTCTATAGGCACACAAAGTCAGAGTGATACTGTAAGGTTGAAGGCTTCTGAATTTAAATGTTCTGTACCAGGCATTGTAAAAATCAATGTCTTAAGTTCCTGAAAAGAAGAGGTCTTAAAAATAAAACCTTCTGTTGGACACCATCCAAATGAGTGTTGCAGCTTAAGTGCACATCAGGAGAATATCCTAGCGTGCCACTGGAGTGCCTTTGCTTCTAAGTTAGCTTTCAGATGCTACCTCATTGTGCATCCTGGCGTCCAAAAGGAAGAATTGTGCTGAGAAACTAAGAATGAAAACAAAGGCTTTTGTTCTAGTATTTACAAGGAAAAGGAAGGGAGACAAAAATACTGAAGCAGATGATCTTATATTGCTTTTTACATGAAAGTGAGCTAAAACTACACCTAACTTCTAAGTAATGTAGAAGTAATTTTTTTTTTTATGCTGAAAAAACCCCCAACCTGTCAGGAAACAGGCAGTGTTAAGCATTTCATTCTACAGTACAGATGTGTGTCTGTGTTGTAGACTGTGCTGGTTCTCATCCATAATTTGCAATATAAAAATAAAACTCAGTGAGAGATGTTGGGAGATGTAAAAATTTTTATATGATTAGCAAATTTTTGTAAGCTGTCACTAACAGTACCTAAAACAAGAACAAAGTGCTGCAATGTTAACACATACTGAAGCTTTTTCTAGTTGGCTCAAGTTTCCATGGATTTAACAGTTTGATTAAATTTTATTAACCTAGAAAGTAGCACAGAAGAATTTCAGACTAGGTGCAGCCTGGACCTTAAATATCAGAGGAAAAAAGCTCTAGTTCTAGACTCCTCTTTTGTTTTGTTAGATAATCTTTCAGAATAAAACATTGAGAATGCCTGAATGATGTTTTAAGATGAAGTAACAATATTGTGCAGTCTGTTGTGTGCATCTAAAATACTGATATTGAGGATTCCTTCTCTCCTGGTGAAAATTAGTGCTTAAAAACTCAGGAAGATTTGACTTGTTTTCCATGAAAATATTTTCATTCCAAAGGACTTAAGAGTTTAGCAAATATTATGAGAAGTTTGTTTTCTGTTGCTGTTTGCTGTAGGCTAAACTTTAACTTAAAAGAAGCAACCTGGGTAGGAGGAGAGGGCAAACCAGCTCTTGCTGGAAGTAGTTTGTGACTTTCTGAATTCACATTCTATTTGCTGCGTGCTGCAGGCAGTCTGATCCATACCACAGTGGAAAAAAAGATGCTGTGTTATACTATTATATTTAGTGCTCACTTTTTTTTTTTAATGAGGCTGTGTTTGTTGGCCAATGGGAGTTGGAGTGAGTGGTTTTTTTGTCCTTTATTTGCTGTATTGTTAGTCATAACTGGTTTCAGTTCTGGTAAATCTCAGTGGAAAAAATGTAGATCCATTGTATGCAGTGCCTAAGGTGTTTTTTAAAGTCTCTCTGTGGGTTTCTTGTAGCAGAAATATTCTTCTTTCAGTAGTCTAGTTGAGAGGCATCCCTGCCCATGGCGGGGAGGCTGGATTAGATGATCTCAAAGGTCCCTTCCAGACTAAGCCATTCTGTGATAATATTAAATAATAAATAATATTAAATTCAGCTCTATTTGCCCTCCTTTAGGAGGTTAGTTTTCGTGAAACTGCAGAGACCGACCACAGAAGAATTTCCTTTCTGTCAACTGACATTAATTTTCTCAAAATAACTTTTCTGAAATGTGTTTGGAGAGGGTTTTTTTGCCACCCCCTCTCTTTTTGCTTCTTTTTTTTTTTTTTTTTTTCTCTTGACTGGTGGGCAGAAAGTGATCTGAATTAAAGGCATCCTGAGGAGCTGGTGAGCCAGGCACCATACACGTGCCTGTGTGTGGAGAGAGGTCTCTGCAGCATACACAATACTGGATGCAGTGCACAGAGACTTCTCTGGGAAGATCAACTAGGTTGTACTGGCCTAGTAGGCTGTGAGCCATCTTTGCTTGTCCTTCTGAGCTCCTTTTCAGACTGCAAAGGTAGTGCTAACAAGTGTAGTGAAGATCACTTACAAACCAGAAAAAATGTGGAAGGGGCTGAAGAGGCAGCCACTGTAAAACCAGTCACTAAAGAGCTGTGGTTCTAATTCAACAGAGTATGTAATTTGATGTTACTTCAAGCATGTGAGTTGCATTTAAAACGAGTGGATCTGTTTGCTTTTTTTATTACTTTTTTTTATTAGAGATGACAGGAGTGCTCAGAGTATCAAGAGGAAATTTATCTCCCTGCTTGCCTTTACCCTCTACCAGTGAAGTGTTTGTATATGGACCTTAAACACACTGCTAAACTCCAATCCCTCTTGCATTTTGAGTAACTTTGTTACTTCTATGAAAACTGGCTTTGCATTCCAATTTTTTCATAGTCTGTTGCCACTCAATGTTGCTTATGCTTTATCCTAGGCTGCTTAGGGCTCCTGTCTTACTGGAGCTGCTTCTATTAACTGCCTTTTCTCAATGGCTTAATAGAGAAGAGTAGGATTTACATTTGAGAAGGCTCCAAAATTAACACTTAATGTTAAAAGGTGTTCTCATCAGTCACATCTTTGCACAATTTGAAACTTGGAATTATTTTCAAGTACAAAACCTAATGTCCTAGGGCATACCTTTTATCTCAGGAATTAATTCTTGCTCCTTAAATGTGTAGTACGTTCACTTGTATTTCTTCTCCTGGTTCAGGATAACATCTGTGAGATGAGAGAAATATTCTGGCTGTTCTTGTGAAGTCAGGGCCACACCAAGGAACCTGAAAGTAAAGAGGAAATAGTGGTTTGATGGCTGCGGTCCTTGTGCTTTGCATGTGTCTTGGAGGAGAACTCTGAAGACATGTAAAAACAGCTCAGGATGGTGCTTTGTACGTGGTTTCTCCTAGGTTGACTCTGTAGCTCTGTGTGGTAATTGGAGCTATATATCCAAGCTGGGGAAAAGTAAGCAAGAAAAGCTGTTGGCTGCTGTGATACTCCAGCTGGAAATAGAGGACTGCTCTAATGCTTGCATGAGAAGGAACTAAGATGTGGCACTTTTTTTATGGTTCTAGGGTTCAGTTCTGCAAACGCCACACAGCGTAACGCTGCAATAACAAATGATACTACTTGGACTTTTTGTGTTGTAGTTTTTACTGAACTTTGCAAACTGGGCCTTATTTTTACATAAATTCTTCATAATTGGCAGGAGTTGGCTTTTATGTGGCAAAACTTTCAGGATGACACTTTCCAGCAGATGAGCTGTTTTGCTGGAGTGGTGTGGTTTGCTGTATAGCATGAGCTACTGGAGTTGGGATTTGTAAGATGGTGCAGTCTGTGTTCACTGTGTAAAAAAAACCAAAACAAAATCAACTACTGCACTATCTGTATTTTATAAGAAGCAATAATGTGAGCATCTTGTAGCTTTTGTCTCTAAAGGTGCTATTTGTCATAATTACTTGCACTGTTGACCATGAATTTGCTAAAACAAAGTCAAAGAATTTACTTAGCACATAGAGGTTGAAACTCCTTACAGTCAGCCCGTGTATTAAAAATGAAGTGGTTTCTTGAACTAGTTACATGGCCATACACACAACTTTAAAATTCAAAAACCTATAACCATTTATGGTGCTAATGATATCTTAACAATTATCAAGAGCTGATACTCTCTTCTTACCCATGAACATTAAGGAAAGCTGTTGTGACACCTCAATAAAGAAAAATTTCTCTACACTTTAAGGCTGTTCCAAATGCTTTTTATATAAATTTGACCCTTTTCTATTTTTGTTTTATATAAGAAAACCTGCAAAACATTGTAGTTTTAATGCAAGAAAATGCTAGGAGTGTATATGGGGCTAGACTAAATGTCCCAAATTAAATTTCCATACATGCTTAAGATAGCTAATCTTCTGAAAATTGGTCTCAAAATATAAGAATTGTATTGGGTAGGATTAAGGCACAGGCTAATAGCTAAAAAAAAAAAGTAATTCTTTGGCTTCATCATCATTGTTAAAGCCTTGGAGACAGAGAGGATGGGCAATGAACAGAACTGTGTGAGGAGAGCACTGATTATGCAACATAGAGCCATCTGATGCTGAAACTTCTGGAAAACAAACTTGTGAAGGAACATGACCCTGTGATCTTATCTAAAGAACAGAAGTGAAACTTGAGATAATTATCAAGGCAATTCAAAGTCAGACATTATCAAAACACATGAAAGGGCCTTAAACTGGGGTTGTTTAGACTGTGGAACAGAAAAATAACTTTCTAGCTGTTTTAAAGCTTCATGACCAGCCTTCTCTTAGGATGAAAAAATGTGTTGTACCTTCTGTTGCAGAGGATATTGTTGCTTGTTTTTCCCCTTTGGTTATGATTTTATGTTGCATAAAATGCACTTCCAAGTCTCCAAGAGGCATCTTTGGGCAGCAGTACGTACACTCTCTCCATGGAGAGAGAATACAAGGCCTTTGTTCTTGTTAAAGGCCCCTTCTCAACTTGTAAAAGTATCTGCCTGTAGCACATTTGGAAACCCTACTGTAGTCAACTCTGAAATAAATAGGATGCTTTTAATCTATGCAGATAGGTGAAGAGGCTGAGAGGGTGCTGTGCCCAGGTACACACCGGCACGTCTTCCTCTGCTCTGAAGTGTCTCATCCAGAGGGTTTGGAATAAGTTCTCTTGTATCACTTGCACCTAGCACTTCGAGAAGTAAACAGGCTTCTCTGAGGTCTATTATATTGCATTTCTGTGCCTGCGCAAAGAATATTCCAGGTCTAGAGTAGCTTAAAGCAGAAACAAACCCACCATTTAGGATAAAAGCAGGGCTGGCTGGGTTTGTGGGATTGAAGATGGATAGTTTAGTAACAATAGCCTATCTTGGCTTGCTACTTGTCTCAGGGCCTGCTTTATTGGTAGGAGACTTGGAAGAGACAGAGAGAACAGTCATCCACAACAGTTCTAAGCCACGTGGAAATACAATTTTTCTCTCTGTAATTACTAGATGCTTCAGAGAAAATGGGTTATCTTTTTTTTATTTTTTTTATGGTGCAATACTTGCAGAAATATTAACAGAGATAAGTGGCTGCATCTTTAAATGCCTGTCAAAAACCCCTTTGCGAGCACGTGACGCGCACTTGACCGAGAGTGAATTTTTAGCATTCTCATCTGCTGTTGAGTTATGGCAACATGTTTGTCGGTGCCCTAAGCCTAACTGGGAACTTCTCGATAGTCTTTTGACACGGAGAATGTTTTTCTACATAAAGTGCCTGTGGAAATAAAAATCCGAAAGTGGCCTGCAAGCTTAAATAAAGCATATAAAACCCCGGCCCGTACGTGAAGAGGACGGGTGCTAACTCAACAACTGTAGAGAAAATCTGCTCGGCAGCCAGAAGTGTTGGGAGGGTTCAAAGGCTGAGAGAAAAGTTTGCAAAAGGAATGCTGCATAGCTTTTGAGAGTTTGCTGTGCTAAACTTCCAGTGTTTCTGCTTGGGTCTTTAGTCTGTAACTTGCTTATCCTCAAACAAAAACTAGGTCATTTGAACTATTTGGGGTTTTTAACACTTGCTTTAATGACAAGTCTTCACTCTGGTAAGGTGTTTTGTTTGCTTGTTACATAGAGGGGTTTTTATGTGTTAGAGTCACTAAATGCTTTGACTCACTTTAGGGCAAGACAGTTTGAGGAATGGATTTTCATGAAATGAAATGGGGTGGGGTTTACTACTCTGACACTAGGGCTGAGGAGGAATGATTTCCTAGGAAAGCATTATAGTGCTAAAACTCATATACTGCAGATGCAAAGTAACTATATTAGTAAAGTACTTGATTATATGTTGCTGTTAATTTTATGCTTTAAAATGAAGCTATTTTGTTTTAATTGGAAAAACTGACTTTAATGTTGCAATGTCTCATTTTTTAAGTAGAAACATCCATTTTACGATACCTCAGTTTACATTTGATCAGTAAATTCACTTAAATCTATGAAAGGAATTCCATTTTTATCAAAACGAATGTGAAATTTAATCTCTGGGCCATCTCAAATTGGCCACATGCCTCTGAAACCAATCCCACAACTGCGTATGAGTGCGGTGAGAGAATTTATCTAGTGCTGCTTTTCAACTAGACTGAGAAGGAAGTGAGTCTAGATTACTCTTCTATAAAGACAACAGGCAAAACCAGTAATGTTCCAGCTGTGCTGAAGTTTAGTTTCTTATTTTCAGACTACGGAACAAACTTTCCTTGAGAAATTTAAAGTATCTTTGGTTCAATTTCACCTGGTTTTTTTTTCTTCCTGTATTTTTCCAGTAGATTTTAGTGGTGTACATTGTAATTAACCACTGAATTTCTGCCAGGTATGGGGGGGGGGGGAAGCTGCCAAGTTAAGTCTGTGATTTTAATTTGTCTACTTTGTGTAATCCATGGCTAGTAGAATATCCATTTGCTGTTTATATTATAGAGACATTGCATCCAGTTGCCTTAATTGCTTGGAGAAAAACTGATCTTGACCATTTGAAGCTTTATGTATTTCTAAACTTCCTGTAACCTCTGTTTAATTGCAATAAAACCTTTTTAATATAGTCCAGCCGCTATTTGAAGAGCCACTTGTCACTATCTTTACTTTAAAAACAAACAAACAAAAAAAACCCCCCCAAACCAAACCACAGTCCTTTGTGATAGGTAAGCACTATTTGTTCTTCCTACTTTTATTTTTTGGGGATCACTTTTAAAGGGGGTATATTTGTGTTCTAGCCACAGTGCTTTTCTCTTGGTGAGGGAGTATCAAGAGCAGATGGTTTGGAAGCCCATGCAGTAGCATTTAAATACCTTTCTAAGAATTGAATTTTAGATGGTTGATCTGCAGGCGAAAGTTCACTAAGGTGTATTTTCCAGGGAGGAAGAAGTTACCCTGGGAAGCAGTTGGGTTTTCCTGTTTTTCTGTTGTTGTTTGGTGATTTGTGGGGTGGGGTTTTTTTGTTGTTGTTTGGTTGGTTATGGGTTGTTTTTTCATGGTTTTTTTTTTTTCATGAGGAAAGGTAAGAACTAAAACCATCTTAACTCCAAAATTTAGGTCCATCTCTGAGGCCCCTCTGTATCCTGCCCTGCATTTGCCAAGCAGTTACTTAACCTGGATCTGGGACATTGTTCCAGGTTAGTTATTGGTTATGAAAACAATGTTTTAGTGTATGACTTAAAAGTGCCAGCTTTTCTATGTGGGAAGAAGGATTATCTGCATTTCCTTCTAAACCCCAGTAAAAGTAGATGTTTACAAAAGGGGCCGGTGAAAGCTCAGGACTATGGAGGCTGTGAGAAAGGGCCAGCTATTTTTACTATCCTGACATACGTGCTTATGTTTAATCCTTTAAACTTGGACAACGTCAGGTTTTGCCACCCCAAAACAACCCCAAACCAAAATAAAGCCCCCCTTGCACGAACTAATTTTGTATTTCGCGGTGTTTAACAGAGCTGTGCCCCCCTTACACGCTGCAGCTGACCTCTCGGGTGCTGTACTCCCGCCTCCGCCGCCGCTCTCGCTCTGCACCTGCGCGCTTAGGGGCTGATGGCGGCGGGCGAACGTCCCCTTAAGCTCCGGGCCGCTCTCCTGACCCGCTACCTCCCAGTCGGCCGCCGCTAACGGCCGAGGCGAGAGTGGAGCCCGGCCCCGGGGCGGACCGTTACCCGCCCACAGTGCTAGCAGGGCCGGGGTGAGCGCGGCAGGCCTCGCCTCCCGCCCGCCCCCGCCATCTTAAGGCGCTGGGCTGGGGGCGAGGGCGGGGCGGCGGTTGTGGCGGCCGGAGCGGCGCCCGCCGTTGGTGCCGCTGAAGGCGGCGGCGGCGGCTGCGACAAGTATCGCGAGAGGTGGCGCGGCGCCGGCGCTAGAGGTGACCGAGACGGCGGCGGCCCCGGGTGCTGCTCCTCCTTCTCCGGCTCCTTCCTCACTGGGCGCCGGCGCTGAGCCAGGCGGATCGGCGGCCATGGAGAAGGCGGCCGGCGCGGTAGCGGCGGTGGCGGCGGAAGGAGGCGGTGACGGCGGCGACGCCGGGAGCGCCACGGCGGGGCCCGGTCCCCCTGAGGGGATGGACGGCGGCGCCGGTACCTCACCGCCGTCCTGCCCGCCCGGGGCGGCGGCAGCGGCGGGGCCGCGGGGCCTGGTGCGGGTGTGCGATCTGCTGCTGAAGAAGAAAGCTCCGGCGAAGGCGAAGCGGAGCGGGCGGGCCGGCCGGCCGGCCAGCAGCAGCGAGAGCGGCGGCGGCGGCCGCGAGAGCAGCAACCACGGCAGCGCGGCGGGGGAGGAGGAGGAGGTCGGCGAGGAGGCAGAGGCGGGAGGGGG
>WUAM01000175.1:4350352-4362458 GCA_024336885.1 Actenoides hombroni | reverse complement strand
CTTCATCGTCCTCAACACCTTCGAGGCGGTGCGGGAGGCGCTGGTGCAGAAGGCGGAGGTGTTCAGCGACCGGCCTTCCGTCCCCATCGTCCTCATGATCACTCACAAGAAGGGTAAGAACCCGCCGGGCTCGGTTGCCGGGCCTGGTGGCGCAGCCCCGAGCTCCGAAAGGGGGTGCCCGGGGGGCGGGAGGCGCGGGTCCCGCTGGCTCCGCTGCCGGTACCCGCGGCAGGGCCGGCGGGCGGGAGCGGTGCGGTTGCCTGGCTGCTGTGCCGCGGTTTGTCGGTAGCTGTTAGGAATCGCAGACCGAACCAGCTTTTTGTTCATCGTGCGCGTCCCTTGCCTTGCTGGTGGCCAAAAGCAGAGGGAGAAACTCGCCCAGGTTTAGGTGGGTGTGCAGCATCCCTTTGGAATTGGCAGGGCTGTGGTGTCAGGATGACTGAAACGCCTGTTCCCGTTATCTCTGCTTACAGTGACAGGAATGGTGTTTGTGCTGGGGCTCGAGGAACAGCTCGTCTGTCACCTGGCGGCTTTCTCAGTTTAGTTCTATCAGGAGAAGAAATTCTGAATGCTTTGACAGCAGGGTGGAAGAATCGTGCCCTTCTCCAGCTCTTACCTCGTTTCCACATCTATAGATTGGAGTTTCTTGTTACAGTTTTCTTGTTTATTCCCCGTTCTGCATTATGGGCTATAAACAGGAAGCTGTAATAGAAATGTGGGTAACGTTAAGTGTTAAAATATGATTCATCTTTCTATTGCTAATTTGTTATTACTGTTTCTCTCTCTTTTAACATGAAGATTTGCAGTGGGCTGAAGAATTGATGTTGCTTTTATAAAGTAACTTTTTATTTCCAGAAAAAACCAAACACTTTTAGTCACTTTACTGAAGGAACATAGTCAGAAGTAGCCCGTGTTTTGAGGACTTCAAACTTTCTCAGCTAAATTGTGGAATACCTTAGAAATAGCAGGTGGTGTCTTTGCTCAAGCTGCAGTATCTTCAGTGTGGTCTGTTAACAAAAGAGATGTTTCTGCTCGTCAGTGGGCAATATTTATCCTCGCAGCTAGGAGATTTACTTCTACTGGTGTTTCCTAATGACACAATCAGGCAGAACACGTGCCTGCAGGCAGCGAAGCTGGTTTTTTGCCAAGTAGCTCTGAATCCGTCTTCACCTTCCCGGTTTGTTTGCTGCCTGCGTATCCTGCGTGTTGAATGTGAGTTAAAGAAAAGCCTTGCTTGGGATGGAAATATGGGCACGTGAGAACAGTATGGAAAAGTTTGGATAACACGGAGGGGAAAAGAAATGCAAACTGATGTGTGCTTTAGTATTTTTTACTCTGCCTCATTCAGGAATTGGTGTCTCAGGGCGGTGAGGAGAAAGGGCCGTAGCCAACACATGCCCCAGAGTAACAGTTCCTATAAAACTGTTATCATTTGTAATAATCTATAGTACTTTTTCTCCATTTTGCTTCTTGCAAAGACTAATGAAACTATTAATGTAACTGCTTTATTCATTTCACTGCTTGGGAAAAGGAGGGACAGGATTTCCTAAGGCTATTATGGAGAACCTTGTGTTCTTCCTTTAGCTCCCAGCCCAGTGCTTGGGATATATTTGCCATTTATCATTTTTGTCTCTTCAGGCTCTTGGGTTACAGGGCTATCTTAACTATTTCTTCTTGAGATTAAAGCATTTTGGTTTCAGACTCTCCTTTCCTCTTCCAGGTGTTATTTTTGCACCCTATGGCCCTGTCTGGAAGCAACAGAGGAAATTCTCTCTTTCAACGCTGCGTCATTTTGGAGTAGGAAGACACAGCTTAGAGCCTAAAATCATTGAGGAACTGAAGTTTATGAAGGAGGAAATGCTGAAGCACGGAAAGGATTCGTTTAACCCCTTTCCGATCATTCGCAACGCGGTGTCCAACGTTATCTGTTCCATGGCCTTTGGCAAACGTTTCAACTATGAGGATGATGAGTTCAAGACGATGCTGAAGAACATGGCCCGAGCACTAGAGCTAAGTGTGAATAGCTACATGATCCTGGTCAACATCTGCCCCTGGCTGTACTACCTTCCCTTTGGGCCCTTCCGGGAACTGCGGAAAACAGAACTGGATATTACTGCTTTCCTGAAGAAAATCATTGCCCAGCACAGGGATACGCTGGACGCAGCAAACCCCAGGGATTTCATTGATATGTACTTCATGCATGCGGAAGAAGAAAAGAACAACAAGGAGAGCAGTTTTAATGAAGACTACCTGTTTTTTATCATTGGTGACCTCTTCATCGCAGGCACAGACACTACTTCCAACACACTGCTGTGGTGCCTGCTCTACATGTCTCTCTACCCAGAGGTACAAGGTAAGGCTTTTTATTCTAGGTGGTTTATTCCAGACTGTAAAGGTCTAGAGGGATATTCAGAAGTAAACAGTGACAGCAGAGAAGTCATTTGGAGTGGAAATAGTAAGTGTGTGTGTGTGTGTAATTTGAAAGGTTGATAGGGAATCAGATATCTATCTTGCTTTGCTACGATGATCTCTAGGTTGCTGCTATATATTAACTATCTAAATGGCCCTTTAGTCTTTGCATTTCTTCTGGTTTAGGACAACTTTTCTTTTTCCCAAGTGATTCCAGGGGACCTTTCAAAAGCTTTGGCAATTGTGGCATTCCAGGCCTGTAGTAGTGATATGTGACACAAGTAAGGTCTGCTTTTCTGCCTCCCTGAGCAGGGAGGTTTTTCAGCCTAGTGGCAGAGTCTCGGCAGGTGGAATGCTACCTGCTGTAGAGGGAGATCAAATTAGAGACAGCTTAAGCAAACTGGACTTACACAAGTCCATGGCACAAGTTGGTCAGTGCTGTAGCAAGGCCTCTCCCCAGTTTGCCCAGACTTCTTGCTAACCTAGAATGGAGAAGTTAAACCTCAAGTTATCTAAGAACATTATAAACCTGGAATCCTTTTATCAAGTGTTGGAGATTTTGAGGTTTTCACATGCTGCAGCTGCTTTGCAAATAAGCAAATAGAGACTTGTTTACAGCACCTGTCTGTCTGGAAGAATAAAATAGGTCAAGATCATAGTTTATCACACAAAGTCAACCAAATTGTTGAACAAAGATTGCAAAATAGGGCATCAGTTCAGTGTATGGGAGTCCACCAGGGACAGCTGTAGAATTCATTGAACAGGCTGATTCTGTTTTAATGGTTGTGTGTTACCACAGCTTGACTTGATATGCAGTTAGGATGAATTAGACACAATTGACAGTTGTAAGGGGTTTTTTTTTGTTTGGGTTTTTTTTGAGGTGTTTTGTTTATTTTTTTTTAACTACTGTACCATGTACGTGCAAGTCAGTTTTCTCTCTTCTGCTGATCTCTAACAGTTTTATTGCCTCTCTCTGATTTCTGCTTTGGTTATGCTGTGGCTGTTGTCAAATAATAAAAATAAGCTCAGTAGTCCAGAGTGTATCACTGTGTACTGTAATCCTCTTAATTCTAATATCCCATTCCTTATGTGTCCTGACTGCCTGGTAGTCATGTATGGGCCACTCTTTTTTTTTTTTTTCTCCTTTGTTTGTTTTCACCCTCCCCCTGGTAATATGGTTATCTTATCCCCTGAAGGAAGTACCTCAATTGCATAGCTTTTAGCAGCACCAAGTCTTGCAGAGATGGAAAGACAAATGAAAGGCTATCAGGGGAATGTATTTGTATGTGGAAGCCAGTTTTGCTTTTTATGTGGGAAAAGAGAAGGGTGGGTGGGTGTTTAGGGAGGCAGTGGGGAGTATTTGCTTTGGTCTGTTCTCTGAGTTCATTTTGGTCCTTGACTTCTGAAGATCTCTAAGATTTTTAAATCAGTGAAATGTAGTGGAGCAGTTGAAATAGCACGTTGTTAGCAGAGAGCTCTTGAAGCCTATGTTTTTGCAGTTGGTAGAGGGAGCAGCAGTTTGGTGGCTGTCTGTGTAGCCCCACATGTCTTCACACACCCCAAAGAAGGGTTCAAACACCAGTGTGACATTTTGCACGAGACAGTCTTCTTGATTTTATTTTTCTTTTTTAATGTTGCCAACTTTACTCGTTGAAATGACTGTGGATGTGCATACCTGAATGCAGGGCTATAACCTGTCCTGAAAGAAAGCAGCAAAATCCCCCCAAGCAGGTACTCCCATTAGCAAATCTCTTGCTATTGAGGTATGTGTTCCTCATATGAGAACTTGTTTTCCTAGCAAACCCAGTAGGTGGCAGCAGCTGTTCGTTGGAACACAGATCACAGGGTATTTCTGAATGCTTCTCTGAAAGCAGAAACACTTTTTTTGGATTGTTATTTAATCTTGAATCGGGGTGAAGAGCAAAAACTCAGAGTATCAGCAGCCTGGATTATGAAATCTTGAAAAGTCAAGCAAGACAACCACTAAGCATTCAGGATATCAAGGGTGAAAAATGACTTCTATTATTTTTGATTAAAGGTTAATTTTGACATCATCTATTTCAAGATTGTCTCTTGCCTGCGTATCCAGATTCCAAGTTACCTGGAAGAAAAGGCACATCATCCTGGATGTGGGTGAAGCAAATCTTGCATCTTGGAAACTTCTGTGAAGAGAATTACTTGTCTGCTGAGCCTGTAGTGAGATGAAAGGGGCAAACAAATATTTTGATGCTTTGTGCCTCACATGAATGAGAGGGGAAATAAGCTCACTAACTTCTGGTTTCCCTTTGCAGAAGGGCTGTGTGAGGGAAGGAGCATCTGCTGCTGCCTCTTTAGGGGAACTGGGAAATAGCAACGTTTAGTTTCTGTGAATAGAAAGTAGGAAACAGTGAGAACAGTTTAAAATGGCTTCAACACTTGCAATAACAGCACCAGCATTCCTGCTTCGGAACGGAGTATCTAAAGCAGCTGCACGAAAAGCTTTCCCACCTCTTCACCACCTTTCCTCATTCTGAGAACTGGACCTCCCATGGGACAGAGGCCAGCTCAGGCACACACTGCAGTCTCTTTTTGTTCTTTTTTTTTTCTTTTTAAGGCTGGCCAGAAGCTTGTTTTTGCCATTCAAATGACTGTATAGTTAAACTCTTAAACTGACTGTGAATACGTTTGGAACTGGAACAGAACTTTACCAGTACTCTTCCAATACAGAAATGCTGGCAATGTCTGTCATCTCAGTAGCTTTACTCCTCAGAGGTGTCAGGATTGCTTGGTTGTTGTTAACTGAGTGTTCATTGGCGTGGTTATTTCAGCTGCTGATCACGTATCTTGCAGTCGTTTTTGCCAGATCTGTGTAAACAGGGAAGCACAGGCAAATGAAATTCAGATCGTGTCTTCTCACACGTTGTGCATCTTCTTTTCTTGTTTTTCTTGCTCCCTTTGGAATAGAGAAGGTTCATGCAGAAATCGAAGCAGTTCTAGGATGTGACAAAGTTCCCTCTCTTACCCACAAGGCTCAAATGCCCTTCACAGAGGCGACCATTATGGAAGTGCAGAGGATGACTGCGGTTGTTCCCCTTTCCATTCCTCGAATGGCCTCCGAAACTGCTGGTAAGCATTTGAAGAGACTTGTTAATACAGTGTTTCCTTTGTCGATGAAGATCTGGTGGGACATCCAGTGAGAGCTTACAAAGACCTCACATATTAGACACATAACTCAAGTATGTAAAATGCCATTTATAGGCAGTATAGGTGGACTTGAGATGCTGCTCTATTTAAGTGGCATGTCTGACCCAACATCCAGAAGTTTTTTTAAGTTAGAGCAGTTTCTTTTCTGGGGATCAGCTTGTGTTGACTGCTGTGCTTACTGGTAGTTGGCAGCTGAGACTCTTCACCTTTGTACCTGGAACATCGGACTCATTTTGGGCTATCTGACACAGAGATCTAAAACCATCCATTTGGAGCAGTTGGTTTGGTAAAGATTGAAAGGCTTATGTCACTGAGTTCCACGTCTACAGAAAACAATAACAAATATCCTTTCCCAAGGCATCTTGTTTGCTATAAGTTTTCATAAATGTAGCTGAATGCTGGCTGAAGGGAGCAGGAGATGCCCATACTTGGCTTTTGGTCCACCCAGGACCAAACCAGTCTGCTTTTTAAAATGTTCTGGGCTTGCAGGACAGTGAGGTGCAAGAAGATGAAATGAGACTAGTCACTTCAAAACCCTTTAGTGAAGAGTTCTAAACCTGTCCCCCTTTACCTTGAGTGTGCCAGGGCTCTGTGGCAGCACAGGAACAGGAGGAAACTGGGTCACAGCACTTCCATGCAGCAGCAGCAGCAGTCGTTTGAAATGCTTTTTTCCCTGCAGGGAGCTGTTGGTGTAACTTGATGTCTTGCCAGCTGTTCTGCTCTGGGTGGTTCTGACTCTAGCAGGCTGGCAGAGATCACCTTTGCCTTAAGCTCCTGCTACACACGCAGCCCACAGCTCGGGATCCGCATCATTTTTTGTGATATCTTCCAGTCTTCTTTTTAATAGTATAAGTCTTCCATGTTTACTTCTAGTGACTTGTCAGATCCTCTGTCTCTGTGCTTTGGTTTCAAGTGCTGCAGGGATACACCATTCCTAAGGGCAGCGTGATTGTGCCCAACTTGTGGTCAGTACACAGAGATCCTAACATTTGGGAGAAACCAGATGAATTTCAGCCATCAAGATTTCTGGATGAAAATGGCCAGCTACTTAAGAAAGAGGCTTTCATTCCTTTTGGAATGGGTAAGATACCCACATGCAGTCTGGTTGGGGGGCGGTGTTGGTTTTTCACGTCTTGGAGGCATGAGATGTAAAAGGTGCCCAGAGGACCAACTGCAGAACTTGTTTTATTGTTACAGTTGGTGGCTTGCAAAACGGGTTGGGTTCCTGAAGTCTCCAGTTGCCAGGCAGAAATGAGTGATGATGAATTGTCCGTTGATAACACTTTTGCTGTTAGTAGGAGGCAGTGTAACTGAGCAAGGCTTATGCTTAAAGTATGGGAGACCAAAGAGTTCATAGCTTAATGGTAGCTTGAACCTTTGTGTCTGGACTGTGCTAGCACAGGAATTGCATCTGTGTTAACAAGTGGATCTATGGTATCAAACCAGTAATGTGTCTCTTCTAACTGTTCTTTAGGTAAACGTGTGTGCATGGGAGAGCAGTTGGCAAAAATGGAGCTGTTCTTAATTTTTGCAAGTCTAATGCAAAGTTTTACCTTTTTGTACCCTGAAAATGCTGCAAAACCATCTATGGAGGGAAGGTTTGGTCTAACTTTAGCTCCGTGTCCATTCAATATAATAGCTTTGAAGAAATGATGCAACATCAACAAAGATTAAACAAAGAAATACTGCACTTTTAAAATCCAGATCTATTTTGTTTCCAAGTTATTTTGCTACTTGCTTTCCTGACTGCAGAGACTTGCGTAGTCAGTGAGAAAGATCCATTTAACACTTCTGGAAAGAGAAGATTTTATTATTTTTACTTTTTTTTTTTTCTGTCAGCTGTTGCATTCCACAAATGAACTGTCAGCACAGTTTGCAATTTGATACTCAAACTTGCTGGGCTTAACCCATCTGTCTGTAAACTGTTACTATCAGTTTGTCAAATGTTAATTATGGGAGAATGGTCCAAAACATCTGTTAATGTTTTAGCAAACAGTAATTGTTATTTTGGTAAAAGCAGTAGGCAGACATCTCATGTACCAAATGAATGGAGGTTGGTTAGCAGCAAAAGAGCTCTTGAGTTTGCAGTGCAAGAAATAGACACGAGCACAGGAGGGTGCTACTAAAAGCATTAATGAGAGGGTGTTACCATTTTCTGTGTAAAGAAACATTGTAACAGCTTAAATAATGACAAATACTTGTTGAAAATGACTGAATGATGCATCTTTTAACCTTGGAGAACTCATCCTTGCAAGTAACTCATAGGTCTAGATTAGATCAGCTCAGTCTGGATTCCTGGATCCAAACATTCTTGGTTATCAGGGCTCACTATAAACAAGTAGATACCAACTCTAAACCAGGCTTGGAGGCCAAATGAATCCTTGCATATACCATGTTCTGAACATGAAAGGAGCGTGCAGCATCTGGATGCAGATGTTTTATCTCAGAATGTAAATGGGAGCAGATAACTAAGAAGAAACAGAAGAAATCTGTTTTCTCTGGTGCCAAGCAGTTACTCGAGATGCCGTCTGTGCCTCTGCTGCTTATCCACTGGGTTCCCTGTGTCAGCAGTGGCTGCAGCCTGGATGAGACCAACAGCCTGCTCATCGGGGAAAGCTACCTGCATAATGCTGAAGCTGGGGCTTGCACTCAGGTTTTTCATTTACAGGCAGAGTGGACAGTACTGCCAGGACCTCTTTGGCTTTGGGAACCTTGCCTCAAATATGGCATCAATACGGCACTACAGGCGTAGATCTGACAAACTCAAGGTTTGGGTATAAAGGCTTTCTCTTCCACATGGAGTAGAAAGATCTGTAGATCATCCAGTGTTAGCGTATCAGTACCATACTCTTTTTATGTGCAAGGATTTCAGTGCTGTTCACCACTGCCAAACCACTTGCCCAAAAGTTGGTGGGTGTTTTGGAAGGGGACACCCAAGCTTGCCTTTGATTTGAAAAATCTCTCCACTCAAGCTTGCCTTTGATTTGAAAGATCTCTCAAACACCAAAAGCCATCTTCTGGGGGACTTGTAACAATAACCTTTAAATAATTGTTCTTAAATCTTCCTTAAATCTCTCAATACACCTTTTGATCTGGTAGAATTTTGTATCCCATGAAGTACAAGTACGTCTGTACTCTTTGAAGGATTTCATTGGGTTCCCCCCCCATTGGAGATCTAGAGGACACTAGTAGTCCTCCTAATGTCAAGTTTACAAGACTGGAAGGTAAAATTCACTGTAAAGTGAATTCCCTGTAAAGTAATACAATGAATTCACTGTAAAGTAAATTCCCTAGCAGAAACTAAACCTAAACTGTACAAGAAGAGTCAACTATTCGGCTTCAATTTAACCTCTGGTTTTGTTACTTTTCAACTTGAAGTTTTAAAAGCCAGGTAGTGCCTAGGAAAGACTGTAAGATAGTTATTTTGGATTTCAATTAAGGTTTTCTGTTACCTATTTTGAATAACAGAGTGCCTTAATTTCTGAATGACGTATTTGGCTGGTCAGGCACCCTGCTCTGTGTGTGAGAGCTTCTGGTTCTCCTCTAAGCTAACATTTGACTTGACAGGTTAGCATGGGTTTCTGTTCAGTTTTTTCAATGTAGGAAACTTCTGGAAACCCCACAGCACAATAAAAAGTTGAGTTTGGTACCAGTGCTAGAAAACTTGCACTAAAAGCTTGACAGTAGTGGAGTACTAAGCACTTCTTTCTTTACCTTTTTCTTTTCCACTAAATAAATAGATTCTGTACAGTTGGGATTTTTGTCTGGAAATCCGTAAGTATTCAGCTTAATTGCGAAGCTAAAAATGAAGTACTGATAATATTTATCTTTCTGTTGAATTGCTTCTTTAAGCAGCATAATGATGGTGGCGTGCAGCTGGTCGCTTCTGTAAAATACCTGGCCTTCTAATCAGCGAGGGCACAGTGGAAAAGCACTTTAGGGTTTGGTTCGTGCATTCTCTTTTTACAAATTCCAAACGGAATTGTACGTACTCGGCTGCATTTTGCCTGCTGCTTTTAGTTTAAAACAGCACCTTCGAAAAATATCCTTCAAAACCTATATATTTTTTTTTTCTACAAATAGTACTTTGAGATGCAGGTTTTGGTGATAACCTACGATGGAACGCGTAGTGCGACGAGCGGGAAACGCTGCTGTGAAGGTGCAGCCACCTCCCTGGGAAGGTGCAGCCCTGTCCCTTCAGGAATTTGCATCAATGTGACTTTATTTTTAATAAAGCAGTTCCCAAGGAAGCGTTTGACAGCTTTGCCTTGTCATTTGAATGAGTTCCAGGGGCTGACTAAGCTTGTGGTGTTTGGGTGTTTTGCTTCTGAGTGAGACGTTACCAAATGTTTTTGTATGTGGAGTGAAGGAGAGGGGGGAATGAAGGGAGTTTGAGAAAACACAATGTCAGGCATGTTACGGTAGAAAGAGTCTGTTTTAAAAACACTGTTACTTGGAATAAAAGGAGAAGGGTCTGCAGAAATAAGGAAGATAAAAGGGTAAATGAGTTGCCACCAAGAGAAGATCCGCAGTCTGAGGAATGAGTTGGGAAAGAGAAACCACAGAGTTGAGGTGTAGTTTTGTTGGACCCTTGGCGTGGAGGAGTTGGAGAGTGGAAGGCAGAGCGGGAAGGGGGTGCCCAGGGAGAGCGTGGATTGGGGGCCAGAGTGCTGGAGCCTCTGGCCCGGAGGGAGCCCAGGGAAAGGCAGGAGATCCTGGCACACAGAAGCTGAGCAGGAGACAACCAAAAGGCCCGGGGGGGAGGAATGGGTGTGAGTGCTCATGTGTACAGAGCTGGAGCAACAGCTCTGTGTGGAAATCCCTGTGTCTTACACCCTGGAGTTCGGTTGCAGGTAACTTGGCATGGTGCTGTGGTGTTCAGGGAGTTTCAGCAATTACCTGCTTAGCTCTCGGTCATGTACCCACAGAGCAGTAACTGGGACTCTGTGCGTAAAGTGTCCAGCACCCACCTACTGCTCCTGACTAATCTGCTGTGGGATGAGGCTGAGTGAGGAAAGGGGGAAATCTTTGCAGTGAGCTTTTCGTACGAAGTGCAGAGCTGCTTTTTCTTCCTGCTTCTTTCGTTTGAAAAATACAACCCAAGTTGCTTAATGTTTATCCTAATGCTGACTCGAGCAGAATAGGCTGCGATTGCCATGTCAGCTGCTGCTGTTGCTGACTTGTAGTGCCAGTTGGTCCGGTGATAAAGGAATCAGATGGAAAAGTATGCAGCTGATACAAGTCAGCCATTAGTATTTATAAAGGATTTATGGTATTTATTTTTATTTTTTACTTCATAGTTTGTGCTAGCTTGAAAATTAAACCCCCCCTCTAGTTTAGAAATACTTTTATTACGGAGTGCTTCTAACTTTGACCACACGAGCTGCTGCACCCGAAGCGTGAAGGTTCAGAAGGCCGAGGAAGGCAGCGACCTCGGCTGCCAAGGGCACAGGCCCGAGCGGCCCCGGCACCAGGCCCGGCCTCGCAGGGAATTTCAGGCTCGCTCGGCAGCGTTTCTGCTGCGCTGACCTTGCCGTCGCCGCTTCTCTCCTCCGAAGGCATCCAAAGCAGCCAAGGTGAAGGATTCACCTCTCCCCGCGGCGGGCGGGCCCGGGGCCGCCAGCTCCTCCCGCCGCTGCCCGGGGCGGAGCGCGGCTCTCGGCCCGGCCCCGCCGCCCCGCGCTGCCCGCTTCCAGTCTCCGCCATGGCCTTCGCTACCCGCAGCTTCGTGCGCGCCGCCTCCTCCGCCGCCGCCACCGCGGCCGCCAAGTAGCTGATCGTCAAGCATGTGACGGTGATCGGCGGCGGCCTGATGGGCGCCGGCATCGCCCAGGTGAGCGCGGCGCGGCCCGGCTGCGGGGCGGGGGTGAGGGGAGGTGGTGGTGGCGGCGGCGCCATGGCGGTTTCCCGGGCCCCTTCTTGTCTCCTTCGGGGCTGGGGCTCGTTCGCCGCGGGCCCGTCGGATCAGGCGGGGATCGCGCTGGCGCTCGGCTCCCCCTGCAGCCGGCCGGCTGGGGCTCCTTCCCGGGCGGAGGCGGCAGGGGGATCCCCGGCTCCAGCCGCCCCGAGAGAAGGGGAGAGCGCAGGGGGAGGCGAAGCGGCGCGGGCTGGTGCCGGGGGCTGGCCCGGCCCTGCCCGCTGCCGGGTCCCGCTGGCGTGTGCCGCCCTGGCTTGCAAGGCAGGAGCGACATTATTAAAAAAAACCCAACCAAAACTAAAACACAAACCGAACAACGGAACGTACCGCAGTTCAAATCACACTGGGTTTTTTCCAGCCTGTGTTTGCGCGAGAAGCGGCGGCCGCTCTTGCCCCGTGCGCTCGGCCAGCGACCAGCCGGGTGAGGGAAGGGGCCGCAGCGGGCTCAGCCCCTCCGGGGTGGGCAGCGGGGCTGCATCGCAGCCGGGGTGACGGAGAAACCCCCCCGCAAGCGCACCCCCCCCCCCCCCCCCCCCCCCCCCCCCCCCCCCCAACCGCGACCACCGCAACGTTGAACACTTTCTTTGTTTTAGGTGG
>WUAM01000175.1:4317510-4350252 GCA_024336885.1 Actenoides hombroni | reverse complement strand
CCGCGCGGGGCCAGCCCCCCCCGGGGGGGCAGGGGGGGCGCGTCGCGGCCGGGGTTGCCCGGAAACCCCCCCGAAGGCACCCCCCCCCCCCCCCCCCAGTACCTCCGAGCTGCAGGCTCCTCAGCGTGTTGGTTTTGGTGCTTCTGAGGCGTAGAAAACCGTAATTATTTCATTAATTAAATAAAAACCCCGCTGCTCTCCGCTTGCTCAGCTTGCTGTCGTCTTGTCCGCTTGCTAATCCAGGCCCCTTCAGGGCAGATGGGCAGGCGAGAGGAAGCGTGGCCGACGTTTTAAGTTGTTTAAGGTGGTTCTTAAGACAGTGCGTGGGGTGTTTGTAAACGGGGCAGTGTGTAGTAACATTTAGAAAGTGTTGCTCCGAGAAAGAAGCTGCTTCTCCCTCGCCAAGGGAGCGGATCGAGTGGTGTTTTACAAGCAGAATACCGCATCTAAAATGAGCACTTGGCTATCAGTCATCTGCAGAATTATGAGCTGGTTAATATTTTAAATAGGGCTTATTTTCCTCCTGTTTAATCTCAGGCCTTTGGCTTTCGAGTTCATCTTCGACTTGATAGCTTTGGGAGAGGAGACCGAACGGTCCTCTCAGTGATTTAAGATTTAGGTATTTACTGCATTCCCAGAAAGAGCCTGTTGGTCAAGGAACCAGAGTAGCTCACAAAGTTTATGAAGACTGACTGGAGTATGTGGGCATCCCCAGGCAGAAGCTGACAGCGGCATTGACACAAACAGCACTTCTCTGTTTTAATGAATAAATGGCTTTCCTTCTCAGAACTCAAGATTTCTGACATTCCTGGCAAGTTTCTAGCAGGAGTAACACAGGGGGTATTTTTTTATCTATTTATTTGCTTTTTTTTTTTTTAATTTTTATTTTGCTAAGGAATTAGCTAGTTGTTTATTAACTTGTCTGGTAAAACCACTGCTCTGTACCTTGATACTGGAGCTTGAGGTTTCTACTGGAAGAGCCGTCTCACGTTTGAGGAAGATGGATACTGTGCAAAGGTTGTGAGTCTGCAGGGAAAGTGAACTGATCTGCAGACTCTGTTCAGAGAGTGGCTTGTCAAGAGAAACCACGTCTGGTATTTGTCAGTAACAGGGGTTGCAGTCTTCTACTACTGTTAGGGACCAAGGGTTGTTTTGCTGACCACCTGCCTCCCATTTCTCAATCCACGATTATCTCACCACAGAGATGATTGTAACACTGAGCGGGGGCTCCTCTGTACCCTAGGAATACAGATTTCCCCCCTTTGTAGAACATAAGGAAATTGTCTCTCCTCCTTCCTTGCTTTCTCATACTGTCAGGAGCTAAAATGTATGGCTGAAAGCCAGGAGTTGATATATAATTTCTGATTCTGCCACACGAAAACGACTTCTGAATGAGAAAAGCATGAATTGACTTGCATTTCTTACTTAGCATTCGTAGCAGCATTGGATAGTAGAGTCTGAGCAAGCATCTGTTTGAATTGCAGGGAGATGGTGTGACTTTTGCCATCTTGCTTCTTTCTTGTCCATGTAAATATGGTAAGAATGAGGTGGGAAGAGGGAGATGTTATTTTTTTCCTAGTTTTTTCTTTTCCAGTTGATTACCGGTGGTGTTTTTGTAAACAGATAATCAGTGAAGCCCCTCTTGAAAAGGGGCTTGGTATTGATTTTTCTTGTGAAGAGCAGAGGGTCTTGCTTTACCATTGCAAATCAGCAGCAGCAGAGGAAGTGTTAGGCGTGCAAGTCCAAGCTCGTTTTAAACATTTTTTTTTTAATGATTCTTTATTTGCTGGTTTAGTGAGGCAACTTGGATGAGAACAGCACCATGCTTTTTTCTTGAGGAGCTATCTCTGTATTTTTCATCTCAGGTAGTTTGGTTGGAGGAGGTCTCGTGGGCAGAGGAGAATCTTTAGTCCTCAGGTGCAAGGTTAGATGTAAAGCAGAAGTTTGCAGAAGGTAAGCTGTCGCTACCCAAAAAGAGAAACAAATTAATGAATGGTGAAATAGAATGAGCAGCTGATTTTTAAGAGGCTGTTGCAATGTGAGAAAGTGACATTGTATGTGTGAAATTAATTGAATGGCAACCAAAAAGACAACCCAGTAGTGCTGGCTGTAGGTGAGCCAGTGTTTGTACCAAGCACGCAGTAATTAAGGAGAGTTTGTGGGCCATTCAGGTCTGTGCAGAGTCCTATAGTGGCAAACATTTTACTGCTGCTCCCAGCTCCACTGTCACCCTCCTGCTGTTGCAGGGACAGGCTCCTGGCCTAACAGCAGGGTTGTGTTACATTATGTGCCAGGAACACAGGGTTAGCCATCCTTCATGCCACCTGCTTACCCTGCCAGCGTTCCAGTTTCGGTCTCCAGAGCCTTTTTTTCCTTACAAGATCCAGGGATCACAGATAAGCTGCTTTCTCTTTTCAAGACAGGCATTTGTTCTCTAACTGCAGAATTCAGCTGCCTCCAGACACAGGTAGCATTCTGCAGTCGGGTCAGAGAGAAAATGGACTTCTTTTTCCTTTTCCTTCAAGTTGTTTGAGACCTTGGGACCTTTATCCCTTCCCCTCTGCCTCGACTGTGTGCAGGTTTTTATGATTTTTCTATTAATGTGCATAAATCTTCATTCAGTGTTACTTAGCTCTCTTTTTGCCCAGCTCACTGCTCACAAGTCAATAGGGTTGGATATTTTATGATGCTAATGTTGAATCTTCTTTTTGTGACTTCCAGGTTGCAGCAGCCAGCGGTCACACTGTAGTGTTAGTAGACCAGTCAGATGAAATACTGAAAAAGTCTACGAAAGGAATTGAAGAGAGTTTGAAGAGAGTGACAAAGAAGAAGTTTGCTGACAAGCCTGAGGTGGACATCTTCTTCTTTATTCCTCTAGGAATAAAACCTGCCATGCTGAAGTTTTGATATTGTTTGCTGTTATGCATTATGTTAATATACTGGCTTAAAAAGAAAACTTCTTCCAGGGTGCTGAAGAACTTGGATTTTCTTTTTTTTTTGATTCAGGGAGGTTGAAAGATGTCTTACCTTTCT
Organism: Actenoides hombroni; assembly: GCA_024336885.1. NCBI lineage: Eukaryota > Metazoa > Chordata > Aves > Coraciiformes > Alcedinidae > Actenoides > Actenoides hombroni. The sequence goes on along the minus strand of WUAM01000175.1, from coordinate 4,347,219 downwards.
TTCAGCCTTGAGATAAAAATTTTAAACAACTTGGTGACTTTTTAGAACAGGTGCTAAATGTGAAATGGTGCCAAATTATTAGTCCTAACTTAATATCAAGCTATCTCTGAGTGCTTACCTGGGAATGTAACTATTTTATCCAAAAGCAAATAGCAACAAAATTGTTTTAATACCTTGATAAAGGAGTTTGGTGATGTTTTTTCTTTGCTTTGCCCCCCACCCCCAAGACTTGGGCACAGGGTTACTGCAAATTAAATGACAGTGCAAATTATGCAAATTAACATAATTAAGCAAAGTAACATGAATTAGATCTATAAAATACTTTGCATTTACATTACTGAGTAAGACTTAACATACAGAATAAGTCTTAACATACAGCAAGTCACTGTGGAGCAGTCAATGCATCTACATTTATATCCTAAGGGTTGTTTGTTGCTCTGCTTGTTTCTCTAAATTCCACAGCAAATTCAGTTCTTCTTTTGATACATATTAACGTATGTAATATATACTGGTATTGATGTTTACCAGCATGAATGATGCAGCAGACAAAGGCAATGGAAAAGGGCTTGTTTGCACAAGGGAGGTCAAAAGGAAAATTTTTGTAATACCAGAATAAGCAAAGCACACATGCATAATTATGGGGAATCTTTTAATCCAAAAGAAAATTGTCACACATGATGCTTTTACTTCACATATGACATTATATTCTAACATGCAGGAATGTTTTTTACTTGTACTACGTCTCCATTTACCCTTGGTTCAAAGTCTTGAGGTCCTGTTTGATTTCTGTCTTTGCAAACTATGTCAGTGATTGACAGATTTACTAGTCCCAAACCCACGTTTGTACTGAGACTGGGAGCATAGGCCATTTCGTTTCCTGAAGTGTTTGTGAACTAGCACGTACCTGTTCATAGGAGTGAAACCAGATACTCACTGAACAAAAACAAGGCAAAAGTTTGAAACTGAAAAAATTCCTCTTTGTGGAGGACAACTCCAGATTGTTTCAGGAACTACTGATTGACCAACCAGTTGTTCACGCAGACTCTTATGCTGAAGGTTGTGTGCAAGTAGTCTTCCTAAACAAAGGAATTCAAAGGTCTCCTATTTGCTTCAAAGCAGATCTGATGGGCTAGGAAAATTCTGTCAGTGAAACATCATCTCTGTACCTACTTAGAACTTTCTCATTGATTTGGAAATGTGGCAGACTGGCTGAATTTTTGAGGGCTCAAACCCACTTCAGAACACGTAAGGGGGTTTTAATGTAAAAATAAATGAAATCATTGGGAATAGACATTGCAACTTCTTGGAAATGTTTCAGGCTGGTGCCGAGTTCATTGAGAAGACGTTGAAGAACCTCACAACAAGCACGGACGCAGTAGCAGTGGTCCACAGCACAGATCTGGTGATAGAAGCCATTGTGGAGAACATGGAAATTAAGAATGAACTCTTCAAGACGCTGGATAAGTTTGCTCCAGAGTATGTTTATTTTTCCTGTTAACATTTTGAAACTCAAACCTTTGTGTCTTCTGTTTTTTTCTTACACCATTAGTTCTGCATTTTCTTAGCTGCTTTTTTTTCTTAAAAAAAAAAAAGTTTTCATAGATTAACTCCAGATTGTCATGTGTCATGGAGCAGTTGTCATGCCACGTGCATATGTTATGAGCACTTTCATGTGTATTCACCAGGTTTGTTTACTTGTTGCATTGCTTCTTTTGCTGTGCTGCTGGGTATGTTCAGTCATACAGTTTGTCTCCCTGCTCAGCAAGTTCAAATCTAAATGCAAATGCACAAGAGTAGAGTAAGTTTGTCCTCGTACACGTGGGGTATGGTTACTGGGCATGTTTCTGTATTTAAATAAGGCATCAGGATGACAAAATATTTGTTTTCAGCGTGCACAAGTTTTCAAAGTCTCAGCCTCTTTGCTGTAAGTCACAGGCAGCTCATCAGTGACTTAAGTGAACTAAGATTACTTTGGATTACAAGAGTTTGGAAATAGCTCATGGTTGGGTTTTGTGCATGAGGTGGAAGTGTAAATAATTTCTTAAGTGCATGCAGTTACTAGCAGTCCCTGGAACTTTCTTTGAACTACATTTGATAACTGTTGGAAGTTACTGTTGGAATTGTATCCAAACCCAAAAATGCTGTTAAGCTGAGTGTGCAGTCTCAGAAGCTTAATCCTTGTGATAAATGACTCAGAATCACAAGACCTTGACTGCTTGCAGGTTGAGGTTTTAACTAGTACAGCTGAATCTGGGGGTATTGGCTAAGAGGCATTCTAGACTGACTGGCTAAAGAAGGCAAGCTGTGGCTTGAATATAATGTCAAGGGAGAAAAGATCATGGAATCATAGAATACCAGGTTGGAAGGGACCTCAAGGATCATCTGGTCCAACCTTTCTGGGTAAAAGCACAGTCTAGACAAGATGTTATTGTTAGTTGACTGCAGCCTGGGGAGGTTTTCAGGCTGTCTCATGGTTGATAATCAAAATTACCTGGTGTGCCTGCAAACAACAAACGATGACAAACAGCTGCACACTGAGCCCAGAGTAACTTGCCATTACCCTCAGTCTGACAGACAAAAGTAAGTAGCTGCCTTTGGCAGTTATCAGGTTACCTTGTCAGGATTAGATTCTGCTTATTTGATGAGAACAGACCACTGATTCCCCGAGTCTTTTGTCCATATTCAGCAGAGAGAGCTGATGAGCAACTTAGAGTGTAGTAAATGGCAAACTGTCTGCAACCAGTCAGCAAGGAAAAGTGGGCACAGGGACTTGGAGCCTCATTTAATAATATGTACATTTGGAACCCCTGAGGCTGTTTTTCTTAAGACTGAGCTGTTTATAAATGTAGCTGCCTTGAAACATCCTATTTTACATTAGAGAGTGTTAAAAGATAGGGGGAAGCTGTTCAGGTGTGTTCCTTCCTGTGGCAAAAGGCATGGTTTTGCAGGGTTGGGCAAAATGACATTAGACAAGAAGCCTTCTCTTTTAAGAGGAGAATTAGAAATGGTGGTAAACCTGCAGATATCTTCCATGTAGGATAAAGAAAGGGGAAGTGAAGGGTGAACAATATGGGTAGCAGTGCAAAGTCTAGATGAAAATACAGGCTAGTATAGCAGAGAAACTTAGTAGCCAAGTGTTTAAAACGGTAGCTATAGATACAAAGGATAACTTGTAGTTATGTGAGGAGTATAGAGGTGAGGATCCTGTGAGTAGTGTGGGGAAAGTCAGAAATGTCTGGTGAGTGGTTTTCTGTCTGTCAGAAGGAAGCAGTAGACTATCCATCCCACGTGGCACCGCGGTGGCCTGGAAAGCTCTTCTTGTCAGTACAGTCATCCCACAGTCTTTGCTGGGATTCAACACCTTCATGCCTCTCAGAAGGGGCCCTGGGCATTGATGGCACTGTGAAGTGTATGCTAGAGGCAGAGAGCATGAAAGACCAGGCTTCTGAAAGAGGAGGACTTGTCTTAATTCAAATCTCAAGCCTGACCATGGGGGCAGCTGTAAGGGGCCGTGTGTTACAGTGGCTCAGAGAAGATGGTGAATTGTGCCTTTGGAACATCAGCTGCATGAAACCTTCTGTTTTTCTTCTTCCTGCTGTATCCCGTGTCTCGTGTGTTTCCTCAGCTGCAGCAGCTACGTGTTTCTCTCCCCTTTTTGCACCGTGATGATCTCCCCAGTGAAGATCATTCTGGGGACAGCACGAAACCAAAGTATTGCATTAAAAACCCAAAACACGATTAACTTAATTCCTCTTCCTTCTTCTCTATAAAAGAACTATAATTCCCATGAAAGAGGATCTCTAAATGGAAGGGGATAGGAAAGCTATTTATTGAGAGAAGCTTTATCTGGGTGTCAGGGAGTGAATCTCTCCAAGTTTTCAGAGAAGAAGTAATGAGCTGGGAGAGCTTGGAGGCCCCAGAGAGCATTGGGAACTCAGGGTATTCTTCACCTGGGTACCTGTCCAGGTGAAACAGGGAGTGCTGTTTCTTGGACACTACCAGTCTCAGAACATTCTAGTTTATGTTCTTGGAGCTTTCCAGAATTGCTTGCGTCCGTTACGTTCCTCTCTGTGTTACCCTCATCCTCCTAATGTGGCAATTGTTGCTGTGTTACGTGGTCATCATCTTCAGAGCAGGTGAGAAAACGTCGCTACCCACCCTTCAGTTCTGGTTTCCTTTCCTTGAATTGAATCAGCCTCAGGTTTCCCTTTTGGCAAGGTCAGACTAGGGTTTTTGCAGAATATCCCCATGTTCTTTGTGCCTTTTAGACACTTAAACACTGCAGCACTTTTCCGAACGGGATCACAATGAACATGACAGAAGAATTTTTGGGTATCCACTTTAAGAGCTCTTGCCTTCTATTTGTTTTTGGGTGGTGGGAATGCCCGTTAGCGTCTTTAGCTCAAGGTTTCATCTTTAGATGTGGAAACTCAACTGGGAACTGGCTTAGAATCAGCGTGTTATAAAACTGTTAGAAAAGAAGTGTTGTTCAGTGTTCCCTGTGCAGTGGAGCTGGACTGGAAGAGTCAGTTTTGTTGACGTGCTGTTTCTCTTGTGTTGGACACTGGTGTTCATGTCTTCTCCTGACCCACTAGGTGGCACCAAGAGCCAGTGCTGGTGCCTGGAGAAGCATCACTTGGGCTTCACTAGCACTGCTGCTTTCAAAAGCCTTCCAGTTCTGCTGTCACCTGGATTATGTGATTCTAAATCACAGAGGCGTGTGAATTCAATTTTAAACTCCATTTAAATCTGTTGGTTGGTCAGAGCAGAAGGTGTACGTGGGGCGCCCTTGTATGCAGTGTGAACTTAATGCTTTTTTCCCCCCAGGCTTTCTGTTGTGTGAGGCTACAGTATTCACCTGCAGAAGTGATGATGAGGTAAAATCTCTTCCTTTAAGTGCACCCAGATATAAACCTAGCAATTGTTTTATCTCACAAATCAGTGTGCTTAATTTTGATATGAATATTTAAATTCTTTGTATACAGTGGCAGATTTTCAGGGAAGATAAGTGTCTTTTGAATACGTTGACCTTGCAAGATCAAAACTATGAAATGCAGAATGTTCCTTTCAGTACCTCACTTTAGAACACTATAAGGACCACTTTGTGGTGGGGAAATAGCAAAATAATATTTGTAAGAAGTGTAAACAGGAATTTTTAGGAGTTTTTGTTTCCTTCTCTATAACAAATTCTCAAAATTTGAGAAAACATAATAAAAAGTGGAGATCAATGTGGGTCTTTTTATCCCCAAATGTTTTCTTTTAATGCCACTGTAAGATGTCCCCACGACTTGGATATAACTTTTCTGAAAGCTCTGTTGTGAAGATCAGTTATATCTTAGTGAAATGTCAGCAAAATACCAATACAGGTTAACATGTGGTGAGTCCAGTAGAATAACTTTTTGAAAGGTCAGTAGGATATAGCCCAGAATGGAAGGTAGGGTTTCATCTCCAATTTAGTTTCTAATTTTTGTGGTTTGAAGAAAAAGCCATTTCTGTTAAGGTGTTGTCAGTATGGCAGGTCAGTTGAGGTTCTCAGATATTTCTGGGGGGAAAAGAAAACCCCCAACAGACCAAAGCATTATTAAATGCAATTAGTAAATCTGGTTTATGTCTGGAAAAGGACTTCATGTATGTCTTAATATTCTTGTGATTTTTGTGTATCCTTTGCAGTGCCCTGTGCATAGCAATTTTCATCTTCTCTCTGGTTTTTTCCATCAGCTCTTTGCTCTGGGGGTAGGTTTGCTCATCACATCTACCACTGATCATTATTTTTTTAAAAAAAAAAAGATTCTATTTTTTACCAAAGGCTACAAAGTGCATTTGTAACATGGCAAATGATTTGGTTTCTATAGATGTGTGAATGACTAACAATAAAAAAAACACCATTAGGTCTCCACGATTATTGAACCTGGAATAGATTTGGGGAGTTAAGAAAAATATTCTACTTAGAGTCTTTTTTTCTTTTTTTTTTCAGTCCTGTCACCTAATCTAAGTGTTCAACCTATTTCCTTGGGAGTCAGAAACTCCCAGGGTTCTTCCAGTGGTTATTTCATCATTGCTGTGCTTACACCTCGGTGAAAGGACCGTGCTAATCTGCAGGGGAACTTCTGAGAATTCTGTGCATGGTCAGCTAGCAGATGTCTGTGTTGAGTGCAGCAGTCTCCTCCTGTCAGGAACACGGAGCTGTCTCTCTCAGTTATGCAATCCGTGGTTCTTTTTTCTAGGCGTACGATATTTGCCAGCAACACTTCATCCTTGCAAATCACACAGCTGGCAAACTCAACCACCAGGCAGGACCGATTTGGCGGTCTCCATTTCTTCAATCCTGTGCCGATGATGAAGCTTGTGGAGGTTAGTGTCCTGCAACACCAGCATCACCATAACCTCTGTAGCACGGCAATCCAGTTGTCATCACTGAGACTTCAGCTCCATGAAAGAGTAGATCTCAGCTTGCAGCTTGTCTGATATGGAACAAGCTGCCTCTAGTGATAAGAGGGTGCTGCAGTCTCTGTTAGAAGGGCAGCTTGAAGACACAGAGGCAACTCAACTCCTTCAGTCTCAAGGCTCTTGAAGTTCTTCACTGAACTGCCAACAGAGGTGCTGTTTATAGTGATTATATTAATAACAACTACTGACAGCTTAAACAAAATCATCTGATGAGTGGCAGAGGCACTTGATTGTTACCTGTGTAGAAATAGAAAAGGACCATGAAATGAAATCTTACTGCCTTGTGACTTGAAGCAAAATAAGTCATGTTTGTTTCCATGTTCCAGATGATTTGTCTGGAAGTATTACAGTATTTCCCAGCCTTGAAGGAAGCATAAAAGGAAGTTTTTATGTAACTCTTCAGATGTCTTTTCTAACCATACTACATCATGCAGTTTCTAGTGATACTGCAACACAGAGCAGAATAAGAAATAATCTAATAGAAGAGTTTATCTGAGCCTTCAAAGTAAAGGTCACATTGCAGAAAAAACAACATATCTCCTTTTTCTCACCTTCCCTCATTATATCTGACATTGATCAGTTAGAACTTAGAAACCCTTGTATAAGTGAAAATAAGCTTTGCATTTTGGCCACTCTGCTCCAAAGTTTCGTGGACTTTGTGCCCTTAAATGCTGTAAATCTTTTTCCTCTGTCCCACAACTGATTAGTTCTAGTATTGCTTTGGTGAAAAGCTCTGCAAATATGTTGTGCCTGCATTTTGAGCTCCTGAGACTCAGTTTGTGTTTTCAAAATATATCAAATGAACACTATTTTTTCTGCTGAGGAACAAGCCTTTTCCTCTGTCCTAACAGTGGTTTTTTGTGTTGGTTTTACATTAGGATAGGTGCTGATCTCTGTGTGACTTAATGGGATGAACAAGGTCAGCCCTAGCTGCTTATGTGAAGCAGTTTTCAGTTACTGCACATGGAGTTCTGTCTCAACACAAATATCATAACCAGTTCAGCTTCCACAAGTCTCTTTTTTCTTTGGTTTTTTTTTTGGGGGGGAGGGGGGGGTAAGGGACCTAACAAATGACTTAATGCATCCCAATTCCAGTGAAGTATAGAAAATACTAATGTGACAAAAGACTCAGTTGTGAAGAAAATCAACATGGAAATGTACTACTTAAAAGCTAAGAGGCTGTCACAAAGATAGTTTTAAAATTTCCTTTAGAATTAAAATGTCTGTGTCGTGTTTACGTTGGGCACCGAGTAGATGTTACGACCCTTTATATCAGGAACTATGTTAACATCCTCTAGAGTGATGTCATCGTGTTTGCCAAGGAGACAGAGACTATGTAGCTTGTAAAGTTGCTTTGTTATGCTGTAATCTCAAAATGTGTTTCCAAAGGATGGTCCTTTTTACCATCCATACTGCCCGAGTGGGAAAGGGTCCTAAAAACCCATGTAATTCCAAAATGTGCAACATGCTGTATCTATCTGTAAAGCAGATTTCTGTGTCTGTTACATAAATATCCGTTGCAACTGGGTTTTGCAAAACAAATGTTCTGTGAATTTCTGGAGTAGTGTTCTGGATTACAGTTTAATCGTTGCTATACTGGGAAATAAGAGAGATTCTCACAGATGTGCTGATGCTCTTGCTACCTTCCCTCTGCCCAGGTCATCAAGACTCCAATGACCAGCCAAAAGACTTTTGAGTCGCTCCTGGATTTCAGTAAAGCAGTAGGAAAGAGTCCTGTCAGTTGTAAGGTGAGCACATTTTGATTGTATAGTGTTCAGAAGGTCTGTTCTTGAAAACTGTTAATTTTAAGGTGGTAGATTTTAGGAGGTGTAAGAGCAGTTTTAAGAATTGCCAGGCTGCTTTTTGTCCAGTTTCTTTTCCCTGTTAAAAACATTATGACAAAACACCCACATTTACCACAAAATTCCTCAAAGTAGAGTGACTCTAGACATTTAGACTCTGAAGAATCAGGGTTTACAGTTTTGGGTTTTTCTTTTACAGTCCTGCAGAAGCCTGGATTAGAGAGGTTAAGCAGGAGCTCATCTTTAGCCATGCTAGAGACAAGACTGCTACCTCTTTTACTGTGAGGCAGTTGGGTGAACCCTCCATGGTGTGTGCTTGTGGCAAGTTTTTCTTAAGATTGCAGTAACTAGACCCATGTTAATCTTCATTGCTTAGCAGCTTTGGCTTTATTCTCCAGAGGAACACCCTACTTCCTAAGCACGCTTTTCCCCAGTCTATTCAGTTGTGGTCTGGGTAGCTTTATGCAAACTATTGCCTTGAGTTTCATAGCCCCCAGGGGACATTTGGTCACAAAAAGAAGGGCCTGCAATCCGGTAGTTACCAGTAATTCAGCATCTGGATACTGGACTCTAAGTCTGGCTCTACTGCTAAATTGCTCTGTGGCCTTAGTTGACTTTTTTCCTTTGTCTGTTACAGTTTTTCAGTATGTAATGTGCAGAATATATGATGAATTACTGCTGTAAATTACCTTTGGTAGAGGGTAATGCAGCCTTCCTGTCTGAACCATTTTTTTCTTTGTTTGTTTGTTTCTAGAAGAAACATTGCTTGGAATTCTCTGAGTTAAATATTGAGATGAAATGGAATGAATAATAAACGTCTGAAAGAGTAGTAGTATAGGAAATAATGCTGTAGTTGCAAAGCTCTTTCTCTATTCTTTGTATTTTTCATTTTGATTAAAGCTTGTGTAAAAGAAGTTCTTTATCAGTTCATTATCTTCTTCTGACAGCATTGATATATTTTTTTGATAGCATTGGTATTTGCTATTGAAGTGTTCCTAGCTTTCCAAACCATGGTTTAGCAGAGAGCAGTAGGAGGGAAGTATGGTATTTAGCCAGGAGTGTTTCTAGTCATGAACACACACAAAAAAACCAGTTAGGGAAGAACTGCTCTTCTGGTATCCTTCAGAAAACTGTATTGGCAGAATTCTGCTAAAGAAAAGGCATTTGCCAACTGGCTACATGGAATTCTTTCAAGATTGAGTTGGGCTTGTAGTAGTCTTACTGTTCTCAGTCATGATGAATGTTTATGTGCCATTCCTTGTTTGTGAAATTACTCTTCTGTGTTTTAATCCCGAGCAGATAAATCAGATGAAAAATACAGTTTAGGGAGTACCAGAAGTTGATGATTCAGTAACTGTCTTCATCCACTTGTTTAATTTGTCTCGTGGCATTTGAGTGTCGTGTGCTGGTAAAGAATATTTATTTAGAATCCCTTTTTTTTCTCTTTCCATAGGACACTCCAGGGTTTATTGTAAACCGTCTCTTGGTGCCGTATATGATGGAAGCTGTTCGACTTTTTGAAAGAGGTACTTGTTGGGATATTGAGGTCAGGGAGTGTTAACAAACAACACTGCTAAATGTTATATACCTTCAGAAAAGCCTTAGGATTCCCTCAAAACTTGCAGACCTTAAAGGCTGGAAGTGAATAGCGAGCAGCAAACACGAGCCAATATGTCTGCTCTTCATTTTGAAATGAGTCAGAAGGTACTGGTTACTTGTGTGGAAAATTTCTAGGAGTGGAAAATGTTTCTGGTTTGGAGATTACAAGGTGAGTGTAGTGGCATTGTAAAAACATCCTCAGCCAACTGATCAGGAACCTTCTTCTCTCCATCGCAAGAGATGTTCATGAAAGTGGCTGAAAATCTCATAACGGGACCATTAGCAAAGTTCTAGAGTTCACTTTTATTGGGCTTGTGAAATAAACCACCAATTTCCAGCTGAGGTAAGTAGTATAAAATACTGAGTGTCACACTGTGGTACTAGCATACAAGTGATTTGAGCTCAGCTACTGCCCCAGAAAACCTCCTCTTCATCTTCTATGTCCTCTTTTAGACAGAGGTTCTTTAGGAACTCCCATCTCACTGCTGGTCTCTTTTATCTTAATATCTTATTACTGAAAGTAGGTGGAAATACTGATGAATCCCCAAAGAACCACTAAATTTTTCAAAGCATTGATAATTGTTTTGAAAAGAAAACAAGCCAATAATGTAATGGATAAAGAGGAAATTGCGGAGGATAATTGCTTTTATTTCAAGTGCACTGCTGATAGCTCTGTGCTACTAAGAATGTCATTTGAAACATTTTGTTTTTGAAATCACTGGGTTTTTTTACAGATGAAAGCACTCCATTATAAGGATTCCACCAAATGTGCTTTAAATATTAAAAATCTCTTTTATAGCACATGGAAGGGGTGGTTTGATCTCCAGAAAAAAAATAAATATATATATATATATCTCTCTCTAAACCAACACTACTTGTTTATCTATCAACAGATGTACCTAATTACATCTCAAAGGGAGAAAAGAGCAAATTTAGTGACTTGAAAGTCAAGAGCATGGATGTGAGGGGGCATTATTCTCTTAGAAAGGCACAATTTAAAATGAAGTATATGGGTGTTCCAGTGTGTGTAAAAGAGGTGCCTTTGTTAAGTGACATGTATCATTATGCATATTTCAGGAGACAGTAGAACTTCTAATTAAATGCAGAAGTCACGGAGGCTGTGTGTTAAAATTTACTGCTTTCTGCCTAAGCAAAGCAATATTTTGATTTAATCTTTATTCTGTTTGTATTTTGTTCAACAGTCTGATATTTCCAAACTTGTTAAAGTGCATTTATGAATTTTTAACTTTAATGAAATCTATTTTAAAAGCTGGTTCATGTTTTGAAAGGCCTGATGGCTGTCTTCTAATTCATACTTCCTATTGAATCAGGTTAAAGTTTTATCATATTCTTTGTGTTATTTCTCAGAGTAGACACTCGAGCCAGGTTATCATCTGGACTGGTATGAAATTGGGTCTCTTTCCTGGCAACCCCAACCACTGAAATACCATTTTATTGGGTCAGTCCTCGAGTCTTAACTTACACAGCATCTCCTTGGATTAAATGTGTGTTTTTGCATAGGCAAGATACCTTTAGTGTGTTAACAGTGATTTAAACAGGGGGCATACTATAAATATTAATGTGTGGTGGTCTGTACTGCCCTGTTTTTAGTGTCAAAAAGCAGTCAATCAAGTTTCTGTGGAAATCTGAGGTACAACCCTTGTTTGCCCTTTTACTGGTTTTAATTGTATTGTAACACAACTGTCAGGTGGCCCAGTCCCAAGTTTGACAAGCAAAGTGGGACAAATCTGTTGATGAAAGAAGTGTGAACATCTGCATCAACTTCAAATGACTGAAGGATTTACATGTGTTTGAATGTTGGGAACTGGATTTCTGTTAGTATTAAGTAATTTTCCCAGTTCCTCAGAGAAATAAAGTGCGGTTTAAAAAAATAATAATAGTCAGCTTTAAAGACTAAAACGAGATATAGAAAAATTAGTACTTCATACAGAAATTCCACTGAAGCTTTGGCCTTTACAAGAGATTTTGAACTTTTATTTCTAAGATTCTCTGATCTTAGGAGGATAAATTGCATAGGCTGTGTCTGCCAAGGTTTGAGACACCGTGAACACCTGTATGCATTGAGCACGGAGGTTACTTAACAAGTACCTCTGGGGTTTGTTTGACTTTGTCCTTTTTTATAGGATCTGCAAAGAAGCGTGCTGCCTTTTATCAGAATGTGCATTAGAGATGTGCAGTAGAGGTGCAGCTGCCCTCCTGACAGTATAAAGCACGTGTTCCTAGCAAAAGAATGAGGTGGATAGTAACTGTGACAGTGCGGCAGCGCAGGATTTGTATTTTTACAGGCATGGATTGGAGTAGAAGCAACAAATTCCTGATAATTTGTAAAAACAGTAACTTTGGAATTTACAGATTTGACTGCACCTGCACAATCTCTTCGGGTGGTTCCTGTCTGCCATCTGATGCTGATGGATATTCTCTGGTGAAAGCTGCTGTAACTAAGCACATTGCTCAGCTGCTACTCCCCAGGCCTGCCTTGTCCATCAGCTGGCTATCAGTTGCCTTCTGACTACTGTAGAGTAGGGGTAGCTCTGTCCTGTGCAGCATTCAAAAGCTGCTGCTGATCTTTGGAAGCTGAAATTGAGATTTTTTTCCTTGCTTACACTATTCAGCTACTCCTGAAGCAGCTCTTGGTTCTTCATCGTCTCCGACTGTTCCTCTAGTCTTTCTGATAAGTTGAGCACAGTAGCTGTGGCTCCATCAGTAGTGTAGTGATCTATATTGAGATGCAAGAGGAAGCCAGAAAAATGAGAAGCAGAGGCCTGCAGGGCTTTTTTTTTGTTGTTTTTTTTTTTTTGAGAGATTCAGCTTTATACTCCAGCCCATGTATGCTGACTTCAGGTTTTGTGGTTCTGAAACGTGCAGAGATTTCTGTGAAGAGCTGCACCAGGGTGAAATAACACTCTGTTAATTATTTATAAGTGGTGCCAAGTAGATGCAGAATCTTCTCTGTTCATCAAACTGTCAATCTTTTCTCTAGGAGATGCATCAAAGGAAGATATTGATGTTGCTATGAAGCTTGGGGCTGGGTATCCCATGGGTCCATTTGAACTGCTGGACTATGTTGGGTTGGATACCAGTAAATACATTATAGATGGTACTGCATGCTTATTTTCTCCTATTTTTCCCCTTTTTAGCTAAATTGCAGGTGAATGTTCTAATGAAAATCCAGCTCTTAATTAGTTTAAACTGAGTGTTTATGGCATAGTCTTTTCACTGTTGAGGAGAAAGGAATGAGAATTCATCTTGGAATGCTGTATGAGTAGTGTTTGCACCGTATGCCTGTGCCCTGTGTACATGGGGACAGAATATAGTGGTGGTTTTTCTGATTTCATCAAGTTCCAGTGGAAAATAATAATAATAATAACAACAAAAAAAATAATAATAATATTATAATCAGGGGAACTTTATATATATATATCTAAAAGGAATCAGTGGGAACAGAGATGTGTCCTGGAGGTAAGAAATTCTGATGAAAAGTAGCCGAGTTGAGACTTGCTATTCTTTTTCTGCCAGCCATGTTTTCATTCTCAATTAATAGGAAACCCAGTAAATATCTTAAAAGGTGCAAGTATGCCATCTCCCTTTCACCTCAGCTGATAAGTGGATGGATGTCAGTACAAGAACACCACAAAAAAGGCATAATTCTTGACAGCTTGTTGATGGTTGTTCTATTATTTTGAATGAACAGCTTAAATATTAATTCTCTGAGGCAGAATGTCACTGTCAAAATGGCATCTTCAGTGAAACCTCTCTTGGTTTTAGGCAGTTCTGTAGAATAGTGTTACATTGTTCTAACTGACCATGTCTTCTCACAAATAGAAATGAATTTTGGAATTGCTTTCCACTTGAATTTCTTTTTAGCGTGCCCTTGGTTTTCTTTCCGTGTACTTTATTTTAAAAGTTCTCCTTAATTCTTGTTAAATTATTGAAAATCCTCAGTCATGGAGATTGTAAGGTGTTCAGAGTAGACTACGCCTGAAAACTAATTGCTAGATTTGCTCATAAGTAATGCTGATGGGTGCTTTATGAAGGTGTATTGAAAGGTGTCAGAGAGTCTAGAGTAAATTCCAAACCTCCTTCAGCTTTCTGAACTCTTGAGATTTTTCTAAGGAGATGCCCATCTCTGTTACCTTTGCATATAAACAGAACTGTTACTAATTAATCCGCTTCTTTTCTTCCATCAGGATGGCATTCATTAGAGCCTAACAATCCCCTTTTTGCACCCAGCCCACTCCTGAATAAACTGGTAGAAGAAAAGAAGCTGGGTAAGAAGACCGGAGAAGGATTTTACAAATACAAATGAACTCCAGACCTTGGGAAGTGTTAAAACTCTTTGTGTACGCTACTCAGCGTTGCTGTGTTACAGGTGAATTCTGTTTAAACCTTCCCAAGGATGGCAGAAGCTGCATTTAGAACATAACCCACCTCTGAACTGAGTGATTGCACTAGTGAACTATTTCTCTGGTGAAGGCTTGATTTGGTAGATCTCTTTCTTGTAATTCTGAAAAGCTTTATATGTACAGTGCCTTCATGCAAATGTTGATTTTATTTTTTTTTTCAGGGGCAGGGCAAACTGACAAGTGACTTGATGTATTTGAAACATGATTATATTAACGGGACAAATCCTAAAAAAAATAACCACACTTTCTTAAAAATAAAATTTTCAGCAATTCTGTGTTGAATCTCCTGGCTTGGCAAGTTGATGTGCTTGGTTGCAGCCCACTGGGGGGCAGTCTCTTTTCACTCTGGCCAAAGGAAAGGCAGCTGAGTTGTTCCCTTAGAATGTTTCTTTAATTGCAGTGCTAATCTGTAGGTGTAAATTACAGGGCTTCGAACAAAAAATTATTTGGAATGTTGTGTTGTTTAAAAAAAAAAATTAAAATAATCCTGCAGTGCCAGGCTGTCACCTGGACAGCAGGTTCCAAATAATGCCTTTAAAAGCAGGATTCGTGATTCATGTTGGGATTTTCTGGCATTTCCAGTTGCTGCTTGAGGCCTCCTTCTGCTGGGTGCTGTAGAAACATAATGAAGAGGTAGTTTCCATTCTGAAGGGCCTAATACATACATTGTTTTTTTATTAACTAAACTGGGAAGCTGGTTAAAGTTTCCATATGCTTTCTAAAGTCCTATAAGTTGTCTTTATTTACTGGCTATTCATTTTAAGTGTCATTTTTACACACACTACTCCTGTAGTTGAGCACTTTGGGGGATTGAAATTGAAGTCTGTGAAAACAACTAGGTGTGTCTGGCTGTGTGAGGCACCTGCTCTTTTGCAACTTGATTTCCTTGGGGCTTAGCAGAGTCTGGATTTGTTCATGGCAGGAGTGCTGAAAATCCTGCCTTTTCTCCGATTCCTGCAGAGCAAGTGGGCATGAGGGCTGGAATTCCAGTTCAGCTGAGTAGTAGCCTTCTTTCACTTTGTGTATTTTGGATCTGCAAACTGAGTGCTTATATATATATTTTTTAAGTAAAGAAATTGTGAATAATCGCTTAACTCTTGTCTTTTCTTCCCTCACCTAGCATCTAAATCTGATTGCATACAAAGAAACTGAGGCTGACAGATGGTAATTGCTTTGCACGCAATCATACAGAAAAAAATATTTCTGAGTAGAGAATAAAAGTTGTTGGTTTATTGGCTCCTAAGTGAAGATCTTCTGATTTTGAGTCGCTTGTCTTGAAAGAAGAGTGTTAAAGGAAAGAAATGGTGCCGTAGATGGTCTCTTTCCTTTAGTATTGCACAGTTGCACTGGTTTTCCTAAGATGCATTCCACCTCCTGCATCTGAAGTCTGTTTCACTTGAAGGTGCTTAGTGCCTGTAATTCAGTGTAGTGACTTTTAAGTGCCACATGGTGAAGTTAGCTTCCAAACTATGCTTTTCAGTAGCAATTAAAAATGGGAACAGGGATTACTCTTGTGTCTTAAAAAATTATATTTGATTTTTTACAAAAACACGTAGGCAGAGTTACCTTGATGCTGCTCCCTTTACTTGGAAGATCATCTTTGTTTTTAATTTGGTTTATAGCAAGGCATAGGCTATTTAATATTAAATGTGCAAAATATTTTTCACTATTAAATGCGATATTTTAGAAAAACAAACTTTCTCTAAAACAGTATTTTCCTTTCAGGAGCTATAACAGGTACAGTATGTATATATGTAATACAAACAAGAAACCTGAAAGAGGCATTTGTGAGTGTGGTCTGCTATTTCAGAAGAGACTTCTCTTTCTCAGCAGCAAATAGGCCATGTGGAGGTACTTTACTGGTGGGTGGGGATGGTTTATTTTACTAGCGTGTGGAGTGCTGTGCCAGGATGAGCAGAGATGAGGTAAAGGGCCAAAACTTCAAATACTCCCCCTTAAATCTAGATTGGATTGCATAGTGGTAGTTGAATGACTGAGGCCATTATATCAAGGTAAGCCTTTTCTTTGGCTCCTCAGTGAGGAGGCATAGAGGATGTAGAAGTCCCTTCTTTGGTTCAAGATAGTGGAGTAGGATATTAAAGAGGTGCTCCTGATTGGTACAAGAATTTCTGCAGCTTTGACAGTTTAAAGATGTCGAGGAGGCTTAAAGACTGAGTAATGAAACAAAGCAATTGTGTGTCTTCACCTTTCCCTTAATAAAGTTTATTTCCCAGCCCTTGCTATACCTATGATTTGATGCAGAGGTGCATGAGCCACCTTCTTGAGGTTGTGGTACATGAGACCTGCTCTCACCAGGCAGCTCTTCCTGAATTTTTAGGATAAAAGAGACTGTGCAAAAAAATGAGAGAGAGAAGAGAAAGGAGGAAGGGTGTTTGGTTTCCCTCACTGCCTACTTGTAAAACCTTTAGTCTTTGTTATCCTTTCTGCCAGCAGGCCTCACAGATTTTAGAGCATTTGCCCCACTTTGGTCAAAGCTCTGAGATGTACGCTTGGCACAGCTTGAGGGCAGCTTGACAGCCAACAGCTGAGGAGTCGGATGTGAGCCCAGCTACTGCAACTGGGAAGATGGCTCTGGATTCAGCATCTGGGTCATTTCAGCTGCCAAACATGCTCCATCTATGGTCATCCTAACTGCTGACATGGTTGGGGAGAAGACAGGAGCACAGCAAACTTTACAGAGGGAGTTGAAAGCAGAATCTTAATTTGACTGGAGGAGGATGCTCTGCATGAGTGGCTTATGGAGTATAAAGCACAAGAGGCAGCAGTAAAGTCTGATCCAAAGAGGAATTAAACATGTAGAAGTTAAAATTTGGCTTTGCTCTAATAAAAGAAACTTTCTCCATTAGTGGCACACTAATACTTGTAAGTGGGTCAGCAGTAACAGCTGCCTGTTTGGTGAGTGCAGATGTCCTGAAGTTCTAAATCTACATCTGTGTTTGCAAAAGTCATTGAGCTTTTCCAGTATATTACTGTAGGAGATGCATTTTCTTGGAAGATATGAATATCAAATTGCAGTATAGGTTTGAATCTGGAACGGAAAGTGGAGTGAGTTGCTTCTTCCTTCCTTCGCTGTGGGGACTTGCAGAACCTTCCTTGGTAGGAATACAGTTGGGAAAACAGCATTGCCGAAGAATGTAATGTATGTTCATTGGCTCTTGATGAAGTTTAGCCCCTAGAAATGAGTAGCTGCCTTGAAGTGAATAGTCGAGCTCTGTCCAGATGGGATCCTATGCCTTATTTTACACAGGGTGAAGAAGTTTTGACCGAGCAACTGCATAGAACAACTTGAAAAAGCATATGTTTTCTTTCAAGTTGGACTGAAGTTGGATTTTTTATCCCAAACCATCTGACCCCAGGGTACTGAAGTGACAATGCAAATGTCTTTCAAAAAACAGTTGTTCTATATGGCAGGCTATTGAAAAGATAGGAGTTAACCCCAGCATCTAGCATAAGCTCTTCATAACCATGAGACCCAGTACCACCAGCCCTGTGCTCCACCAGCATATCAGGCTTCTGAAAAGCATGGTAGTGGCTTCAAAATGAGATTCAGAGTTTGGTTTTGGCTTTGTTTTCTTAATGCCATATTTGGTGGTGGTGGTTCTCCTGATGTTTGTTCTGTGGATAAGGCTCTTATCACACTTCCAGATATCTGTGAAACTTTCCAGGTTTGTCAGTCAATCTATTCTGTAGATCCACTAACTATAAATAAGTCAATGTTTATCAGGCTAGAGAAAAAACCAAAACAAAAAACCTTGCTGTATAAAGCTAAGTGTAGTGAGATGTGACTGTCAAGTCAAAACTGTACTTGTTAGAAAAAGAAAGGGATCTGAAGAAGAGGTTATTTCCAGTTTGCCCATCCAAACGGTTGTCTTGCTTTGAAAAGGTCTTGTGTATTCCTGACTTTGTGCCAGCCGTTGGGTCAGTAAAGCCTGCAAATGAGTTAGGTGTAAGCTAACTCCGAGTAAGGTATTCCTGTGGTCAGAAAGGTGGGTGCTGGAGGGTGCTGGAACTACCAAACCATCTCTGATATGTTACTTTGTACTTGGACTGCAGTGCAGGACTGAGGGCCGAGATCCCCGAGGACGGTGTCGTTTGGGTGTGTGCAGTGGAGTAGCAGAAAGGTGCTGAGATTGCATTGTTCCTTAGGGGGAGAAAGTGGAACACGATCAGCCAGGAGAAAGTATGTGCTGCTTCTGCTACTGCTTTGGGAAAGCACTTCTGACTATTTTATTTCATGAAAAATTCTTCTCCTTGCAGACAGATTGGAGAACTTGTGGGAAGCTACAGATACTTGCTGTTTTCTAGTGAATTATTGAGCATCGTGAGATACGAAATGTTTCCCGTGTCTTGGAGTATTATTCTTAAAGCCTGTGCCCATTTTGAGAGATATTCAGCTGCTGGTTATTGCAAATGTTTGTGCTAATACTTTTTGTTTGGCAGTGTTGATAGCTTAAGATTAATGCACGCTTCTTATCCTTGCATCTAGAGAAAGCCATTTTACAGTACCAAGTGGCTTTAAAGGTGTGGGTGTTAAGATGTGCTTCTGCAAGCCAGAAGCAGTTTTTGTAGCTTGTAGTGATCAACTTTCCCTAAAAATTCAACATTTTGGAGTTAATTCAAGAGATGCAGTAGTCTTCTTGCACCTGTAGCTCTGGTGCTGTGTTCCCAGTTTTCTAACTGGTACCACGTCAGTGACCCACTGTTCACTGCAGTTCACAGCCACGTGAGCCATTATAAAACTGTCCTGAATGATGCCTGTTTCCCTGTACTTTTTGGAAGAGCTGAGACCAGGAGCAAACCCAGATGCTATGATCCTTTTAAGAGCTAGATCTTTTCATGTTGTATGTTCCTTCAGTAGCTTTTCCTGTTGTTCACAGCCAGAGGGAAGTGCTTCTGCTGAATTCTATTAGAGAAGGGTTAAGTAGAGCCACAATCTGGTAACTGTAAAGATGAGTTGTAGAATGATCTGTCTTGAATTTTACAATCTTCTCAAAAGTTCGTGTTAAAACTGAAATCCCTTTGTATGTACCATTTCCTGTCCAGTATGCTTTTCCATTTATAAATGCAGTGCTGATGCAGAGTCTTAAATTAAATGTGTATGATCACAGAACAGTATGTAATGAGGTCTGGGATTGTTTCTGGTATTATATTAATCAGATTTAGGTTTGTATACCCATAGAGCATCGTCACACTTGTTCAGTGCCCTCTTGTCTTATTATTGTCTTAGGGGTTTTCTACTTGGTCTTCTATAAATTGGAAATCACTTGCAGCAATGCATTCTTTGCAGAGAAGCTAGGACCGTAAAACTCAGAATGCTGGTTGCCTGTTTTGGTTGCTTCTGGGGTAGGAATAATACAAACCACCAACCCTTAGTCATTGAAGGAGTCATTTCTTTCGTCACGTGGTGGCATGAGGCATCACAACGAGGCATAAGGCCAACTTCTGTTTCCAGCCTTGGGTCAGATGCTGTAAGTTGGCCAGGGCACAGGAAGATATTTTAGCACAAGGCTTTTGCTTGGCGGGCACTAAGGAACTCGTCGCTTACTTTGGCTCTTTCATGCTGCCAGATAACAGGATTTTTTCCTAGGCTGTTGTTCACTGCTGCTTTGCTTGGTGCATCTCTTGCCCTGCCTGGTAACAGCTTCTTCTATTCTGGTCCTGTTTTTCTGCCAGCAACCACTTCTAGGGTGGTTTTCTATAAATGGACAAACCCTTACAGTATTCGCTAGTTAAAGAATGCACAATTTTTGTCATTAGTAACCTAAACTCCCCATTCGAAGCCTTGGCTTCAGCAACAAAAATCTGGTGGATTAACCACTTTCACCAGCAAGAGGCTTTCTGATGAGCTGTGGGAAGAAGTGTATGCGTGGCGGTGGGTCTGTAGTAAACAGCTGGAATTTCCATGTGGTGAATTAGCACCAAATAAAATCCCCCCCTTTTTTTTTTTGCTTAATTATCCTTGCATACTCCAATGGATCTATTAAACGTTTGTGCAGTAGCAATTGGTAAAACCACACATTTACAGTAAGTGGGTTTTGTTTGTGCACAGGCTGAGATCTGTCTGCTCTGCTGGTGGCAGGGCCTGTGTAGGTAACATAATGGTCTGTGATCTGAGGAAGGGATCACTCCGTTCCCTGACTCTTCCGTGGTGTGCAGTGATGCCCTGAACTGGATTGAAGCACTGCAGCCATTGGAAGCCCTCGCTTCAGCTCTGAATCTTCGGCTACTTTACATTAACTTTGTTAAGAGACCTGCTGTTTTGAATCCTACAAAGCTGGTAAGATGCTTACACCGTAAGCAGGTGTAAAATGCACTGCTTTTATATTTCACAGGCTTTTTAGTTGTTGGTTTTCTCTGAAGAGAATGTAAAAGGTAAAATGTTTCTGACAACTGCTTGAAGTTCTTATTTCTCTGAAGACACGAGGGCTAATGGGTTCCTTGCAGCTGACGTTGCAATTCTTTCTTCTCTGCAATTTAGGGTGAGTTTTCTAAAAGACTTTTGCAGTTGGAAGTACAGTGACGTTTTCCAGAGTGTCTAAGCAGGGGAAACATCTAGCTTCCAATGATTTCTTTTCAGCACCTCAGAACTTAAGTATTTATGAAAGAGCCTGACTTGGGGGGGTCATTTTTTATTTCCATCTTGAACTTAATTTTGAAAAGAACAGGGAATATTAGAAGAGAACTGGCATGGATTTTATTAGCAAGTTCTCCCACCCCTCTTCAGTTCTTGAGAGAATGTGAAAGAAAACAGATACTTTCATCCTTTTCCTCTTCTGTTTGCTGTTTATCTACTTTCTTGAACAGAATCAGTTGCAGGCACAAACCTGCTCTTGCTGCTAATTAGTCATTTCAGACAGTAGCAACACAACGGGCAGATAAAATCCTGTGCTGCAGTTTCTTCACCCTCCTGCTTCACTTTCTTTTGAGGGCTTATTACAGCCGTTTACAGATAGATTTCTGGGTGCTATCGTGACAGTAATGTCAGAGAGCAAGCTGCAAAAGTTAGGCACCCAGATAATGTTTTAAGTGCCTAAAAATAATGATGTGAGTCCTTTGAGGAAGGAGCGTGGGTGAAACAGGCTGCAGGGAAATACTTCATTGAGAGAGGGCTGATTTGAATGAGGCCGTTGATTCCAAAACAGTCAGGGTGCTTGTAGAAAAATGGCCATGCCTGTGAAGAGCGAGATCTATGATAAGGATATAAACAGATTACTTTAGAGTAGGAGATACTTGGAGAATTTAATTTATTCAGTACTAGAGATGATGTTTTTAAAGTGGTCAATTTTTCTTTTAGCAAAGAGAGCGCATATGGGGGGGGGTGTGTGTTAATTTCACAGAAGTGGTTTTCCTGATACCATCTTTTTTATTTCGTTAAACAAAAGCATTAATTGGAACTGAGGAAGAAGGCTTTCTCTTTCTTAGAGGCTCGGCATTTTATTTTTGGCTAAGACTGAAAGCTATTGTTGCCTAAGTTGACACTAAACTGGCAAATCTATGAACTGAAGCCAGTATTGTTGCTTGGATCTAAATTTGTAAAGACATTTGGTTGTCTTAGAATGAAAGTTGAGCCTATAGTTTACCTCAAGGGCAGAGTTATACTCCAAAGATGATTTCCACAGGCTTACAGCTGAAAAACGTTGCTTAGCTTGTTGCCACGTGACATTTAAAGTAGCATACACCGATGGCAGGGAAGAATAATGGCAAATGATGATGAATGTGTTAAATGAGCACACAATAGGCACAATCTTCACCCGCGGGCTCGCTGCTTTTTGGCGAAGGGCAGAGCTTTTCGACGGCGGGAGCTAGCATTGCAAGGAGGAAAGTTTCCAGTGAGGACTGTGATTTTGAGAAATGGCTTTTATTGTGTTTGTAGAGAATGAATGGTTTCGGTGACAGGTAAGACTGGACTGAGCTGTGGCTGGTATCAGTTTGACTTAGAGTTCATTTTAATTCACATTGTTAGGATAGTGCAAACCCACAGGCAGCTGGCTCAACATACAATTGATTTACATTGAAATTGGGGTTTAAAATCCAAAAATCAATCGAAATAATTAAATCAGTCTAAACAAAAGGAGTGCCTATGCAGTAGGCTATACTGATTTAAGCAGTCTGCTAAGGCTTGCTTGCCCACAAAACTTCGTTTCTTTTCACTAATATTCCATGTAAATTTTTGGCTGCTGACAGGGAAGGAGAGCCACTGTCTCTGCCTTCTGTGTGGAAGGAAGTTCTTCTGGAGATCTTGCTGGATCTGCTGAGGAATAGAGAGAGGAGTAATGAGATTTGATACTTGACATGGCAGCTGGAGATCCAGCATGCGTTAAAGGGTTTTAGATACCTTTGAATAGAACTGATTGCAAGATGTGAATTGGCAAGGACATCCTTCAACCCCAACTAGTGTACGCTATGAAGACTTTTGCAGGTCTTTCCTGACCTGTTTAGGTGTTGTCATGTCTATAAATTACCCAATTTACCTAAGTATTGGCGGCAATGTCTGACAAAAAAATGGGATGCAATCTTGTAAAGGGACAGGTGAGAGGGTGAGAAAGTGCTGCCCAGCCTTCAGTGTTCAGTAATCCTAGTAGTGGTGGGTAGTTGGAACTGGTGTTAATGCTTTTATGCTTTTCCATTTTGTCTTTTCTGTGAGCTGTTACTTCTGCTTAGCTACCACCCTTGGCCTAAGTCTAAGTCTCTCCACGCTGTCCTGGGTTCCTGGAAGGGTAATGCTAGAATAGTGCACAACAGAAAATAGTTCAGGTGAAATACTTAAATCCATACCCATCAGTGTTCTCTGTTCTCTTAACTATTCCCTCTGACTTGTCACCTCGGGAAGTGAGGTAACAGTTGGAGTAAGGGGACCTGAAGAATTCTTTGAATGTCGGTCGATAAATACAGTATATTCCATGTTTATGGAGCTGTGCAGTTGCAGTTATAATGTCTATACCCATAGTGTAGCTATATGCATCTCTTTTAAGATAGCCCTTAATTCTTCTGTCTGTGGTTCACACTAGTTACAGTTGTAGCTGATCCTCACAACCTAAGGAAGCAGCATCAGTGGAATACGTTTGGGGAACAGATACGCAGGGAAATTCTTCCTTAAATTGACTTGAAAATACTATTTTCCCTTATTCTTTCTTCAAATGGTATTTATTTCCAAACTGGACTGAATGTTCTTAAAAGACTTGCCAATGTGGTGCCTAGGGACATGGTTTAGTGGTGGGCTTGGTTGTGCTGGGTTAACGGTTGGACTCGGTGACCTTAACGGTCTCTTCCAACCTAAACAATTCTATGATTCTGTGAACCTATTGCGGGAACATCTCACAGGCACCACTGGCAGTAGGCAATCCATGCTAACTCTCTGGATCTGACACCTTGAAACCAAGCCCTCCATAGCTGATTCTGCAGCCAGCTCCAATCCCTGACTTGTGGGGTCATTTATACAGCTACAAGAAATGTAATTTATACAGCTATAAGAAATGTAACTTTGGCCTCCTTCCCCCTTGTGTGGGCATGGACTGCATCCAGAAAGAAGGGAATCCATATACCTGATCATCAGCTTAAACCTACTCCTGTGTTCACTAGGATTTTAGTAGGAAACTGAAGATTGGAGGGAGGGATGACACACCCTTCAACTTCCACTTGGGCCAAATGGAACTGAGGATCATAAGGGAGCACTGAACCTGCCCCTCCCTTACTCCTGGGATGCAAACAAGAGACTTCTCCTCTCTTGCAGAAGAAAAGGAAAGCCAGCTTCCAGAACGACTTAGATGTGCAAACAGCTGAACATGTTACATTTCCTACAAGTGAAGACTGAGCCAAAAGTCTTCAGCCTTAGAAGTGACTGTGCCTTCCTGGGCTTGCTTCTACCTTCGAGGGACTCTGGTGCAAGCCTGTCTCCCTTCTTATAAGCCAGACAATTGACTTCAGTTTTATTACAAAGCTTTTATTAAAAAACAAATGCTCAGCACATTAACTCAAACTGGAATGACAAAAGAAAAAAAAAAAATTAAAAAAAAAAATAAAATTGGTTGACAGTATTTTTGGCAAAGGCTGTGCCTTACTATTTTAAAAAATGGGTACATCAATGCTCATTTCAACAACTGGCATAAAATCCCACTAACAGGCTAACAAAAACAGATACAAATACAGAACAATTGAAGTAATAATTCAAGTGCTGGGCTTTTTACAAGGAGAAGGGGAATGGGTGAGAAGGAGAACTCACTGCAGTCGGATTTGCTGGATGTATTGCTTATGTTCACAGAGTAGATGATGCAAGACTGACGTGTCTACTGACCAGCTGGCTGTTGTTACATTTATGTAGTTCTACAGGACACTGTATTATATAGACTGAGAGGCCACTATTTGTTACAAATAGTTTAACAAAAAAGCCACCTTTTTTTTTCCATTCAGGTTTTTCCTCTGGCAGAAAAAAAAACAAACAAAAAAGAAAAAAACAAAACAAAACACCCCTTTTATTTAAAAAGTATTTCAGATTTCTGACACTTGTTTAAAAGCTCATACCTAGTAAAATATACACCAAAGAAATTACAAACTAAAAGTTAAAATATAAAAGCATTCAAGTTTCTTAAAAAAGCTAAAACCAAAATTGATCCTGTCGCACCATTAAATAAAAAGAAGGTTGAGTGTGTCGTCCTGGTCCAGGCAAATCCATCCCTCGAGGTGCTGTGTGGGGCAGCTGTGGTCTACGTTACTGTGTTGGCTGAAGCAGGCAGAGACAGCCACGCTACTTTGATGCGATATGGACACAGATGAGACGGGGGCTTAAGAGTGCAAGGCAGAGGTGGAGTGAAGACAAAAGCTGCTCTGCTGACCCAGGAGCTCATTTGCTCTATTTCTATCGGGGCTGGACCTCGTGATAGTGAAGGATTTTGGCAGTGATTGTCTTTATGATTCAGTGTCTCTAGCAGTGACATCAGGGTGAATGACATCCTAGACAGACTCCCTGGGGGTGGTCTGTGTGGATGAAGGACACACCTAGGGTTTAACAAGCTTCCATCTCCAGAAGGGGTCCTGGTGTCGCCGCCTTTGCTTTGCAAGTTGAGAAAGCATTTCTTTTCCCACCTACAGGAACAGGAAAGAGAGAGAGAGAGAGAGATAAAGACTACATGAAGCCTTTTTTTTTATGTTTGTTTTTTGTTTTAAATCCTTCGAAGAAGGTGGTGTTGGGTCACTATAACTCTACAACACAATTGTCTTAGTGGAATGTGCGTTTGCAATGTCAAAGTTTAAGTGCAGAGTATTGGTACTTGCTCTTGCTTGAAGTTTGCAAGAATATTTACAGAGAGTACTTTGGATTGTAAATGGATGTCTACACTGATTACAAAGGTGGTTTTAAGCTATTTCAACATTCAACATATTACAGAAGTGAGTTGCTTTTGTAGTGGATTTCATTTATCTACAACATTTGACCTCATTATCTAGTTACAAAACTAGACATCCCCAGGCTTTGGTGCTACAGTGGTTGAGGTCAATTAAACCTCTACTTCAGAGCCTCCAGCTCTGCTTCCTGCAGAAACAAAGAAATGCCATCTTCTGTAAGCAGCTGAGTGGGTGAGGCTTGTGTGAATGCTGAGCCTACCATGAATCCACACGGCTGGGCAGGATTGGTTCTGCTCTTCAGTGGGTAAGAACATCTTGCAGTTGTGTTAAGAGCCAGGGGCCTCTTACCTAGCAGTAAAGTTCACTAGGATCTTGGAGGGATTTATGCTTCTATGGCATATGAAAAGGCCAACAGTGCAAGCCTTGTAGGTATTGCTTATCCAGACAGGAACAGCTCTTCATCATTAGATCTCTGCGTTACATCAGCTGAATTAGGCAATTGCTAACTCAACCATCACCTCTGTCCTTCTGACCAATACAACCTGGTTATAACAGAGACTCCACCCAAAGACTGCCTAACGAGTCAGGCGTTTTTCCACAGACACATGCTCTCCAGTAATGGTCTCAATATTGGCATCTCAAAAAATGTGCATTAACCTCTAGGCCTCCAAGTACTACTCAGCTGCCAAATAAGTAGCGAGTTCAATGAACAGAGCTATTGAGAATGAACAAAATTATCATAGGAATGAATTTGGGTGGAGAAGGTGAGTGAATTTTCACCAAAAGAAACACAAAAATGCTTAGTCACACAAAGGAGATATGCTGCCAGCACCTTGAATCACACAAGGTAAGACAGAACAAGTTTATGAAGAAATGGTTTAAACCACAAGTCAAACTCTTGTTAGACTAATCATAATAGACAGACTGCTTGGGCCTGCAAGAGCCACAAGCAGAATTAATCAGCAAATACTACAGCAGCAGTATTTGAACCAAGGCCATTTATAACTGGGCACACAATTCCCATCTGCTGCAGCTTCCATGGAAGTCATTACAACTCAAAGCATTTTGTACTGGTTGAGTACAGCTTTCGAATAAGGAGTCACACAGGCTAATGCACTCCAGGGTAGAAAGCCTCCAAAAAACAATTCTGGACCCTTTGATTTTAGCAAGTGCAAGCTGAGGCCCCAAAATCTTACTCAACAAGTTGACTCCTCATCAGAGGCCACCCACATGACCATTGTTCTAGTGAAAAGTTGAGAACACTGGAGAAGTTGAACTGCAGACTAAGGTAGAAAGAACACAAATTTCTATCAAACTATCCTGTATAGCTTATATGTGAAGGACGCTTTCCCCTCTCCCAAATACCACCATCCCTGACACATAATGCACGATTCTCACCTGCTGCTGGTAGCCACAAAAGGACGTTTAAAGCCACTGTGGCCTCTTAAACAGCACAGCTGAAAGTCCCCTGGCAAACCAGTGGTTTCACAGAGGTGGTCTGTATTGACTAATTCAGTTCCTATTTCCTCATAACACCAGCCCAAGCCCCGACTAAAAAAAGCCTTCTGAGCTTCCTGCTTTTTTTAAATTTTATTTTATTATTTTATTTTATAAAGTAGCACAGTGCTCCGTAACACATGCGGATCAAAGAGCTGCGAAGGGCTCTACCTTTCCAAGGAGCACGAAAGAAAAGCCAAGCAAACAGCAGAGGAACACTGGGGAGAGCACCCTGCAGCTTTATATTTATTTTGTGCCTTTTCATCCCGGATTTTCAAAGGTTTGGTCCAGGTTGCTCTTCCTGGGAAGGTTTTCCTCTCAGTCTTACATGAAAACATTCAGCTTCCTGTTGGGGAATGGCCTTGAGGCGCCAGGCCAGTAGTTCACAGCAGTCTGATACAAGCGCCGTGATTCAGAGCTACTCCCCATTAGCAGCCAGGAATGTCGACTTCACCGAAGGAAATGAAATGCTCTTCTGTTGAGAAGGTTCCCTGCCTCCTCCCCCCTTCCCTTACCAGCAAGCTGTCTTTGAAGTCAGGAGGTTAAACTAACGACCGCGGCCTTGCTCCGGCCCTCAGCTTTTTCAAACTGCCGCCATCGCTTCTTTCTCTCGGCCCAGAAGCGGGGCCTGCCCCCTTCCCACAGCCCCTCTTGGCACCCTGTTATCCCCCCCTCCAACAGGGAGATCCTTCTGTCATTCTGCAAGGGGACAGGCACAAGCCAAGCCCCAAATGTTTTTATTTCTAGGCGAATGCAGCAGCACAGCAAATTACACAGTAGCCAGCCCGAGAACAGCATCTAGAACCCAGCCTTTCCCCAGCTGCACATTAAGGCTACAGGCGGGAAATTGCTTCTGCTGCTGATAAACCAAATAATACCTAAAAAAAATAGGAATGGCGATGGTGTTGCCTTACAGATATAAACCAGGTCAAATCAGGATTCTTTTCAAGAAACCACAGGCATGTGCTAAGGAGACTGAAGACTTCCCACATCTAAGGCTTCACTGGGGGGCTGTAGCTGACGTCTGGCCAAGCCAGGCCTGCCCTAGCAAAGCCCAATCCACAAGCGAAGTCGGCGCAATCAAAGACTGCAATTACAGCTCCCTGGCTGTGGTTAGGCTTCAAAGAAAGTGCTGCAAGTCACATTTTACATATGTGAAGTCTTGAGCCCGAGCCACAATAGGAGGCACTGTCTGTGCCATTTGCAGTGTGCATCTGACTGCAGGAGGAAAGGGGGGGGAAAAACCAACCCCCACCCGCCTCGAGTATGAAACAGAAATAAAATTCAACAATCATTCAGTGTAGAAAGAAAAGCCTTACTACTGAAGCGATAAAACTGTATTTCAGGAATCACTACAGTAAAACTAAAGCCTCCTAACAAGCCTGAGCTCAGTGGCTGAGGGCAAGAGCATCCGAGGGGGCATTAAAAGTCCTCCCCATGCTCGGGAATAAGATGGATTGAAGGGTGGGTTCCCAAGGGTCTTGTGCTCCTCTTCTAGTCTTTAACTCATCTCCACTTTGCTAGAACAAGGGAGCTTATTCTGCAGCTTCAACCAGGTCATGCTAATAGGAAGAGTTTATGGAAGAAAGTCAAGAATGTCTGGGTAAGTACCTCGTAAAAGAGATCACTAACCCCTCACAGAAAGCAAGAGAAAGCAAAACATTTTAACCAGGTGGTTTTTTTCTATACCTTCCCCCAGCATAAGCTGTTTTTATAAAGTTGTAAGAAGAGACAAGCTGACATATAATGGCAATTATATACACTTAAAAAAAAAAAAAAGTCAGTCCCCAAACCTGGCTTTTAATCCAGTACTTCAAACAACATGGCAAACTCAGGGACCTGGCAGCTGAAACTGTCGTTTTCTTTTGAAGTCCAAAATGAACATGTTCGACTTACTGCCAGGGTTTATCCAGTACTCCAGAAACTTGGGTATGCAAAACCAGGTCATTATTTATAAGAAAAGTTCATGCTGTTTGTGAAGCCCCTTTGTATTTTCTTTAGCAGTGGCGCTGGAGAGAAGTTTCAGGCACAAGCAGATGGATGCCGGTGCTGCAGTCTGCTCCTCTTCCTGCCCAGCTGTGCCATGGTTTGTGGGCTCAGCCTAAACCAGATCCTTGAAATGTTCTAGGCAAACAAAAACAAACACTCCACAACCTTTGTTGTTTCTAAACAAAAAACGAAACAAAAACAAAACCAATGCCTCTCACTGAAACCTTAAGTCATTTTAGTAATCCAGTTTGCTGCAGGGTCCCACAAGCTGTTACAGCACATGGATAGAGGGACTTAATGGGAGACAGGAAAAAGCCCTCTCTGCAAGAGCTGGATACCAGCAGGCAGCAGAGGAAACCTTTTAAGCTGCCTTTGTTGCCAAAGAAATGTCAAAAAACTGTACCCTAAACCTGTAACAGATACTGCCATGGTGAAGCTACGTTGGTGACAATTGTTTCTTGGTGGTTGGTTTGTTTTTGTGTTTGTTTGGGTTTGGTTTGGTTTTGTTACTTCCTCACCCCCCCCCCTCTCCCTTCTTCTTCCTTGCCCTGTTGTCCACGCCGCATGGCATGTCCTTACTGTGCTTACCTTGA
>WUAM01000175.1:4298938-4317500 GCA_024336885.1 Actenoides hombroni | reverse complement strand
TGTTTGTTTGGGTTTGGTTTGGTTTTGTCCCCGCCCCCCCCCCCCCTTTGTACTGTTTGCCTCAGCCCATTGCTGCCAACTGTGAACTGAGTCTTCAGTGACAAATTATCCTCTGGTGTTACAGATGGCCTGAGGTAGCTGCCTGTGACAATAACCTCTCTATGGACTACAGGTGAAGTCTGGTGTTCTAACTTCTCTTAGTTTGGCCTAAACTAGATGCATTAGGTGAACAGCAGGAATACCTTCTCCATCCATGAGTCAGACCTCTTTCAGAGCAGGTTACTGTCAGCACAGGAAACGCCCAGGTATTTTAGGGCTCCCACTTTGTGCAGCTGAGGTCAGTGGTGCCAAAGCAGGTGTGGCTCTTATCAAAGGCCCTTAGTGTAGGCAGCATGGAACTAGAAGCTTTATCACTGCCCTACAATCTACTGATCATACTGGAAGATCCACGATGTGTTTTTCCTGTTGGCAGTAGGTGAGGAGAGAGGTTTCATGTTTATAATAAAAAACAGATTAACTCTAGACAGACAAAGAAGAATAATATACCAAAAGTGATGTGCAAGAGAGGAGGAAATGGGCTTGTGGCCTTTTTATGTCTTTATGGCGTATAATAAATATTCAGAAGGCTATTTTAAAACTTATTTTATAGACTGAGAGCTGTGAAGAAAGTTGCATCTGTTCTGAAGTAGCAATTTCAGTGCCCCTAGTTTTCACCTGCTGTAACAGAAAAGACATGAGGTACTTGTAAAGTAGTAAGAAAAAATTCTTTCAAAAGAAAGAAATAACGTAGGTAAAGTTTCCCTTGTATATAATGTTTTCTGCCACAATTAAACAGGTTAGAATTTACACTGCAGTTTGAAAGACAATCTCAATATTTAAATCTTCTAGCACATGGAATGGTTGAAATAGTTGCTTTCGTGCAAGTAAGTCAGATGTAACTTGAATATCTTTCTGAGCTTCATCAACTCATACATACGTGCCTGCACAGAGCAACACTGCCAGTGTGAGACAGCAGCACACAGAAACCACCACAGAAACACATCAACTTTACGCTGATGCAATTCAGTCATGTCAGCAGAAAATCTCTACTGGTCAGAAATAAGCAACACAAACCTCCTGTTGTGTAAGAGCCACGTACAGGAAGAAACCCAACTATTCATCCAAACATAGCCTCACCTGGTGTCAAAGCAAATGCACACACACCATAAAACTAATTATATTTAGTTATTTTGGCAATACCTGAAATTGCACGAGGTAAAATGTTATCCCAGAGATGAAGGATAGAGGGCTCTCAAAATGGATGAATTTAATTCCAATGCAACTTAATATTCATGAGGAAACGTATCTTCCTTTTGCAAGGAGGAAGCAGCTTCAGAAATGGCATGTCTCTGCTCCAGTTAAGCCTCCTTAGTTCTCTTACTCTCTGACCCTGTTCTGCTGATGTCCAGGGCAAGAACACCCATTCAGAGAGATGGTCGCTGGTACCATGTCCCTCACTGCATCTAATCCTGCTCACACACTACACCCCAAGGACACCTTCACTGCACAGATAATTCCAGTATTTCCTCCCACCACTGGAACCAATGACAGAAAGCTGGTATCCTGATAGATCCGTCTAAAACACACACTGTCTAACTGGTTGCTAGTCTCACAATTAACTGGCTAAACAATGGTGCTTCAGCTGGCCCTGCTGTGAGCTTCCTTCCTTGTGCAGCTTCCCAAGCTGCACACTTTCAAAACTGCTTATGTGGTACAGTCTTAACAAGTGGGTAAAGGATCAGAGGTTTAAAAGATGGCTTGCATAAAAAGTCTTGAAGTAGAGGATGAAGGAACTGGTTGGTATGAGAAGCTGACTCTTATAGCAGTGACTCTTGCACCAGCAATTTTAGGCTTTCTGGGTAAGGTTTTTTGTTTCGAGTTTGGTTGTTTTGGGGTTTTTTTTTTGTCTTCAGGATGGCTGGGTTTGCATTCATGTGTATCAGAAGACCTCTTCAATTCAACCATAATCTCTAAAAGTCAGAGGTAGAAACAAAACTCACTGCTACAGTTTGCTAAGCTTTGAACTGCATTTGAATACAATTCTGTTGAGATTACAGGACAGATTTCACCCCAGCACAGTCTCCAGACACAAATGGGAAGGACCTTGACAATGTCAAAGCAACTTGCTTTCTAGCTGTTCAGGAACACAGCTCAGTTTCTCATTCTGAATTTTTCTGATGTAAATACACTAAAAAATGAAAATACAATACAGACCTGAGATGAACAGCAAAATGCTGAGGTTTTCTTCCAGCTGGGAATGAAACCACGTTTCAAAAATCTTACATTTTCTTTATGAAACAGTTTTGTTTCTCCAGAGTTTTTCTCATGACCTCAGATTTCTCAGTCTGGTGGCGAGTTTACAAAATCCACTAAAATACACCATTTTCAGCCAGAGAAGAATGGTGCACCATCTGTCAACTCCCTGTCCCCACCCTATCCCACAGGAAGAGTTAGAACAATAGTCCTCCCACTGTTCCTTCATCGTAGCCCGAGCTGACACCTCAGAAGTGCAACGATACTGGGTCTTTCAATCGCTTGTAAACGTGGCCGAGTTCAAACTTCAGTAGGCATCTCTAACTTGGCAGCAGCATCTGCAACTCGAGCATCTCTGCTGAAATAAGTTCTAGACATTCGCCATCTGAATTATCTACTGTTGCCCTGTGTGTCAGTTTGAGACGTGAAATGCTGGTCAGCTTCACAGCTGACCCTGCTACACCCTTTGCTTAGGAAAACTGATGTTTTGTACAGAATGGTCTTGTTTCCCCAACCCCCTATCTGTGCTGATTATCTGACTGAACGTGTTCTGCTGTTAGTTTATTTAGAAAAAACTATGCTTGGGCCCTACCCTGACTCACCCTTATCCCTCACATAGGCTCTGATTGCACCCAAAATAGCTCTTACACCCTTCTCTTCCTTCCCACATTTCCCAAGGCCTGGCTGGGAAGGGAAACTGGGGAGCTTGGTGTGTGCTCTGCTGCATCTCTCCCAGCAGGTGTCAGTGCCCTTCTGTACCTGCCACCTAAGCAGGAGGCAGCTTCTCTCCAGATTTGCTCTTTTTACATTTCTCCTGATGTCAGAGAGCCTGAAAGAGAGGAGGTTTTCTATCTTTCACCCCAGCAAGATCAGTGTCATGTCAGAATTAAGTTCAAGAGGGGATCTGTCAGTGAGCTATACTTCTTGTCTTGGGAAATTTCCATGCCTTTCTGAAAATGGCTGAATTTAACCAAACTATTCAATAATGTAAATGTTTAAACCCAGCAAATTCTCCGTTATTCATTCTGTCCCTCCTGCCTAGACTGAAGGCCACCATTCACTGGCAAAATAAGGAACTGGGAAGCACGGGTCCCACAGGAAACATCATTTTTGAAGTGAATCAGGACATGTCCCTGCACCACCATACCTGTACAAATTCTCATACACACCAACTTCTGCACAAATCCTTCAGGCTGTTTAAAGCTGTCAAGGGTTATGGAAAGGGCTCTGTTTCATTTTCAACTGCTCCAGCAGCAATTTCAAGAGCACTGGACGAGGGAGGTTAGAAAACATAAGCCTCAGAAAGCAAAGCACCACATCCTCTTTGCATCTGCTTTCTACAATGCTGGACAGAAGCCCCTGGTCAACCATGACCATAGTCATCAGATGGTTCTTTTCTGTCGTGTTCTGTCTGTAGATTGGTCCACTTTATAGTCTGCTTTCACAACCTCACTCCATTTTATTTCTAAGTAATACAGAAAACATAATCCAGTAATTAATTTTTTGTTGCAACACTATCCAAAAATCATTTCTGCACTGAAATTTGGCTCCGATTTCCATGTAGGAAGTTTGAAAGGTTATAGATAAATCATTGTTTAAAGCCACACAGTCTTAATCTGATCCCTTTTTCACTGCTTCTGATTGTAAATCAGTATTAGTCAAGTTTTCTCATTTTTGAAAGCTTTGCTATCGAAATGCTAATTGTCGTGGAATTTTTGCAAGCCACAAATACACTTCTCACAGGTTTTCAAACGTCTATTAAGCTTTTCTATCACTCTTTCTAGCCCTTGAAGATATGCCAAAACACAATGTTAAATTATGTAGCTTGTGAAGACTTCCCAATTGCATCCTGCCATATGTCAAATGATGTGCCTTTTACAATTACTGTACAGAACAAGTCAGAAGTAGTTAACTATTTCCACGAGATGCTAAAAATCAGCCTTTTTTTTTTCCTTCCAAAACTCAAGTTGGATAGGAAATCAGGAATATCCACTTCTGACATGGAATTGTTCCCATTTACAAGTGTTCTAGAAGGCTGTGCTTAAAGTAACAAGAAAACACCCACCGTTCAGAAAGGTGCTCAGCAGGCAATCTCTACATTGTCCTTAAACGTAACTTTCCTCATTTCCCCTTCCCTCCTGGCCTCTCCCAGACTCATTTTTGGCATTATCAGGTCTTATGCCACTCTTGTTTGATTTCAAAAGGAGAGAATAAACACAAGTTGGTTTTTTTCAACAAATAAAAGTTATTTCAACCATTGTGTTGGGCCATGTCAACTGGAAACAAACTCCCACTTGAGGACAGTTAGAACTCTTAAAGAATGGTGACATGCTTTGGAGTACCCCAGGATAATTTAGCAAAGACACTAGGTCACAGTATTCCTCAAGCACTCTACTATTAAAGTGTTTTACAAATTAGCCATTCAGCAGGCTGGAGGAGATTGTGGAACTCAGCTAAATCCTAAGCAATGAAGCCATAAAAAGCATGCTGCTGTGTACAACCCCAGGAAGAGAAGCAACTGAACTGTACCACCTTGACTTCCCTGCTCAAATGATGTCCAAGCCAAAAAGCAGGTTAGAGGTCCACCTTAAAAATCAGTTGTGTGTTGAAGTGTTCATGGGCAAAGTAAAAGAACACCCCCCAAACTTTCACAGTATCTTAAATCTTTTCTGTTTGCACGTCTCTTCCGTTACTTTCCTCTGAACATCCCACCACACAACCCTCCCACCACTTCATCCTTCTCACTTACATCACCGTAATTACAGCCCTGGCTGATCTCCTTTGTGCTGATCTCGAGATTCTTTCTTTGGTCTTGCCACCTACTCATTTCTGATCCTTCTCAGATAACAGAACGCTTGTCTCCTTCCCAGACCTCCCACCCTCCTTCCCCCTCTTCCTTGCACCATCCGTACGAGTAAGTCAGACAGTGTTTTCCTGTCTTCAAGAGCTCTTTGCAGCACTCACTGAAAGGCATTCCCAACCTTATTATCTCCATCCAGCAAAAGACTACAACAGCTCTGCTGTGGGCCTGGTAAAATACTACGCTTGTGGGCAAAACACTCTGGATTAGGCTTGCAAAGGGCAAGAGTCTTAACCTTCAGAAGTTTACTTTGAAGTCTGGCTGATTCAGGTTCCCTAAATCATTCTGTGCATTTACTTCCAGCTAGAGCACATCTGTAAGTCTCCAGTGGAGAGCATTCACTTGGCATGCAACATACAGCGAGGCTGCCTACATGCATATGTGGAGTCAACAGCACTCCACAGAGTGAAGAAGACACCTAAGATACCTACTGTTCTCATACTCTGTGTTATAAATTGCACAAGGGCACAGAGACAGGAATTACCAACAGCTTCCCCACTGTTATAGAGCTTAAGAGGAGGGAAGGAAGGAGTGTAAAGGGAAAAAGGAAAGAGAGAAAAACCACATACTCAGAACATTCACCCTCTTCCAGTTCAACTCATCCTCTACTATGGAAAATGCAAACAGAAACTCTAACACAAGTAGCCCAGTGTAGGCAAGGCAGTCATCCTTAGATTGTAAGGCATCCAAGAAACCAAATATCCCCTGGTTTTTAACTGTCACTGAAAATTTAGTTGTATTTCAATCCCAACTGAGTGCTCTGCATCAATTCAGGCAAAAATATGCGTGGTTTGCTTACTGGTACTGTGTTAACATCAAAGAGAAAAATACAACAATTGTGGACCCGAGCAACCAAGGTGCAATATTAATTATAAAACTGAAGGTTAAAGCACTTACTTTTTTAGGGGGGAAAAAAGTGTAATACTCATGGCAGTCACTGTAACTAACAATAGTTTACAGCTACATTTGTTGTGTAGGCTACAGAACCCAACTGCTGCAATCCACATCTCAAGTCAGCACGACTCGGGCGTATTGCGAAGGGCAGGACTGCTGCTGGGAAGGGAGAAACCGCACGCAGTTTGCCTTTTCACTTCAGCTTCAAAAAAACCCCACCCCAGCCAAATTCAGGCTAACCAGCGTAGTGACATAACTACAGAAGAGGTTTGAGTCGTGCTGACTGACAACTGACACACGGCACAGAGCAAACTTGACTGAGCTTTCTCCGGCTGGAAGTCGCAGCAGAGCCAAGGAGAGGCCACTCTGCTGCCTGCTCCGAGTGCCAAGGGGATCATGTGGCCAAACAAGGCAGAGGGAGAGGGGATAAAGAGCCTGTTTCTGTTATAATGCACATGTCAGTCTAGAAAGTATT
Organism: Actenoides hombroni; assembly: GCA_024336885.1. Taxonomy (NCBI): domain Eukaryota; kingdom Metazoa; phylum Chordata; class Aves; order Coraciiformes; family Alcedinidae; genus Actenoides; species Actenoides hombroni. The sequence goes on along the minus strand of WUAM01000175.1, from coordinate 4,310,979 downwards.
CGTTTTTAGACAGTGTAGAAGCAACTATTACATCAGCTGAAAGCCGTTCCTACTGGAAAACATAGCGCACAGCAGAAGAGAAGGACCAGCCTTCCAACACAAACCCTGAGAAACGAGCATCTCGCTGTGGTACTGTGTGTGCTCACAAGCAGACTAGATGGTGTTATGTATATATGTACAATCCCTAGTCATTCCACCTTCTGTGCAGATGATATGATACAATGGTATGATATGATATGATATATGATATGATATGATATGATATGATATGATATGATACGATATGATGAGAGAAAACATGTTGAAAATGCAATAACAAGGAAAACAAACCCCAAGCTGCACCACACAGGAAATACCACTGTCCAACTGAGGGAGAAATTCTTGATACAACTGAAATCCAGTCCCCTTTTCTTAGCAGATGTTTTGTTAGTATACAGGTGAATACATTATAAAAAGGTGTACCCAGCCAGCATCTTGTAGATGTTAGCGTGTAAAATGTACTCTGAGGCCAGCTTCTAACCTGCTCTTAATGGGTTGTGACAGTCTGCTGGCTGGGAGGGCTTGCACTGCTTAACAGACCCATCCCTGTGCTTCACAGGCAGACTTGCAGCAAGTCAGTGAGGTATGGTCAATTTGAAAATATTAAGTGGTGAAATGGTGAACGCCTAATAGATAGCCGGTATAAAAACCATCAGTAGTCAAAGTAACATCAGCTTTGGGATAGGATACTTCTGCAATTTTTGCTAAATTCATATTATGGCATAAAATTTATAAGGCGGCTTATTTTACAATTCAGTTTTACCATCAGGAAAGCTTTAGAGATGTTCTTACCATGCTTCAGATGTAGGCAGCTGTCATTCTGGGGCCTGTACCTGTAGAAGATTGTTTTCCTTTAACAAATTTCTGTTAACAGCGTTTTTGCACATTCCAAATAAGTTTGTTTGTTACAGTATTACATGGAGTTTTGGTGTGGTTTTGGTTTTTATTGTTTGTTTTTTTCTTATGGTTCTTATACCAGCCATTTTTGTTGAGGAAAACAGGGTATTTCTCTGTACATATTTTACAGGCAAAGAGGAGACCTCACTGATGCTTTTAGCCAACCTACTAGACAGCTGTTAGTGTACACAGGAATGGAAAAATACAGCAACAGAAGAAAAAGCTACAGCAGCTACAAAAAGGTCAGTGTAAAGTTTCCAGTGTCTAATAATCCCACACAATATTTGAGTCATAGTTAAGTCTGAGGATGATACGACATCAATTCAGGAGTAAAGCAAAGATAAAGCAGGACAGGGATTGCAGCAATGAGTAAGTTCAGCCAAAGATACTGATGCAGTCAGGCCTGCTGTGTATGGAAAGGCGTACGGGAAAGGAGACATGTACTGTATGCATTTTCACAAGCTTGCATTCCAAGTGAAGTACTGTACAACATCTATCAGAAATGAGTTGTTAGAAAAAGCACGTGAAAATTAAAGAGCGCAAGCCCTGGTTTCTAAAATATACCTGAAGTGAATGGTAAGTAAGACTTGGTCGTGGCCTACCTGATGCTGATTCCTGCAACTTTTCTCTCTTCCTCTTCTTTTTCTTCCCCTGAAAAGACAGGCAATTTTACCAGATCATTACATGCACAGAACTTTTTTTGTCACTCCCCCACCTCACAACATAGAAATGAAAACCATCTGGACACTGAGAAAGTGGTTAGGAAAAAAAAACCCAATTGTTTTTGGGGTAGCGAAAACCTTTTCTAACCCACTTCCAACTGTTTCAATGGTAACGAGGTTTGCTCTCACCATCTAGAAACACACACACAAGCAATACAAATTTTTGTATCTACATGGAATTACAATTTCTGGCAGTTTTTCAGCTAACACTGGCAGCCGCAAGCATTTAAAAGACTTCTCACACTTAATAATCTGATGACACATATGTTGATATCATAATTTATGGCTCTTACAAGAACTCTTCACACATTCAGATACTTACACTGTCATACATGGCAACAGCAGACAGGGTGTTGAAAGTACCTAGGACGACCATGGCTTGTCCCCAGGGTGCAAACCAGCCAACTAAAACTGTTCCGCTAACGCCCGTACCTTAACAAAGCCAAGACTCATATGGCTGTTCCCAGAGAGCTCACTGTGCAATCATCAAGCAGCAGGCTGCTGTGGAGTGGGGCACCCTTAACCAGACCGAGGTGCAGGACAGAAATGGACATCTGACAGCTGTCTTTTCTCGGACACCACACTGGCACCAGCGTTGCTGGTGCAGGCTCCTCATGCCAACCCACACACTCAGCCGTCTCCTGCACCCCCATCTATGGAAAAGGCCACAGCTCCTGCTTTGCACAGTCTTTTGGGAAACCAAAGGTCAGTTTGGACCTGCAATTTTAAACCTCAGTCATCTTGCATCACCCCAGTTACCATTTTGATATTCCTCCATATGCCTTCTCTTTATTGCGCTGTATTGTCAGTCTAAGTTGTTTTCTGTTTGTTTTTTTTAAATAATAAATAAAAAATCATATCCATTTCTATTTCAAAGAAGTCCTTCAAATTGCCAGGGCAGACTCTTAACACCTGAGCTCTGGCAAACCTTGGTGCAGTAGCTGTACAGTAGAACATAAGCTTATGTTTCCTATGACATACGAAAAAAAATCTTAGGAAAAAAACCCACTTTCCATGTTAATTTTTTGCCCTCAAAAACTGTGATACTCATAAGAAGCATCTCAACTACAACAACAAAATCTCTAGTTTTCTGGATGCTTCAAGCTCAGACAAATATAGAGCTTATGTTCTATGTCTGTTCACATCTCTCCATCCAGAATTTTTCACAGGTTAAAGGGAAAAAGAAATTGAAACTTAGGTAAAGGAAGTTAATTTAAAACAAAGCCTTCAAGTGAGTGACTTACATAGTTGTCTCTTGCAGACCAGCCTGGATAAAGCTGCATGTGTAGCTGCCTTTCTTTACGAGCTAGTTCATAATATTTCGCTTGTTCTTCACGGGAGAGAGCATGCCACTGCAAACAAAATAAACACAGCATTAGACTGGGGGGTAACTCAGACCTAGGCAACAGATGACATGAGCAAGTGGTTTTGTGACTTTGATTTAGCCCTTCCCTACTGCAAAAAAGAAATTCATTAGCAATTACAAGCACACGTGTTTATTAACCAATTTTCAGGCATTTGTCAGCTCTGCAACTGCCAAGTGCCTTGAGCAAGACAAAAATCGTTTATGGAAATAGGGCTCACCAAATAATCTGCTCACAGAAACATGGTCTCCCAAAGCTACTTAAAAATAATAAAAACACCCCCAAAAAACCCAACCCAAAACAACAACCCCACACCCTTTAGCTCCTGACTACTTGTAAAGCTCCCCACCACAGAAGGGTTTGCCGTCTTGATGTTAAGCACCAGCTACAGATGGGTTTTTAAGGCCAATTCAGAGGGCTCTCTGAGCAGTTAGGCTCCAGTTCCAAGATCAACCTCTAAGCATTAAGCTTCTAGGTGTCTGCTTTCTGATTTTCCTTGTTGTAATAGAAGAAAAGAAAATGGCAACTGCAGAAAGTTTCTAAGATAGAGAAATCACTGTAATCTTCCAACATGAGTTGATCTCTGCAGACAAGTAGCAATAAACTTCCTGCTTTTATGTACTTTTAAACAAACAAACAACCCCTCACAACCTACACATTTCAAAAGGCACCAGCTACATAAGTGCCTATTCATTCTGTTCTTGTTGAAACACCTATCTTAGACCTGAACCAAAAGGAGTAAAGGCCTTTTCTTTAGAATCAGGTTCCGTTGTTGTAGCTGTAGCATCAGACGTGTCTTCTGGTTTGACTTTGACAACACGCATGAGGAGGGTTGGGTAGAAGAGAATTTAAACAAACCAACAAAAACCCAGACGTGAAATCGTGAAGACACTCAGGCAAGAATAATTTACAGAACTGGGATTTCAGATCAGATCACATTTATGGGATTTAATAGGTTGTTTTGATACACGTCAGAAGACGTGAACTAAAGGGCTTGTCTGCCTTGACTTGGCAAGTTCGATGTGTTACTGAGAGCACAGCAGCTCAGCTTGTTTGCAGCTTTCAAACTCCACACGAGCCTTCTAAAACTGGAAGGTAGTGAACATTATGCCGTGACATCAGAGAGCCCAGCAGCATGAAAAGCTGCAGCTCTTGAGAACAAAGCTGCTTCCTGTTCCAGAGCGGCACAGAGTATAGCAGATAGGGATCAGGATGACCCAACACAAAACCTTTGGTAAGAATTAATCTCCAAGCAATTCTATAGGAAAACTCCCGTGTTGTTTGCACCACAGTACAAGTGGAATTTGAGGGACTTTCATGGTGAAGAATAACTTGAAAGGAGGAGTCCAAGCTGTGGAAAAAGAAGGCAATGGAGCACTAGGTCTCGATTCACTACCAAAAGGGAGATAAATAAGCCACTGCCCTTATTCAGGACAAGAAAACAAGGCTGACAGCAGCAACTAAGGTTGATTACTGAGGGAGTGAGAATGAAAACATGATCCTAGAGACTTGCATGAAAAAATGGAAAAGGCAAACACCAAAGTGTCCTTTGAGAGGAGCTAACAAGAACATCAGAGAGAAGGCAGAAGGCTGCCAGGAATCGGGATGAGTGCCAATAGATTTCTGCTCTGCGAGCATGGGGGGGAAGTCTTCAGACTGCAACAGAGAAGTAGCAGCTAAGGTCATGTACTGACTTCCCACTTAAAAGCAGAGGGTTTTCAGAGAGTTGCAGTGCCTCTCAATACTGAATACTGAGCAAAGTGAGATTTGCCAAACTGAGATTGATACAAAAGTTGTCCCTTTTCTCACTTCCAGGACAGTAGTCAAGGGCAAAACGAGTATTTACCTCTGCTGCTTTCCCTGGGAAGGACACAGGCAGTGAACATGAAGTTTGGAATTGGGGGTTGATCTGCATTTTACTTGTTTTTTGGGTTTTTTTCTGGAGTGTGGAAAGACCAAAACATGCCTCCAGTGCCACAGAAGCAAATGGCTCTCAGCAAGGTTCTGGGACATGCACCGGGATCATACGTACTCAGCTGGTGACTCGACTGGCCAAGTCCCTGAGCAACCTGATGTAACTGGACCTGCTTTGAGCAGGTGCTGGACTAAATGACCTCCACAGGTCCCTCCCAACCTACATTTACAATTGGACCACCTTATATTTGCTTTCTCTACTGGTATCCAGTGTTCATCCATGAATGATCTCCTCATGCTCTGATGGATGTCAGCCTAAGGGAGGCCCCAGAAGGTGATCTGAATGCTCCTTCCATGTGTGAATGCAGCTATTTCATGCCTGAGGTGCTGCCACCACAACATGAATGGAAGGGACACCAATTTGACGACGTTACCAACGATGAAAACAGAAAATCGAGATACCGCTTTTATTTTTAGCTGCGTGTTTCGTCCTCTATAGCTAATTGGATAGTTGCACATTAGTTAGCACCTCAAGCAGAAAGTGAGCCATCACACCCAGCTAAAGGGAAACACAGACAAATTAGCAGCACACGTGAGTGCAACCCCCCCCCTGTACGTACCCTTCTGCCAAGGATCTGGTTGATAGCTGCGCTTTCTTTCAGAGTACACTCTGCTACAACGTTCGCTCTCATTTCTTTCATGTACAACATGAAAGCATTCAGAGGTTTCTTAATATGAGGTCTTTTTGGCTCTTGTTCTTTTCTCTGTTCATGCTGAGGCTTCCTAAAACGTGGTGGGGGAAAGGGAAAGGAGAGAGAGGGGGTGGAAAAAAACCAGCCATTTACCTTCAGCCAAAAAAAAAAATACCCAGTGGAAAATTACCGACCTGTGGTTACAGTAGCATTTAAGTAGTAAGAATGAGAATTTCAGTGGTCATGTCCCATCCATTTTCATATCTTTTCAGAGAATTGCCTTAATTTAATACTCAGGGAGGATGTCAGGTTGACATTCTCTAGCAAATAACATTTGATCTGTGAATCCACTGCAAATTAATTACTTGTTACGATTTTTTTTTATGAAAGGCTATCTATAGCACCATAGAAGGCCACTGCTACAGGCAGGAGGATAGCTCCTCATCCTCTTCTTTCAAGTACTAAGCAGTAAGGCTGCTTTTTATTAGTAAATTTTGCAGTTAAGACTTTTTCCAGCAGAAGTTCACACTCAAACAACATTCACAGGTAGACAGGTCCATGATTACATCTGAATCAAGATGACTGTTGCTGATAGCTAAAAAGTGCTCGAGGCTTTTTTTTTTGTTTTTAACAACCTCCTTGACTCTTCTTCAGACAGAGTTAGTTCTCCAAGAGTTACAGATCAATGGTTAGTGCAGAAAGGCAGACTCACACATGCATTAGCTCACTGTCGTTGTGCGGATGTTCTTGTTTTACTTGAGGTGTTACAATAGCTGGGTGAGGGATTCCAGTTGTGTGAGGGCCTGGAGGACCAGGAATCATGTGATGTGAAAACCTACAAGAGAAAACAAAGGAAGGTCTGTAACCCTACTGAAGACAGGCATCAGACATGTATGACAGCAGTGGGATGCCCCAAGAATGCAAATGCTAGGGAGCTTGCAATAGAAGACAATTCCTTAAGAGTGTATGAAAAATATTTGACTAAGGTTTCTGCACTGTAGCCCATTTACTGACGAAACCAACCAACCAAAGAAATCAGTCAATATTTTGGTTGTGAAGAAGTTATTTTATTACCTTTCAGGCAAACAGCAATGCACACAAGAAACATTTAATGGTTACATTGTTGCACTGACTAGCAATAAAAATACACATTTCTTAACCAAAAGCTGTCTTTCCACAACAAGATACAAACATTGGTAAAATATCCACCACCAGCCAATGCAAAGGAGAGAACTGCCATGCAGAAACAAAATAAAAGGTGAAGAAGTCCCTGATGGCTCTCTAAGGAATCTCTTACTTTTCAAGGTACTTAAGCTAAAAGCTTTTAACATCACTTCACCTAAACTCACTGTCCTTCCCTTAAGTGATTAAAATAAAAATATATATAAAAACCCCTGCATCCTGGAAAGAAAAAAAAAAAGGGGGGGGGGGGGGAGAGAGATAAAGACTTTTTTCCCAAATAAACCTTCCTTTCATTTGTACAAGAAGGAAAATGGAAAAGAAAACCAAAGTACCGCTAACTCAAACATCCCACCCTACTAACCCAGGTCACTCTCAAGGATAGCTGAGACAGATCCTGAAGGTGCTGAGCATTGCAAGCTCAAGTGCAGCAGAAAACCTGCATGCTTTATTTTGAACTGGTGGACAGTACCATTAACATCAAAAGCAAGCTCATGCTCCAAAGGTTTGCTAAATGAGTTCTGGTTAAGGAACCGCATCCAGCCTCTCCTTTCTCCATTCCCTAGTCCCCTTGCCCTCTTCCTTCATGTCATCAAAATAAAACAAACACGAAGCCTTGCAGCCAAAACAGGTTATCTTATTATGGAGAAAGAATAGGGTTTTTTTTCCCAATCACCCTGACAGGCACATGCTTGTCATTGCCCTGGAAAGAAGTGAAGGGACAGCAGTAATCCAAAGGAGCCCACACAAACAGAGGCAAGAAGACCCACCAGTTAACAAGTGGCCTGTCTTAAATCCCCAAGCAAGAGGATGTGTCTTCTACAGGCCACCCAAAACCCCCCAAGAATGGTATATTGCAACCTTGTGTACACCAAGCACGGGATGCAGAAGCTGTCTTTAGAGTGAAAAAGCAGAGGAGAGGAGGTCTGGAGTGTGTCACGGCCACGTCTCAATAAGCATTGCTTGCTTGCACTTAGACATAAACACACAGTGCCTGATTCACACACCAGTACAAATACACTGTGCTGGCATCCCCTGCCATTAGTGGCTTTGGGCTATGGAAGACCTACTTGCGAGCAAGTTTCCACACGGAGTGACACCTAAATTACCAACTTTGAAATTAGAGCTAAAGAACAGGGACTAGAGTGACAATCCACCTGGTTGCACACTTGCATGAGCAAAACCCAAGGATGTACGCTATGTGTTGCATCTAGAAATGAACTAATGACTCATTTCAGATGAAACAGCTCAATTAATTGTTGACAAGCCACTGGTGCTCCTACTTGCAATACTTCAGAGACTGCCAAGAAAATGCTGAATGAGACCAGTGTGGGATCCAGGCAAACTGCATATACACAAATATGTTAAATAAAAATGTACGCATAAAAGTTTTAGCTGACTGAAAAGCAAGCAAAGGCAGACCAAGATGCAAGCAGAAGAGCAACTTGCCCTCTAATGCCAGCAGTTACTCCCCAGTCAGTCATTCACCTCCTACACCTACCTGGACATGGAAGGGTCGACTGAGAGTGAGGATGGATAGGGCTGCCTGAATCCACTCGAGATGGGATATACAGGCTGACCTTGCCTGAGGTCACAGAAGAAAGGAACCCATCAATTATATGATACGGTATTCAATAATTACTCTAGAGTTACAAGCACTTGATGGGAACTCAGTACTAGTCACAAATAAATAGTAATAGGTAAAACTTTCAAGAGTTCTGCTGTATTCTAAGCTAGTGAATAGGTGAACACTTTAGACTTTCTCCCTTGCTACTGAAAGATTCCCAGTCTAGGTTTCCACCAAGGAGGAAGCAAAATGACCAGCCTTCCTCCTCCAAAGCACACGTGCACGCACACACACACACACACACACACACGTACACTTCTCTATCTCTGTTCCTCTCTCAACAAGTTTTAAAATCACTGAAATCAGATTTAATTAACCAGCTCTTAGGAAAGAAGCACTTCATTCCAAATAGTTCTACTGTAGATCAGTACAAGAACACCAGACCGTGAATTATCAAGCTGGAAAACCTTTTGAACAGTTCTATTGAGTCTTTGAAAACTTAGGCCTCTCTCCATTTGCACCTTCTACAGTGAAGTACAAGTTGGCAGCTTTTCTAAGCAAGTATAACTTTATTTGACTTTAAAAAAACCCAACTCCACAACCACCTAAAATCCCAGAGGAACACAAGTCCAGCTTAACTACTGAAAGTTCAAACTTTGCAATCCAGTAAGAGAAGCTTGTGTGAAATTCTTACCTCCTTTATACTCCCACATATACAGAATGTTTTGTCACCAGCCTGTCATTTGGACTCTAGTTTTTATCATCATAATCACTACATTTCAGTTACTTCCAGTTAGCAGTGGTTCAGGTTGTGACTATGAGTAACACTCTGAATTAGCATGCTGTGGTAATGGAAACAAATACCAGCTCAGCCCAAATAGCTGAACCAGCCCAGAAAGGCCACTGCACACCCCCCCCCGCTCTTGTTCAAGCAGTTACTTATTGACTGGCATATCAGCTTTCAGATGGGAAAATAAGGGATATTGGCCTTTGTAAGGTTGAGGGTACAGGTTGCACGCTTGGGAGTACATTACTGGAAACGAGCAGTGCTCAAAGGAAAGGGGGGGGGGTTGGAAAGTAAGTGGAGGAAGTCTCAGCAGCACTACTGCACAGAAGGCAGCTGGAAGTCACATAGCATAAGGGACATCTGCGTGTGTCCCGCCGTCAGTGAGTGCTGCTGAACATATCCCCAAGCCTTATAAGACTGGATCTTGTTCCTCCTTTCTCTTTGCCCTCTTCCTCCCACCCAGTCTCTGCATCAAGAAACCATCCCCAAGAAATGACTGACCACATCTGGAAAATGCAGGCCAGGAACTGCCTGGTGGTGGTGGAGCTGGGGAGTCAGCTGAGCAGCAACCAACGGGGCTGGGGGGGGTGGAATAACTTTTGAAAATGAGAAAGCCAGGTACTTCTATAATTTAGTCTGGTATCTGATAGTAATTTGTTCCCAAAGGCACGTGGTGCTTCCTGAAAGATGTGCCAGCAAGACAGCATTTCACCATCTTCTGCTCTGTTTTCTCTGCCTGTTGTCATCTGGATCATGTTTCCCTCCCATAGACACGTTAGAAAATAAATAAGAAAACATCTGCATCGCTGGTTGTGTGGGCACAGACCAGTCAAGATACAGACTCTAAAGCACTGAAGTTGTTGCTGAGTTTCCTTATTCTGTGCTCCAATAGAATTAAGGGCAAGTCTCTCTTGTCTACCCCAAGCAGACATGAAGCATCCTGCCAAATGGATTACTCTGAAAATACCCTGTGTTTCCTCCAACGTGAAAATTACACCCTGAGTGGCAGAGAGAGATCCTGAGCGTGCTCGTATGGGCAAGAGCAGCAAAATCTGCCAATGACAGAGGCTTCTCTCCAGACAAAAACTGTAAAAAAGCAGCAGACTACAAAAGTTTGCTCTCCATTTGGGTGCAGTTTCAAGATTTCCCACCCCACACGCACTTCAAAGTTCCTTCTTCCCTCCCCTCCCCTTGGTAATTGCAATTTTGTTTATTAAAAATTTACATTTAATTCCTTGAGAACTGTTTTCTGCTACCTTTCCAAATGCCAAGAGCCACAAATCTGAGCCATAAGAAATAGAGAGACTTCAAAGTGAACTCCACACACTTCATTTTCTGCACGTGTTCAAAACACCGGATTCAATTCATTTCAAAGATGGACACTTTTTGATCTTTCCAACTGAAATAACACAGCAATTCCTCACTGCAGAGACAGTCTTGGTTTGGAAATGCCGCCATCGATTCAACAACGCCCAATGGTGGGAACATGCACCTTTGTCTGAAAAGAAGCTAAAAGGTCTTACCAGCCAAGAGGTGGTGTTATCTGTCCAACCCCCCCTGGAGACAAGGGATAGAAGGTAGGGAGATCAGGAGCTGGAGGATGCCTGGACATGCCTGTTAAAGAGCACAGAAGAATGAATGACTTTCCCTTCAAAATCCTACCTGCTCCCAGCTAACGCGGCCGACGCTACGATGGAATTGGCGCTCTGGATCAGAAATAACCACCTCCTTGGTTAGTGTTAAAAGCAAAAGACTCCTCCCGACACCTTTAAAATAATAAATAATTTGCACACGATGCAGCAGTTCGATGGGAAGTACTGGGAAAAGCCAAGTGGAAGGAGGAAATAAACGTGTGGGTGAAGGGCTTGAGCAAGTTTCGATCTCCTGTAAACCCGGCCGGATCCTGAGGACCTCTCCTAGCACAGCGTGAAACAAGAGGAAAACAAAGCGTTGTCAAAGAGGCAGCAGAGCAGAGCTATTAGATTAGGTAAATTGCTACTTGCACAGTTTTGTGGGTTCCCTTATGGATTCACAGATTTTGGAAACTTGCTACCGCAGAGGATCAGCGGTTAATTAAGAATCATTTTCAGGCCTGTAATGGTCACACTTGATATGATTCATTTGGTTTCCAATTGTCACTCCAGCTCCAACTAAGCTCTTCATCGAGTTGACTCCTGTGGGCTCCAAGGTCAATCTGTTTTGCATTGGTAGTATTTCATGGAAAAATAAGAGCCCCATCAGGAATGATCCATCAGCTCACATTCCCCAGAACGCAGAGTCCTACAACTGCAAGAATCACCTCAAGATTAAAGCTAATCCTTGTCCCAAAAGGGTCTGTGGTCTCCATTCTTCACCTAAACCTTGTACCCTCAGGAGACATGGATTTATGGTTGCAGAGGCCACAAAGACATCGGTTTATTTAAATGTGTTTGGGGAAGAGGAGGCTGAAGCAGAAGGAATTGTTAAGTCTACTTCACATGTTAAATCAGCTGCTTTAAAAGGGTATTTAATATTTATGTGGTGACACTCCAAAGGTCCAAGACTGAGTGTGTGCTACCTTGAGACTTGGTTTATAGATTGATGCTACTGATTTATTCCCCCGCCCCAGTTTGTATGTAAATTTTCTGAATTTAATTACCAGGCTGAAGAGCATCTTTCAGGACTGTGTACAGGAAAGGATGGAAAATGACACTGGTGGTGCTACCATCTCAAAAAAGCTAAATTCTCAGACTTGAGAATTCTGCACTAATGCACAGTGGTTATTGCTAGTCCAAAACTTCTGACTCCTTACAGGGGGCTGCCAGCTACCTAAAGCCCATCAGGAACACGTGCAGCTGCCATACAGGCAGTTCTTGCTCATGAGAGGGTTAAGAAAAACAT
>WUAM01000175.1:4283124-4298838 GCA_024336885.1 Actenoides hombroni | reverse complement strand
AATATAAATAAAATAAAAGCAAATCTAAAATCAAATCTAAAATGAAATCTAAAATCAAACCTAAAATAAAATATAACTAAAGTATAAAATTAAATATAAAATTAAATAGGAAGAAACATGACTGCCTTTAGCAAGGCAGTGACTGTGTGTCCAAGCCAAAGTGCCTGGGGTGCACGAGGCAGCGCTGGGGGCAAGCTGCTGTGGACCCCCTCGTCAGGGGACTTTGGTGGAAGGAGGGCACCCTGGCATCAGGGCTGAGGTGCCAGGGCAGGGTCTCATTCCAGATCCATGGTGGGAGGTGAGGACACAAACAATGGTCGGAGGCGTTTGGCAGAGGACCTAAGAGGGACAAAAAAAAGAAATCCTCTCTTCACAGCAACTGCACGGGCCACTTCACTGGGGCTGCTCCCACACACCAGCAGTGTCAAAACAGGGAGGATGGCAAGACCACACACATCAAGGAGACCATCACAGCCAAAACCAGAAGTCTCCAGCCTGCATTATCCGTTCCCACCTTGGCCAGACGCTGGGCAAAGGGATGGAAAGCCCATCTGGGAACAGCAGAGAGGCACGGGCTCTGTGCCAGGCTGCCCCTGGCTGCCCCTCAGCAGAGTCCCTCGCCAAGCTTGTGCTTGGGGACAGGGACGTGAATGGTGGGATGCACTGGGACCAAGGAGAGGGTGACAAGAGCCCCAAGGGAAGATGGGCTGCAGAAACAACAAACCTGCTGGTGTTCAGCTTGGGTCTGCAGGGCAGGAGTACAAAAATAAACCAAGGGTAAAGGCAAAGAACTGGGAAGCAGGAGGGCAAAGCCATCATGCAGTACGGGAAAACCTCTTGAGCCCATGAACTGCAGCAGCAGGGTGTGCCCCAGCCATCCCAGCCAGCTTGGGCAAGAGGTGGGAATCCCGTTCTCTAATCCATGGCACCCCTGGGATTCCAAAGCATGAGCGTGAATATCCTTCTCCTGGACACTGATGCAAAGGAGGAAGACAAATGAGGACAGGAGGTCTCCATTTGCTTCTTCCAATTCTGAAAAAGATATTAGATGTGTATTTCCAGGCCAGGCTTTCCAGGCAGAGTGCTATTCCCCCTCCCTAAAATAAACTACCAACAACCAACTGACCAACAAACAGCAAAAACCACACAGGGCCAGAAGGCTGTGGTATTTTCTGGATGTAGCCCTTGTTATTATCTGCATAGCAAGACCAAAATAAAAACTAGGCATTCAGGGAAAGTCAGAACTAAAAAAAAGTCTCTCTGCCTGAATGACGGTGGCTAGACACCTCTTCAGATAAACAGGACAACTCTGCGTGTGGATGTGCGCCCAGGTAAAGCAAAGCTTCATGGTCTTGTCACCTTGTGGTGGGACACAGGAGTGCAGAAAGAGGCAGGGAGAGGCACCCTCCAGAACGAGTCCCACCACCACCAGTCCTCACACCCACCCACAGATGTCCCAACTCCAGCGAACGCCTTTGTAAACTCTCTGCTCCTTCTCCTTCCCTCCTTGCCACCAGCTCTCCCTTGCAGGCTTCTGCTCCTCAGCTGCTTTATCCAAACCCTGACTCAGACTCGTGCCAGCCAGGGTCACTTCTCCCCTTGCACTTGCCCAACAACCATCACGTCCACCTCCCAGCTCCTGCATCCCAATGCAAGCAACAGCACCCTCCCCGCGCAACCCCTGGGTTCGCCGGGGTGCTGGGTGGGAGCTCTTGACGTGGGCTGGGTTTGGCACTTCAGGGCTTGTTGGTGCTTCCCCAGGGGCCTGCAGCTTGACCTCGAGTGGGGCTGGTCTGACACTCCCAGAAGAGGATCCGGGGGGCTTTTTCTTTGTTTTGAGGAGTCCTTAGGGGCACAGAGCAAACTGACACCCGCGACCCGGACATCTAAAATGATGCTTTCTGCAGAAGGCAGCGGGCACGAGAAGGTTAAAAAAAATGTCACCTCTGCAAAGCTTTAACTTGTGCAGGCTCAAAACTGTATTTTATGGGCTATGCTTCAATTATGCCAAGTGACGTATGGAAGATTTCAGGCAGCCAGAACACAAGGACATAATGTACAATGGTGACTAAAAGGGACAAAGAAGCAGGTTTCCTTGAGACCGCCACTGAAACACTTCTCCCTCATCTCCGGGAAGGGGAGGGATAACTGCCTTTTCTGGATCTGCATGCTGCAAGCCTCGGGCACCAGCGGGCATGGTGAGGACTGGCTGCTGCTTATTGAGATTTTACAAGATTTTGATGAGTAAAACAAGCCTGGACTATCCCATCTGAAAGAGCAGGAAACTTTAGCATCCAAGTTAAAACACCCGCACCACGGCAGAACTGCCATCTCTGAAAGCGGGCACGCACGCTTGCAACCCTCCCTCTAAAATTACCAATAAAAGCTCTATAAGCAGCACGGGGGGGGACACTGGGACCCCTCTGGATCTCCACTGTGCTGGGATGTGACAGGCTCACCTTGTTTGGAGCTGACGTCGGAGGGGATGTGAGACGGGTGCGACCCCGGGGAAAAGTGCTCATCGCTGTAGGTGATAAGAGGGGTGAGGGGGTGAACCGCATGAGAAGGCTGTACCACTGGCACCTTGTTTGACTGCAAGAGAGAAGAAAAAAAATGGCATAGCGTTAGTGAGGTGGGGCTTCTGCATTAAAAAAAAAAAAAAAGAAAAGATAGTTCTGAAATGCAATTTTTACATGTTTGTATTACTGAAGGTGGGGGAATGGATGGACAGAAATTACACTGGGGCTGGTGGGTGGCAACCAGGTTTGTTGCCAGAATTGGCATCCTCAAACCACTGGCACCCAAGGAAGAACGTTGAGGAAATGCAGGGAAATGGGTGAGGGGCCAGGAACAGGAGGAAAGGCATTTGGGAGACATTAAGGACAGGGCCAGGGAAGCAGAGGCCAGAGAGCCACGGGGCAGGAGTAGCACCGCACGGGGCAGGAAAGCGTTGGGCACCAAGGGCTGCGACCGAAGGACAGCAGAGCCAGCAGCAGTGCTGAAGAAACACTTCAGTTATGGGATCAGCATTAAAAAAAAGATAATTAAAGTGCAAGTTTGCCACATCTCCAGCCTTGAGAACAACACAAGCATCATCGACTTCACCCCTCCTCTCCATTGCTCCCCGGCACAGCCACAGAACAGCACAACAGGGACAAGCCCCCGTTGTCGCCAGATGGTACAGTGGGCTTTTTCCCTTGCAATTTTACAAACTCTGATTGAAATCTCTTGGTCTGTGCAGCAGGTAACTGAAAAACTGCCCTTAAAAGCCTAATTTCATACATAAGCAGCTGGCAGTGGCCTCTCACGCGTTGACCGCTCGGGGACGGCTGGGCGGCCTCTCACCACATCATGGCAAGGAGAAGTCAAAGAGCTACAAATGCCCCAGAGAGTCTCCAAATAGGTGCAGTAAGGTGATGTCCATGCAGCATAAGGGCTGGATGGGGAAAAGCAGCTCAGCCAGACCCACTACAGCAGGCCAAGGTGCACGCTTCCCATCAATGCTTTGCACAGAGGTGCAGGGGAGGGAGCACTTGACATGACAGGGGGATGCTGCCCGAAATCACACTCTTAGATCAAGGCTGCAAGAGAAGACAACTCGCCCATCCCGACAAAATGCTGCTGGATACACAAGTTGCTTTTCCCATGGCAGGCCAAGCCCTAGTGATGATGCCAGCACGTTAGCGGGTGCTCCTCATTTGTACCCCACCACTCTGCCCTGCCCCTTAGCAACAATCATTATGGCACAAACAGGTTGTTAATAAAATTTAAAAAAATAGTTTATAAAAAAAAAGCAAAAAAAAAAGCTGTCCTTCAGAAAGGAACAGTGATAAAACTCAGGAAGGACAACCTGTCAAATATAAGGAATTAAGACAAAAGAAAATTTAAGAGCCCAATGAAATTAATTTTCTTTGAGTTGACTATTGAAATCCCGTCACAAACAGATGTTAGGACAGCACTCCCAAGTACAAACCCAGGATTTCTCTGGCCTTCTGGAAGCAGAAGGGTTATTAAATAGGCAACCTATTATTAAGGCTGGTAGGAGTAGAGGAAAGTGAGCAAATGGGAACCAGTGCAGCATTTTCTGCTCGCCTTGTTTCCAGAGCACCACCTTAAGGAACTTGCATTAGCAGGCAGTATCTTCTTAATGTCTGACCTATCCCTCCAGTCATATAGCTCAGAATCTGGTGCCATGAATTTTTGCTAAATTATGCTATCCTTGCTCTCCTCTTAATTTTACGGTTTTCAACACAGATTTGCTTTCCTGTGGGAAAGAGATAAGAACCTGAGGATTTTAATTTAAGCTTCGGCCTTGTCTTATATTTTGCAAGATGGAGAGAGAAAGCAGCGCTGGTAGGTGTTTTAAAGCCAACAAGCATTAGGGCCATTTTTTATGGCCAAATAATAAAAGTAAGATGAATTCCCAATAATATCGATGAGTCGAGTTGTGAAGGGGACAGCTCAGACCGCTATTCACCTTCCCTGTCTGTAAAAATCCAACAAAAAAACCCCACAAATGCCAACAAATCCCAAATGATTTACGAATCGGGCCTCAGCCTTTAGCTGTGAGACTTGCGGGCCAGCCCACCATTCAGCGATTACTTTACCAACAATCAACTGTGTATTACGAATAAAGATCAAGCAATAGATGCATTTAGGTCACACACGTGCAGCTGCTAATCAGCCCTGATTTCGCAAAATTTAGTAATTAACATTTTGTATTATACTGGCTGTAATTGTCATGCACGCCCCTGGTATCGGGGGCTACTCGCTCTCAGAAATCACCCGTTTGTACTTTGCACGAGCCAATCCTCGCACTGCCTCGCTCTCCAGCATCCTGCAGATTTGATTTTATTTGCTAATTCTTGGCACCTTATCCCCCTAAGCCCACGGCAGCGGTTTTCAGCGGGCGAAGGAACCGTGAGAAGTCGGGAGAAAAGCAAACTGCTTGTCAGCAGGCTTAAAATTAACATATAAACGGGCTGTGGCTGCATTAAGAGCATTTAGGGGTCTGCAGAGCCAGAAACAGGAAGAAAAAAAAAAATATAGTGACAATAAATAATAACAATAATAAAACGCTCTCTGGCCTGCCTGCCCCACGCTGCTTTGGGAGGGCCTAGAGAGCTCTGGCACCTAAATCCCACTGAGCATCCAGGGGTGCAACTGGATGGGCACAGATGCTCAGTGGGCACAGGCTGAGCTTCCCCTTCCCGTGGTCCCACCAAGGTGACCACAGCGACTGACGGGGGAGAAAGCACAGAACAACACATGCAAAATGAAACCAGGATGAGAAAAGTCTGATGACACAGTTTCGAAAAGCTCCATAGACTACAGGAGTTCTGCTATGGCACCTGCCCTACGAATCAACCCAGATGGGTTATTTGGACCCTCCTTCAAGAGAGGACCCATGGCAGGAGATCAAGATCTCATTTGTAGACCTGGATGCCCCTCTCGCTGTGCTCTGAACCCTCCCACCCCTGTGCCAGGAAGGAGCAGATTGGCCCCACATGCCCTGGCCAGTCTCATGGATGCCGGCCTGCATCCTTCATCCTGGGGATATCTGGATTTGGGATGATGTCCAAGCCTCTTCCACTGCCTATTGCTTGCTGTGGGCATTACTGCCCCAAAGGCTTTTCAGGGCTGCATGACATGGCCAAAGTCCCACCTCACACTGAGGTACAAGACGGTGCTGATTAGACTCCTATTGCAGCCCAGTGTCTTTGCCCATAGACTCCCAACACGCCATCACTACTACATCTGTCTCTCCAAATCCTCCAAAGATTGTGTGTACAGCTGCAGAAACACTTGAGCAGCTGACAGAGAGCTGAACCCAGGGACTGCTGATCTGGGTGAACGTGATCTCTCTGCAGGGGGAACTCGGCCCCGCCACGCTTCACTCAGCACCTGCTAACCAAGCCAGCAAGCACCACGGCTCTCCCCGCCACACAGGTATTAACATCACCAGAGGCACAGTCCACAGAGCACCTTTTCTCCTTGACACAACCATAAAATCTTCTCCTGCAAAACCCAATCAGTCCACACCCCTTCAATGAGACAATTACATAATTATCTACTGTCCTACATGAGGTTCTTCAATATTTCAGTACAGAAATTATACTTCATCCATCTGCTAAAACGTAGTATTTTGGTGCAAGTCAGTATCCAAGCAGCTTCTAGAAACATAATAAAGCAGAGGAGGATGCAATTCTCATTTCCAAGACAAATTCAAGTGGGACCTTTGTTGAAATGGTTCCTAACACAGATCTGACGTGTACTAACACAGCACCTCAGGTTAGTCCCCTTCATTAAACTCTGGGCCTAAGCTTCTTCATATGACCTGGAAAGTAAAGGAAATTGAAAGTACAGCCTAATGCAAGATCTGCAAGTTGTAAAAAACAAATAACTAAAAATAAGGACCTGTGGTTTACAAACCTGAAGACCTTCCATTGTGCTTTAAGCCACCCGGCCACGCACGGGTCATAAGTGGTTATGAACATTAAAGGTTAATGGCAAAGGGACTGCCTACTCCTGTTGGCCTGGGGACACCCAGGTGTGCCCCAAGGGACTCAGCTCAAAGGGACACTTGCTCCTGAGTGACTAACCCTTGGTGACCTCCTTCTCAGAGGCTGCTGGCCCATCAGGGCTCCAGTTCCACTGCACAGTCTTGCACACAGTCTATGACAGCATCCTTTGGGAACTGGCTTGCGCTCAAGAGACCTCTCCCTGGCCATCCCTGGGACACTTCTGCTGCTTGGACTTTTTGGGCAAAGGATAAGAGCCCGCAGAGAAGAGGGCCCTGACCCAGCAGTAGGCATTACCCCAGCAGGAGCTTTGCTGTGCACTGGACACCAGTTTAAAACCAGTGCTGTGTTAAAGTAACGCAGAAACAACACACTAATCGGCACAAAAGCAAATGTTTCCCTGGCAAAACAGCAGTCACAGGCTGTACATTCTGAGACAGTTGATCTCCAGTGAGGTGACGGTGAAATGCTGCATCTCAGATTTGCTCAGAACCCAGGAAGTTTTCCCTCATTTTTAAAATGCTTCTGAAGAAAAGCAAGACCACCAGAAAAAAAAAAAAAAGAAAAAAGAAAAAAAAAAAATCCCAACAAAACCCAAGCCCTCCCCAAATAGCCAGCTGATGCTCCAGTGAAGGCTCACACCTGTAAGGTATCCTATATGCAACAAGTGTGCAAAAACTATAAAAAGCCTGAGACAGCCATGGCAAAAATGCCTGGAGGTCAGCGCCGGGCGAGGCGGGTGGCTGGGAGCTCCCCTTGGAGCTGGGGGGACCATTTGTTCCAGCTGCTGCACAGAGCAAGATATTAAATTAACGACCCTTCAAAGGCCACGCAGCTACAAAGGAGGTCACGGACGGGCAGGGAGGTTTGCAGAGGACTGCAAGCAAGTGAACCTGCGCGCACAAGATCCAAGCGTCCCCGGGTCAGCACCCAAAGAGGTGCTGGGTTGATTTTTGCTTTGTTTTTCCTCTTTTCTTTACCACGAAGCTGCTTCTAAAAAGCCAAAAAAGCCCCCAGCCTGTCTACTTGTCCTCTCCTGTCAACAAGTTGTGTGTTGGGTACAGGCACGAGCAGATGGTCTTCTCAATTCAGACTAAAATAAGCCTATTAAAAAAAAAAGAAGCATCCAAAACTTAGGGATGGAGAAATGCCTTCTTTCCCTTTATTTACTGAAGGAGAGGGTCATTTTGAGAAACAGGGCTTCAAGTTTTTGACAGCAAATGTTAAATTCAGATGGAAAACACAACAACAGATAGCTTCTCCAAAACCAAACCCAAACCAACAAAAACCAAACGCAAAACAATCACCCCAAACTCTTCCCCTATTGCTTTAGCATACCTCAAAATAAAAGGACCAATTATTTCTTGGAGGATTTGAGGATACATTGACCCGAAGAGACAAGAAAAACCCATCCCTTTTTTAGCCTATTTAACTTCTAGTTTCTAAGAGCCCCAGAATCATCCTTAGGCAGCAGGTTTCAGTAAGCCCAGAAGACTGCAGTTTCGGTTGTCCTCTCGAAATAGCAATAGCATTTTAATGGCTAAAGTAACTCTGCATTTATGCCTTTTGCTGACCATCTGCTGCAATAAAAAGTCAAGGCCAAAAAGAACGCAGTTTGGGAGCAGTGTCGAAACCAGGCCCATATCCAGGTTCATCATGGACAAGCTTTAGCACAGAGGGACCAGAAGAGGAGGTAACAGTAAGGTGTTTTAGCCAGAACTAGTTACCAATAGAGGAAACAAGCTCATCAACAGCAGCAATAATTGCAGTCACAGTGTGCCACCTCCCTGGGAGCTACTGTACAACCCCTTTCCATAGACAACTCTGCAGAGATGCAGCAAGCTTGATGTATAGAAAGCTCAGGTTACTCCACCCATCCTCAAACCATTTATTTAGAGCAAATAATTTTACATCCCAAGCCAACCTCCTTTTAGTCTCTGGACAGCAGACATCATTTGGTGCTTAACTTTCAAAACCTCCAACCCTAGACAGTACAGTCAGGAAAGTGACCTATCGTGGGTATGTATAACTTGACCTTCAGCCTCACCTGAAGCTGAAAGGAGCAGGGATGGGAAAGCACACCCACAGAAACACCCTGCTCACAGGAAACAAGGGCTTGGGAATATAGTGATTTATGAAAACGAAATAAAAAAGGCTTTTTTACCCTGCTTCACAGCTTGGCAACGGGAAGCCATTTGTCTCACTCACCTTTCGTGCTTACAAACAGCAGGGGTGACACCCCAGGGTCTCACCACGGTAAGGAGGCGAAGGGAAACGTTGCATTCACTCTGATGGGAAGATTTACAGCTTGGTAACTGCTAATGCTTACTCAGAAAAAAAACCCTAGAGTCAAAATCACACGTTTCAGAGGGTAAACTGATGGCTTGCCGAGGCCAGAAAAAAAATCTCCTCCTGGTGCCCCTTTTCCTCAGGTACCAAACTTCAGAGCTTCATCACGTAATTGAGTTGTATCTAGTGCTGGGAGCCAGGAAAGGGGAGAACAAGAAAGTTACTTCAATTTAGTTATTGAAAGCTTCCCCTAGTTCCCAGGACATGTTGCATCAGTCGACCACAGAGCCACAGCATCCCGTGAGACCCCTGAGAGACAGAGAGAAGCCACCAGCACACCAGCAGGCGATCCTTGCTAGAGCTTCCCATGGTTATGTGGGAGCCAGGAAAGTTTATGCCCCTTTTCTAGCTGCCCAGACTGCCTTACTTTTTGGGAAGCCCAGCAGCGAGCAGCTGTGGCTGCCCTGCATGGGACAGGCAGCTTCATGGACAATGGTTCTGTGCCACAGTCCACGGGCACAAAGATCAGCAACTGAAGCAAAAGGGGTGTCCCGGCTGGAAGCCCAGGCAGCGTACAAGGAGAGGCAAGAGGAGTCAGAGCAAACTGCTCTGCCTGAAACCCAAAGGCTCAGTGTGCAGTAAAAGCTTCGGTACAGCAGCCGGGGAGCAGTGCAAAGCAAAGAGTAAATGGGATTTGATAAAGCCTGGGATAAGCATCTATCGAGACGGATTACAATCAGTAACTGGATTCAGGTTAATTGCAACGCTAGTGAGAAACCACCGTGCTAATAGCTTGTCTACATTCTTGTCTTTTTCCAACTTCCCCCCCCCCCCGCCCCTTCCCTTCAATCTTGGAAATTAATATAGAACGATGGTGATGGGTTTTTGCTGAAAAGTTGTAATAAACATTTGCGTTCCCTCAAGACAGCTTTAAAAACATGGGTGTTGAATCTCTGACAGAAACACGCTTTATTTCAAGTGTTCATTAAGCACTGCCATTAAATAAGTGATTAAAGCACACCCAGTATTAAAATAGCTTGATTAGAAATCCCCTGCTATCTCCATTTTCTTCTCTCCCGTGACTTCTTAATTTGTTTGTTCTTGCCTGCTCGGGAAGGCTGTCAGGAGACCTGGAGTGCTGGTGAACCAGGCGGGGAGCCAGGCAGGTCTTGCAAGGCTCGGATCGGGGGAAGACGAGCCCATTTCTCTTCATGCATTGCAAGTTCATATACGGCTGCATTGTATAGTTCTAGAAATACATGCTAACGACTGATAGGGCACTAAATTGCCAGCAAAGCCCCATGCTCGCAAGTAAAGCTTTCCCTGTTAAACTACTTTGCCATGTTTTTATGTCAATTCTCCAAACTCAGCAGCGGGTCCTCTCTGATGGCAATTAATCGCCAGTAAACGCGCCGCAATTTGCCAGCCAGTGCTCGTTTTAAGCTCCATTTCCTCCAGTTCCTGCATGGTGGTCCTTTTAACTTTGCCCATTCTGAACATTCCAGCTTTTTCCTGATGTAGATACGTGCACCGAGAGGCCTGCACCCGACAAGCAGCAACCTGCAGCATCAAATCACACACTTGACCTCAGGGGCCCCTAAGCACTCTCAAAGCCTGGTAAATGGGACCACAGGAACAGGGACAGCACAGGAAATACTCTGGATGGCAACACGTCCACAGGTCGCAGCTCCCCGGACTTCACCCTGCACAGCATCCCTGCTCCTGCCTCGTGCATCTTTGTCACGCACAAGCCGGCCCCATCAGCTGAAAAGGTTTTTTATCCCAGCGTTTCCTGACCTGCCCACAGCCCTTTCTGGTTCTTTATTGGCCACGGGGAACACAGGCACCACAATGTTTTAACAAGCCCAAGCTCGAGCCGCTGAGTCGCAGCGGTCTGGCTTATTAATTGCTTTGACAATAAGGACCATTGCTCTAAACCAGCAGAGGAAGCCCGTGGGACATCAGAGGAACTGGTGCTCAGAGCACAGCCGCTTGCCGGGGCCGGATCAAGCAGGGGCGTTACGTGCCAGGGAGCCCCAGGGGGGAAAGATGCTGGAGCCCATACTGGTGTCGCTTCTTGTGATGTCTTCAGCCCTTCCCTGGGGACAAAGCTGCTCTGGTTTCTGTCACCAGGGCTGTCTGCTGAGTTAAGACAAAGACACAAGCTTGTTTTGCTTGCCTCAAGGTTATCGTGATGCTGCTCACAACAACTTCAGCATCCTCTCCAGGGTACTCGGATCTGCAAGCTCATGTGCCTCTCCCAGGCAAAGGGATGTGCGTGGTCCAGTATTCAAACTGGGGACTCCTCTGCACCCTCCACACCCACTTAAATCAAGCATGAAAACCGCTCAGGCAAGCGAAACGCCGTCTACTACAGAAGTGTCCATGCTTTGTGTGAAAGCGACGGTCCGATGGCAGTCTCTGAAGCCCGGCGTTCCTGTTCTGGTAGACAACGTGCGTCACAGGATGGGATGACTTTTCCTCATCAGCCTCCTCCTGTCCCACAGGATATGGGCCCAGGCTTCTTGGGGGGGAACCAAGAAAAAAACCAACCCATCCTGCACCTTGCTGACAGGAAGATGGTTTTCGGCGTTGCACACGTGGTGGATCAAAAGTGCTTGAAATACAACTTCTCTTAAAGGTATTTACATAAAGTCTGTGTTGCAGTCTATTCAACAGTACATGCCATAAAGACCATCGGAGACCAAAAAGACTGAGAAATGGGTCAACTTCTCTTTAAGATGCATGGAATAGACGTGGTCCCGTTCAAGAAAACGCGAGAGCATGACTTGCGTTGGGAAGGCATCTTACTTCTGTCTCACAGAAGATCAGGACACGGGCTCGGATGCCTTGTGCAAGCACCTGACACACCTTTACACATCCAAACCCTCTGTTCACCATGCCTAACGTTTCAATTTAGAGGTCAACCAAGCAGCAACTGCTTACTTCTATCAAAAGAGAAATCAAGCTGTGCTGGCCACGATACCCCACGTGACTGACATACTTGGAAGTGTTCCTGCCTTGTCTGCCTTCTAAAAACAGGGGCAGGGGGGAAGAGACAGAAACGGATGTGAAGATGGAGGAGTGACAGATTTGATGACATCAGTGACTCCTTGGCTGATCCTTGCTCCCGAACAAGCTCTGCTCCACAGCATGCCATCACTGCTGAAAGGCTTCCATGAGGAAACTGCCTCCAAGGCCAGCCCCTTCCAACCCCTAAGTGGCAGGAAGGGCTGCCCATGCTTTGCTGGGAGGCGAGGAGCCCCGCTGCTGGGATCTTGGCTGCTTCAGGGGGATTTCCTGATAGAAGTGGAGAAGACCTGTGCCCAGCTTGAAGCCCAACACTGAGAGCCGGGGCTGTGTGTGCAGCATTGAGGGTGGCAGGGGCAGGTGGGACAGGTGCAGGGGTTGCTTGGCACAGGCTGAGGTATGAAGGAAGCACCAGAGAAACCACTTTCTCCAAATTCAAAGCTCCCAGACACCGCTGACCTTGCGTACGCAGTGGAAAAAGTTTTCAAGTAACTTCCCCGAGTCCAGCTAAACCGTATTAACAGATTTATCCAATAACATGCAAATTCAGGTTTTAATGAACAGTCTTAAGTCCAAGCTCTAAGTGATTTGGACTTTTCTGCTAATGGCATCTGCTAATGACCAAAGATTTAATGCATCAAGTCTTAGCATACATCAGCGCAAACAATATAACCATTTAGTGGAGGTAAAAAGTCATCTCATTAGACATCCATCATTGGATGTGGGCAAGATGGTCCAAAGGCTTAAAATAAAATATTCATTTTTAAACTTGAAAAAAAATTAAAAAAATAAAAAAATCCCTAAAATCGTACAAATGATTAGGCCAAAAGTAGCAGTCTGCTAAAGCTTCACTAGGATTGAAAATGCAAACTGCAACGTTTATCTGGAGGTAAAAGGCATTTGCAAGTACTTAATTTCTGCAGCACTGTTCCACAGAAGGCAAAACCAATTTGAACAGGAATTAAAGCAATAGGGCCCTCCAGAAACAGGATGTCTCTTAGACAGGTTATTTGAACCATCAGCAGAAGGTCATGACAGGAATTATTTCTCTACCACATTGTGCAAAATGACTTCTGTATAAACAAAAGTGTTGAAAAGCCACTAAATTTCATAGATCAGTCCCACCAGGGTTTGTCACGTCAATGAGACACAAAAATATGCCCTAAAATTACATTTACACGTAGCTAAAAATATAACAATCACAGCACACGGTTAAGGATGGGTGAAGAACGACTTGAACAAGGCACAGGCTCGAAGGAGCTGGGCTGCAAACACTTCTTTTGGCCCAAACCATCGATGCTGACTGTTTCATTTGGACTTTTGGTGTTACCAGGACCAATAAACCATGGCTGGACACTCAGCTACTGATGCATCATCTAAGTGCTCGGTATTTTCAGTCGTGCTTGCCAAACAGCATCTCAGAAGATATAAAAAAAGGGGCTGACGTCTCCTGGCCACAGGCTGCCAGTGGGAGATGACTCAGGTCAGGGGAGTGCTGTGATTATAATGGTGCCATGCAAGCTGCCAGCCTGTTTGCAGGAGAGGTGGGAAAAGGAAGGGAAAAAGGGTACTCAGAAAAGATGGAGCACCCCACCTTTGTGCCTGCTGTCTTCCATGGTAGCTTAGGAAAGACTTTTTTTTCCCCCTCCCCCTCCAAAAAGCAGACAGAGCAACCTCAGGGCAAACCTTGCCTCCAGCTTCAGAGAGAAGCCAACAAAGGAGCCCTGGAGGGATGTTCCTACATTGGCTTTGGGGTTAGATCAGCCTCTGAGAGCGGCTCATCCCTGCCCAAAGGCACTCTCATGACCCAGAGAGTGCTCAGGACCCAAAAATACATCTTTTCCAGCGTTGGTGGTATTGGCTCTCCTCCAGCTTTGCTCCAGCCCTGTTCACAGCCCAGCCTTGCCTCTGCCCCAGCATCCTGCACTCACCCTTGGGAAGCTGCTTGGACTCCCCCAGCCCCACTTGGCTGTACTTACTGTACAGCACCCTTGGGCTCCCCCAAAACAGGCATTTCCTTCACTTCTCAGCCTTTCCCAGGCAGGCACACCACTGTGATGGGCACTGACCCGAGGGCCCTTCAGTGGCAGGGGTGACCCCAGCTTGGGCAGCCCGTGAGATGGGAGCAGACAGAGAAAAACACGGGGCTCACCTGCTCCCCTTTCCCATCCCACTTGATTTGGTCTGCCACTGCTAAGCTGCTTTCCCTCGTTGGCCACAGGGCTTAAAAAAAAGGTTGCTGGTATGCACAACACACGTGATGCCTTTTAAATCCTGCGTAGGATATTTCTGCCTGCTGCTAGACTTGATTTTCTTTTTTCTTTTTTTTTTTCTTGTTTTTTTTTTAATTCAAGAGCTGCCCTTTAAAATTTAAAAATCACTCCTAAAAGAAAAAAACTAGACCCAGCCCACAACCTCAATTTTATGCAGCAGGCACCTACACCCTCATAAAGCACAGCCCGGGGTTTTTATAACACGGGGAGAAATCTAAACATCGTAAAAAAAAAAAAAAAAAAGAACCTAAATCACCAGATTGCCCAAGCCTCCAGTAAATCACCCTTCCAGATGGGCTCAGGGCTGCACACAGAGCCCCACTGGTAGCAACGGGTCACTCCGCAATTATATTGCAATCCCACTAAACTCAGAAACCATTTATCTAAGAGTTATGCTCGGTTTCATTAAAGAGGCCCCCCCGAAGTTTACATCACCCCCTCGTTACCAACAGGCTGATTTTTCACGCAATTAGTGCTCCCTCGTGCAATTAACTCCCCCCACCGAGTCGGGCAGTGGAAGGGGTGGACAATTCCTTATCAGAACCGCATCTCTCCTCAGTACTTTTCATTGCAGCAAAGGCCAGGCTTGGGAGCAATACAGCTGTGGGAGATGCTGGAAACACCACCAAACAATTCATCAGGCAGAAAATCAGCTCGTGGGGAAGCGTTCAGCCCCTCTCCCCGCTTCGCTGCTGACAGGGCAGATGGTTGAGGGTGCCACAGACACCCAAATGCAACGCTAACCTCTTTCTTTCTTGGAGTGGGCACAGAGGTATCCCCAGGAGACCTGCCCGTTGCACGCACGCTGTGGCGGGGCAGAGAGAACCCTGAAACTGCTGCAGTGGAGCTGGGCAAACTCAGCCAGCGACGCTCCCACCCAGTAACTCCAGCACCTGCCAGGAATGTGGGCAAGGTCTGGAACTGCTTACTGGAGAAAGTTTTTTATCTTTTTTTTTCCCTCCCCTGCTCCTTCCCACTCTCCTTCTTTCCCCTGCTCCCAGCAGAACCAGCAGACTCCCTTACCACTCCCAGCATGCTATGTCAGAGGTCAGGACTAGACCCTCTCCGCTCCCCTGGGGAAGGAGCACACTTTTTAGCTCGATGCTTTAGGACCTGAGGATCACCTGGAGGTTGGGGGGCAGAGACAGGCACTTCTGCTGCAGGCCCTGCAGATGCTACACACAGACACATTCTCAGCGTGCTCCAGAGGCCTCCTGTCCACAGCCAGTTGCACAGTTTGCCATATTTACAAGTGAGGTAAATTTTTACTGCCCCTTTATTCAAGAAGCACACTGGGAGATAGATTCAGGGGCATCTATTTCAACAAGGAGTCAAGTGCTCTGTTCTAAAACAAACAAACAAACCAACCACAATTAATTTTTCCCTTTTACGGCAGTAAGTGCCTTTGCGGTGTAATAAATATCGTGTGCTGCTGGAGAAAAAGCACATCTAGGTCTCTCTTCCTCCTATCCTATACCTAGGATAAGGATGCCTTAACCTCATTTAAAAATAAAAATGACCCCAAATTTCAGATTGTTAACATGCTTCAACCATCTCACAACTGCTGGGTCCCAGCCAAGACGCTATCCCGCTGTGAACCG
>WUAM01000175.1:4253993-4278087 GCA_024336885.1 Actenoides hombroni | reverse complement strand
CAGGGTGCTCAGAGCCCCATCCAGCCTGGGCTTAAACACTTCCAAGGATGGGGCTTCCACCACCTCTCTGGGCAACCAGTGTCTCATCACCCTCATGGGGAAGAAATTCTTCCTACTGTCTAACCTGAATTGACCTGTCTCTAGCTTTAATCCATTCCCTCCAGTCCTATCACTGCCCAACAGCCTAAAAAGCCCCTCCCCAGCTTTCTTGTAGCCCCCTTCAGATACTGGAAGGGCACAAGAAGGTCTCCCTGGAGCCTTCTCTTCTCCAGGCTGAACGACCCCAACTCTCCCAGTCTGTCCCCATAGCAGAGGTGCTCCAGCCCTCTGACCATCCTGGTGGCCTGAAAAACCCCATCTTTGACGTGATTGAAATAAAACCCGCCTGCCAGCAGTGATGACAACAAAAAGTGCTATGCATCTTCAGAGGAAGGTGGCTTGGATCAGAGCTAAGTTTAGAGGCTGACTTCTTGCACAGCAATAGCAGCAAGAGAGTAGCCCCTACATATGCAAGTTATGCAAGTGAAATGAAGATGCAGGGAAACCTTCCGCAAGCAAGCGCAGCTCGGCGATGTTACGCTTTTCATTTGCCCGTCAGGTTGCAACCCATCTGAGGTAACGGGGCTGCAAATACAGAGAGAGGTACGTGGTGTGCTGAGAACAGGCAAGGGCTGCTCCAGTAAAGCTGAGCTGAAAGGAGAAGAAAGCAGGCACGGAAAGTCATGATGCGCACCGCTGCAAGTGCTGGGGAGGTAAAGGAACAAGGAGTGCGTTTTGTGCGATTATCACCTGAAAAGCAGCCAGTTTACCATCCCCCAACCACAACTGTCCCAGCGACACCATGAGGCAATGTTTGACCTTCTACACTGGGACAAAAATAACCTTTTCAGAGAATACTTTCGTGTGTATGTGTGTGTTGACGGGGTGATTCACACCAAACCTGTCATATCCTCTCACTAATACTGCTCCCTTGCTACTTTTAGAGGGGAGGAACAGGCCCGCGGAGAGCCCTGTGTATACACACATAAACCTGCATTTGATCTGTCAGTAGGACCGTAGGTTCCCCCAAGAAGAAGAAACACACAGACAAGTTTTTGATCTTCCTTAAAGTACTTGCTTATCTCAGCTTTTGTTTGTTTTCTGTTTTTCGGGTGTGGGGTAGCGTCTGATGTGAATGCCACCCACCTTCAGCTATCTAGGCAACCAAACAACCACCATAAACCACCGCTGGAACAAAAATAGCAGCATTTTTCTCTCCCCTGCCTCCCCCGGGCATGGGACACATGCAGAATGGTACTGCCAGCATGTGCAGCTACGGGCATATTTTGCAGATCACAAACTTGGAGGCCCTCAGCATGGGGCTCCTGTCATTATCTTGCACCCAGACGCTCATTAGGGAACCACAGAGTCCTTCCTGATGGCTACCAGAAAGCACAGGCCTTCCCAAGCGGCTGTGGAGCAGGGAGGGATGGTCCTCCCCAGTCTGCTGGCGGGTGCAAACTCCAGCTTGGCCCAAGGAAAGCCGGGGCCTGCAGTACAACCAGGTATCTCCACCTACAGCATCTCTAGCAACAGCTCAAAACGGTTCAGTTCCACGCAATGAGCCTAAAATCATGACACGCTCAACCTTCCCCTGCTGACCAAGTCAAGTCTTCTTCTCCCCTCCTCGCCATCTAGGAGTGCCAGTCCGCGGCTGGATGCTCAACAGTGTGCAACAGCAATGGTATCAAATCCTAACTGGAACGGGGGAAGTGGTCTGAGAGGGATTTACTGGAGGTTGCAGGTTAAACCAACTTTCACCCATGCTTACAGAGCAGTCCTTCTTAACTCCAGAGTACACCGGCCAACTGCGGCCTCGCCTGAGCAGGGGGGAGAGGTCCCAGTGTGGCTATGCTCCTACCCACCTTCGGAATGATGAGAAAGGACAAAGAAAACAGGGACCAGGCAGAAGAAGGAACTCTTCACTAGCAGAGGCAGAAATCAGCTGCTCCACTGCCTGTTCTGCAGCAGCCACCCGGGCGAGCACGTGGCACATGGGGCCAGCAGCGAGCGCCACGTGAGCTCTCCACCCCCAGCACATCCTTCCTCGCTGGGAAAGGACACAAACCCCAGGGAAACCCAGCTGCGAGGTCTGCTGCCGAAATCCTGCAAGGCTCCTGGTGAAAAGCACGCTTCAAATGCACGCTAAAAATAGAGCCCCCGCCGATGCTATATTTAGGGGGAGGGCACACACTTTCGGAAGGGCCGTCGTCCCCTCCAGCAGCAGGGGCAGGGCAGCCGGGCATGCCCTAGGGACAGTCCCACATGCCAGCCCTGCTCCAGCTGCACGTGTCAGCACCCAGCACGAGCGTGGCTCGGGAGAGCCGCGTTTTCCTAAGGAAAGGCAAAGGCAGGCTGCAGGAGACCATCTGCAAGCCCACTGGGTAGCGATCCCTGCGCCAGAGCGGCCAAGTGGGAGGCAGGAGCCTGACCCTCCCTGGCAGCTACGCCACTGGACTCTTCCTTCCTTGTGCCTGGGTTTTCCTACCCATGTTAATGCGATAACAAGCACCGCGCTCTTCATAAAGCTCTTCCGGACATGTTGCTTCATCCAGGTGCTCTGGAAAGCCAGGCATGGCTGTAGGAAATAGTATTTAATGAGGGTCACTGAAAATTTGCAGCTAGTGAAAACACAAAACGTGCCGCTTAGCTTGCCAAGCCAAGCATCTCTCAAAACCCTTGACTAACCATCTCCCAGGTAAAGAGCAAAATACTCACCCGTCCACTGGCTGCACCGCTTAGACTACAGGGACAGCTCCAGCGCGGCACAACCCGGGCACCAGGCTCCGCACCAGCAAGCCCATCGGCTCAGCTTTGCACTTGCCACATTTCATGCCCAGTTTCCTCTCGCCCAGAGCAAAGCCAAGGGGATGTGCAGCACAAGGAGAGGATGCCACGTGGTCCCCGTGGATGCTGCATGGGACGAAGTGGCACCTTCCCTCGTTGACTCGCAGAGCCCCGTGGGGCAGCAAGACAAGGCGGAGGGCATCCCACCTCCGGTGCCCAGGAGGAGCCACTGAAAGCCGAGCTTCTAATTAAGACCATGGCTTCGCTTAATTGAGTCCAATTCACCTGTGACATGAAGAGCCCCAATCCCATCAACAATAATGGAACTGCATCGGCTTACACCAGTAATGACTTCAAATCAGCAGCATAATAAAGCTAATTCAATACTTCTCCAGGTCCAGCTGATGAGGCTGCCACGGGAGAGCAGGAGACAGCCTTCCTCCCACCGCGTCGACACCTCCTCCTCTGGAAGAGAGGGTGACACAAACAGCTGGGGGATCGGGTTTGTTAGAAAGGCAGTTAAGGTAGAAAATTAAGTTTCCAACCGTGAGACTGAGGCTTTCTTTCAGCGTTGAGTTACTCTTGCAGGCAGCCATGTGCAAGAGCTGATGACAAAGCAGCGCTCCCCCACCACTACCTGCCAGGACCGGGCAAAGTAAAACCCTGCAAGGCAGCCACGGGTACCCAATCCACCGTTTGCCCCCACTGAGCTTGACCCACCGATTCGGGGCATGGGGGCAGGAGCGGCATCACATGTGTGACAGGTACTGCCCTCCGGGGCGTGGGAAGGAGCTGGTGGGACACAGCCCCAGGGAGGAAAGTGAAGAGATGTGAAAGTTGCCCAATGTAGGCAGACATGCAAATCAGCAGCTGCGTGGCCGCACCGGCAACCTCCTAATTGCCGCAAAGGCAACCTCCTAATTGCCACGATGCTTGCCACTCTCTTGGGGCAGGGGCTGCAGGGGCAGCCAGGAAGAGCAGGAAGAAGCAAAGCCCTCCCGTCAGAGCAGGAGATGCTCGGTCGGGCCCGGGGCACCCCAGGACAGCCCGAGTGCCCCGAGGGGTGGGAATGGCACAGCTTGGCCCCCGGCCGCCCCGCACAGGCCACTGCCTTGCGCACACAAATTTGTCTCTGCCTCCAGCCAAAAAAAACTAAGCCGCCACTCTTCTAAAGAGACGCGCATTATTTTAGAGCAGTCAAGTTATGACTGGTCTGATTTCCATAATACGCACTCTGAAAACATCTGCCTGTTATTTAAGGCTCAGCTCCAGAGGGACACAAGTTGAACAGGGCAGACCTTTGAGCCTGCGTGGCCACAGAAGGTTCCTTGCTGCAGGAGCGACCTCAGGGCAGAACCGTGCCTGCTGGGAGGTCAGGGCTGGCACCCCTCAAGCCCGTGGCCTCAACTTCACATTTCTGAACCTTTCCCCACGCTAATGATCACTGCTAATGATCCCACTCCCATCACAGGAGGGGTCTGTGCCCCTCTCCACCAGAAGGACCTGCTCATGCCACCGAGCAGCCCCCAGAGCCTGCATTATCCACAGGAGGACCCAACTGGGGGATCTCTCCCAGCGAGACAGTGGCTCTGTATCCCAAGTGTCTAACAAACCGTCGGGCACCTTCAGGTTGTCTCCTGTTTTTGCGAGTTGATGGTTGAAACCTGAGTGTCCCAATTAGACAAAGTTAAATGCTGCTCTGAACGAGGAACATCGCTGGCAAGAAAGTTATCCCGGCGTTATTGGGCTGCTCCCTCCTTGCTAAGAGACCGCAAATTGATGTTTACTTTAGAGGCTAAGTAGGGCAGCTATGAGAAATCTGTCTGCCCCGCCATCCCCCAAGCTCTGGGCTTCCCAGGGGCTCCCTGGAGGCCATGGGATGGGGTGTGCCAGCTCCTGACCACACACCTCCATGCCGTTCCCTTGCTCTGCCTTTAGCCCCCGCTCCATCCCAGTCGGACGCAGTGTTTGGCTAGGGGTTTGATTCCCTGCATGCTGTACTGGGAAAGCCGAAATAACCAAGTCTCTGTACTGCAGGGAGTTGACACAGGCTAAATCAATTAGCTGTTATTGCTGGGATGCTCAGCTAGGCCAGATCAAAAAAAGACAAAGAAAGAAAAAGCCCCACGCCGAGAGGAACCAGGCCCAGTCAACGCGTTTATCTCCGATACTTTTATCAACATATTTGAAACGGGAAAGGGAGATGGCTGATGCTTTCCAAAGCGACTAGGTGTGGGCTTGCTTTCCTGGGGCTGGTGGGGCAGAGGGGCCAGGCAGGGTGCTGCAGCTGCCATTCACCTCTGCTCCGTCCTTTGTTTCCATTCAGCACACACTTCAAACAAACAAAAACCCACAAAATGCTCTCTAAGTTCAGTTAAGGCACTTTCCATTTCAGATTGGGTTGTTTAAGCCCTGTAAGCCTCCTAGTTCATCCTGATTCAAACCAACATATTGTGCAGCTTGTGCCTAGCATCCTTCAGAAAGGACAGAGGACCACATGCCTTGCCTGCCCCCCATCTCTGGGCAGGATTTCTCACTTTGCAGTAATCCTCATTCTGCATCATCTGTCCCTAGAACTACTGGTCTTCTTCTCACTGACTTCTGCAAAACCACACCAGTCAGTAAACAGCACACCCCGTAGCACCAAGATTCTGAGTACCGAGCTTTGGATCGGCTTTGCCTCCAACAAAACATCAAATGTTGCTTTAGAGAGACTGACAGTTCCTGCTGACACGGCTTCACCTGCAGCTGGGACTGGAGGAAATGGAAACTGGTAAAGGACGATAGTGGCTTCACAACACCCAACTGTAGCTGAGCAGCCTCCAGGTCAGCTCAGCCCCTCATGCAGCCTACTCCTGACGAGAGGTATCATGCCATGCTGCTCTTCACTTCAAAGAAGACAACCGTAAGGAGAACTATTAAAGCAATTAAAAAAATATTATCGTTGAGATGCAATCTACCCAGAGATGAATGGGAATAATTATCCAGCTGCAGATTTTTATGTCTATTTTTTTAAGTCAGTAACTGGCTGAAGATTTTTTCTGAGTAGTTACGTACAGTAACTTCTACCTTATCAAAACAAGAGACTGAAGATAGCATTCTTTTCACATTGTCAGCCACATCTTCCATACCATATCCCACAGTAACATCTATACTCACCAACCCTTTTCCTGCTTCCATTTGCAATCCCCTGAACACCTCTGTAGCAGCTCACGCAATTGTTTACATAGAAAAGCCTGCTTTCTATTTTTCTCAAAGCAGTGCAGGCATCAGTTCTGCAGTTTGAAGTGAGAAGAGCCAGCCCCAGGTTACCAGGCAGCTGTCTGAAATCGCCTGCTCAAGAAGAGCAAGATCTAACATCAATACCCTCGCCTCAGCTTAATTGCATCTGCATATTCTGAATTCTTTATTCTTCCTCTTCTGTTCTGTTGTCCCATCCATGAAATGGATATTACACCGCACTGCAGATGGGAAACAGGTCCTGAGACATCAGCTGCTGGGCTGAAGTTGTGCATCACCTAGACTTTCCCAAATCCTTTGAATGTCAGTACATTCCAGGTATTGTACACAATGTACAACCCATGTCTATTCATCGTTTTTGGTTGGATAAATGTATTTTCTGCTGCTGAAGGAGCTATTACCTGAAACACCTCCTGCTCCCATCTGCTTCTCAAGTGCCTGTGGCCAGGTACCAGCACCAGCCATCCTGAGCCAGGGATACTGACCGACAACTTTGATCTCCTCCCGACACCACTCAAACTTGTGTGCTGACCCTTATTATAAACACCTTGAAAAAAAGCAACAAAACCAGAAAAAACTGAAAGCCAACAGACCTCTTTCCAAAGAAGGCTTCTTTGGTTTCACTTACACCCTGAGATGTCAATCCTGGAGAGGCAGACAGAGGGGTTTGGCTCGTGTATCACAACTTTGGGGCACGATGCTCTCTTCTTCACAGGTTAAGGCTTAAGCCACATACTTGATTCAATCAAGATAGTTAACTGGTATTAAAAATTTCATGAATCAGCTATGAAAAAGGCTTAAAAAATTCTGGTGGGTTTTTCTTTTTTAAGTCTATTAAAAAAATACCTTTGCAATTTAAATTTATCAGGAGGCAGAAGGAGGGTGGGGGATATCCCCAGAAGGAAAAGGTTTTACCTTTTTTGAGATTATACATCTTTCACCAAATTCTAAAACGAAATCTCACTTCATATTTGTCAAATCAAGGCATTGTCGGAGTCCTTAATTTACTGTTGGAAGTCTGCAGTGAAGTTTCGTACCTTGAGAGAGGTGCAGCCTAATTCCTGTGTGTGATTACAGTTAGGAGTGAGAGGGAAGGATGCAGAGGGTGAGGAGAAGCAACTTTTATTGAAGACAACGCTTCAGGCAGCCCCGGAGCAGAGTGGATCCAGTTTGAAAGGAATTGGCAACCCTAAAACTTTTTGATAAGATAAAAATTCATTGATGTTGGCTCACACTAGGCCCACTTCAACTCTGCACTTGTCCTCTGTGTTTCCTTGGCATATCTGTTCCTTTCCTCTATCTGCTTTAGCATAACTTTATTTTTCTCTTTTATCTTTAGCTAACTGCACCCAGGGACTGGAGGGATTGATTTTTTTGTTTTGACTTATTGTTTGAAGATCTGTAACTCAAAGCAGCTTCTTGCGCCTCTGATGTCTAAGCCTGAGCAGTATAAAAGGTAAAGCTCATCCTGTGTACCAAACTGAGCAGGGATACCATTTTATAATCAGTCATCTGTGTTTTATTTTGCCTTTTGGGGAGGAAAACTATTTTAAGACTTTATAGGCAATAATACTTTAAATAAATATTCTCATGGCAGATACTACACATGCCAGTTCTCTTTTTAAAGACAGTCAAGCTATTGCTCACCACTCGAGGGAGGGGGGGCCAAAAAAAAGTTCCTAATTAAAGGAGGCCATTATACATCAGAAGGTATTTTGAGCATCACGTCACACTACCGACAGCCTACTGCAGCCAAAATGTTACCATGCAAATCTAAAAATGCTCTCGCTCAGAGATGCAACTACAGCAAGGCCAGCACCAAATCCCCGCTGGGAGGGGAAGGCAGGAGCCGCGCGCTCTGCCCGTCAGTGCCGTTCATCCCCAGCCATCTCTCCTTGCCGTGTTCGTACCACCCCGTCCCAAAACGCAGGGGGACGGAGAAAAGATTTTCGTTGGCTTCCTCCTCCTCCTCCTCCTCCTCCTCCAAAAAAATGTGTCTAGGCTGTTTTAAACCAGCAGCTCTTCAGGACGCGAGACCCAGGCTCCTCACCACGTACACGCGCTGCTGTATCGGAGGAAGCTGACAGACATGGCACACACTGACTTTGTTTACGATCGCCCGGCCCCGCTATTCCCTGAAGTTGCCCAGCTTGCTGAAATATGGTTACATATGCAAACATTATCTCCCAATTGTAACCTCATTTTCTGCTCTGCTGGACAGCGTGACCAGCATTTGTCATCTCGCCGCCCCCGCCCGCCACATCATTCATGTGTCTATAATTGTCATCAAGATGTGGCATGTCAGCAGGACTCCCGCGTCCGCTGCTCCCCATCTCCACGCAGTCACTCAGGTAACAAACCCATAATCTCGCCCTGTTTTCATGATGGTTGAATTACACATAATTGTTTCTGCACAGTGATTGATTTCTGCCTGAATAGAGACCTCTGCCTTTTTTCAATGCGAGCGAGTGGCAGCCAAGTCTCTCCATCTAGGAGGAGGCAGCAGCCTTTGAAGAGATCAAAGCCAAGGCCGCGAGCAGTTGTGCGCCCTGGGAATATGGAAAGCCTTTATGCTCTCAACCCCATTTCCAACATCATGTTGGATTGCAGCTGCATTACATTCTGCCAGCATTCTTAATGCTTTTAGTATTGACTCTGACATCACCGATAGCTGTTTTAAAGTAACAAAAGCTGAAGGATGACTTATTTTCACAACTCCGTAATTGGAACATGCAAAGTTAGGAGAAGGGAGCATTTGTTTTTAATCTGACATACAAAAGAAAGCACAGAAAATTATATAAGTTCCCCAAAATTAAAAACACGTTTTTCATATGGCAAGAACAGAGGGGGCATTTTTATAGCCTAGACCACACAAAATGAACTGATTATGCACATGCTTTTTCAAGCCTAAAGGCTGAAGTAAAAATACGATTGGGCAAGCGAGTCAAATTGGGAAAAAATACTGTGACTCACGGTACGTTTGGTGACTTTTAGCACCTGATGCAAGGCAAAATAATGTAGGTGCCCAGGCTGTTGCCTTCCCTCTGCAGCTCCTCGTAGCGAACTGACAGCGGTTCACGTTAAACCAGACACGCGGCACATGGCAACCCAGCGCCAAATCCCCATTCGTTATCTAAAAAGATAAGTAACGATCTAAAAGTGTAAAATACTGCAAAGCTTCCCCTACGATTCCCTCTCCTCCCGTCGTACAGACAACTCTTAGACTTTGTGAAAACTCCTCTTGCCACAATACTGTTTTCAAGGGCAGCAAATGCTCCCACTCTCCCCCTCTCTCCTCATCTGGCTTCGCTGGGGAAAACAAAAGTAAATCTCCATCGAGAAAGACTGTCCTGAACTTTGATTAAACACACTTCTACATCGCCCTGACAAAAATATTTCCAGGGAACTTTTAAATCTTATCAGTGGACAGGGGGGAGGACAAAGAGAATGTAAAAAGCAAGAGCCTGGGAAGGCAGGGCAGCTGAATGACTCTGTGTCCATACGCTGACCAGTCTGAGCACTGCTGCTACTTTGACAAATATTTTTATTCATGCTAAAACCACTGAATAGGAGCTTTTAAGAGCAGTAATTTCTAAATATGGTAGCTGCCACTACAGCGTGCAGAGTGGTGAGGAAGGATGTGCAAATAAAGCATAAGCTGTAAAGAATTAAACATTATAAACTGTAAAGAATGAAACATTATGAGCACCCATGTATTAGCAATAAAAATAATTTCCTCTTAGCTGTATCACTTTTCTTGTGCTGTTCTATCACTCCTTTTCTCCTCCAGTCATTAAAACCCTGACTCAAAGACAACAGCAAAGGGATCTGCCCTCCCTCCCTATGGACACAGAGCTTATGTCCCTGTCATTTCAAGGCTGGGAAACTGTCTCGTTTATACTTTGACTGTTCTTTAACACACACTAACCACACTGAGGCTGAAACTAGAGCCAAACGTAGCAGCCTCTTTACCAAGATGTAAAATCTTATTGTTTTTCAGTAGTATTAAGACAGAAGTATTTTCTGTGTCAATCCAAGGTTTTGGGGGGTTTTCCCCACCGCTATTCTCCTGCCTCCCCCAGCAAATTTACTGCTTCCTCTGCACAACCCGCTTTCTTACATCAGGACTAATTCTTCACGGCTCTGATGTCTGCGCTGATAACCAGAGGGATGCTCGTAAAACAACACTGAGGAAAGAGCTGCAAGATACAGAGAGCTGGAGCAGAGGTACCTGCTGCCATGTTGGCAGGGCAGCTCATTCAACTTCTGCCTATCCCCCAAGGACTCTCAAGTACCTGGAAACGACTGCCAGCCTCCAGGATCTCTGCAAGTAACACGCGTAGCATTGTACAGGTCTCCAGAACACTCGCCACGATGAAGAAACAGTAGTAGACAAGTCACTTCTATACAATGCTGCAGCCCTGCTTTTCAGTGTGAAACTATTACTGTGATGAAAAAGTGTGTTTTACTGTAATTACTGCTTATTTTCCCTTCCAGGGACTTTTGTGTTCATTTGCAGAGGATTCACTTGATACTTTTGCTTGAAAGCTTGCTACTTTTTTGCAGCTATTCACTGAAATTTAAGAGACACCATTTAGCCCAAAAAAGGCAGGCAAAGGCTGTCAGCCAGCTTTCCATCCTCTGCAGCCCACCACAAAACCTGCACAGGCAGCTCTCCGTGCCCAAGCAGAGGCACAGCTTCTCCTCAGGCAGGGTATTTTGGTGACAGTGTTAGAGAGAGCTGGGGGACATGACAGCAAACCTCACTGGTTCCTTAAATCCTCATCCCTGCAAAGTGATGACCTGCAATGACTGCAACAAAGTTTTAGGTTTGGCTGTGGCGATGGGGATGTGCAGCAGCCTGGTGTGGCCAACGTGTACAAGCTGCAGCTACAGAGCTGGAAAGAAAAAAGAAAACACCACCAACGACCTGGATAACTCCAGGGAGATGATGTCACCAGGGCACACTGCTCTAGAAACACAGACAGGCAACTCAGAGCTGCCCAAGCTGGGCACACAGTAAAGTAGCAGGTATTTCAGGATACCCAGGAAGAAGCTTAAAGCCTCCCAATTGGAACCAGAACCTCCTTGCAAACCACCCTTCCCACCAGAGGCTGCTGGGGTGTAGGGCACGGACATCGCTGCAGCCACGGCAAGAGCCCACCGTGGCTAGAAGCTGCAGACAGATGCCACTGCTGCAGAGATGCCATCCCCAAAAAGCTGCTTTCAGAAACAGCTGGGCAAGGTCCTCCCAGCCTCACATTAAATGACAAAAACCCCAGCATGCTGCTGCCCACAGGAGTCAGCCAAGAAGTCCTGGTCAGTCATCCCCAGCACATCATGTGCAAAAGCCACGGCTCAATGGCAGCTTCCTGGGAGAGGGAGCACACCGAGCTGCTCGTCTAACCGCGTCTGCACCGAGTCTGTCACAGGGACAGAGACAAAAGTGAGGGGTGAAAATAATGATGCTGAGGGCAAGCAGCCTGCCCTCCCTGCCGGGGGAGAGCAGACAGAACAGAGTGGGTAGATGTGGGGGCTGCTGCTATGGAGAGGAGGGAAAATGAGGGGGGAAAAAAAAAAGTCTGCTTTTTGACAAAAGGGTTTCAAGTGAATTTGCTTAAGGCCCTCCTTTTGCTTTTACTTAGAAACTTCAGTAAGATTGTTTAGTCCGTAATTGAAAGGCTGGGTATGAAACACAGCCACAGCCAGCACTGACACTAACTTTCTTCTTATCTGCACTGGTTTTAATCCTCTTATTCCCTCCACACACATTCCCATTTTTACTTTCTCAGACTTCTGCTCTGTTTTCATGCTAAAAAACCCCAAAACAGCCTCAATAACAAACAACCCAATAAACACATCTTTGTAAGTGAGCTGTCTTTCAGGTGGGCTCCTGAAGCAAACTCAGGAAAAGCAGAATGCTTTCCCACCTCCGTCATAACCTTCCTCTAAGTTTCTGACCAAATGCAGTTCTTTTGGGTCCTCATTTCCAGAAGCATCCTCCCAGACTGTGCCTCTGCTTTTGGGAGCAGGGTGGGGGGAGGCAGAGGACATGACCCCCCTCCCCTGTGCCAGCATGGGTGCCAGGGATACCTCCCAGGAATCTGCCAGCAGCCACCGAAGCGCTGCAATTTCCACGGGTCACATCCTCACGCTAGACTCTACGTTGGTAATTATACACAGAATTTACCTATTTCATGCTTAATTGCACAGGCACAAACTTCTGCTCCACCCCCAAAACAGCTATAACCTACCATCGGCACTTTGTTACCACAGGCAGCTCTCCCAGTCCTGGCTTAACCCCCTAGGCTCAAATCTCAGCCACTGTCTTAACCATCCCCTCCTAGGAGAACCCGTGGATGCCAGCAGAGGAGAGGGGCTGCTGGTAACACATCAAAAGCCAATGCCAGCCCACAGCTGACTTGTGAGCTACATGCTCCTGGGCTGTGAAACACCACCTCCAGAAGAGAAATGCAAGACCCACTTGCAAGATCTTCTGCTGACTGAACCTGAAAAAAAAAATGTTCTGTCCAGTAGATGTTGGTCAGAAAGATTCATTTAATGGAGGAAGGTATTTCTTTGTGCAGTGAGCAGAACTGTTTGGCTAACTGAATGTGTTTACTTGTAGTCCTGGAGCCAGAGCTGGAAGATATGCTCCACAAAACCCCCTCTAAAATCTTCTTATAAAGTCTGCTTGTGCCCCAAATGCGGGGGGCTTTGAACTGGCTTTGATTAAACCACATTTCTCAACTGAATATTTATTGTTCTGCCCCATTACCGTGTAATATTCTCAGCTAGACACATATCCCTGGCAAGAAAAAGACAGAAAAAGGA
The DNA here is from genome assembly GCA_024336885.1 of Actenoides hombroni. Classification (NCBI taxonomy): domain Eukaryota; kingdom Metazoa; phylum Chordata; class Aves; order Coraciiformes; family Alcedinidae; genus Actenoides; species Actenoides hombroni. The sequence continues at coordinate 4,265,187 of WUAM01000175.1, read as the reverse complement.
AAGATTTAAAGTTTCAAAGCAAGCAAGCAAGCTTTCTACACTAATTGTTTTGGGAGGGCCCTTGAATTAAAGAAGTTTCACGCAGAACAGCACTTTCACCACTCTCCTAGAGTCTCTTAATATTTCCTTCTTACAAATTATGAAGTCATCTTATACAGGTCACTCTGCTAAGAAGCTTAGTAGTTGCCAGTTTGAAAAAAAACCATGTTTGCAATAGTGCTGTCAAACTGTCTGAGGAGTTACCTAATAAATTAGCATTTTTTTTTTGCGGTTCTCCTATTCTGAGTTTTCCTTCTGAAGATTTACATCTCAAAGAGGATATCTGCAGCATTATCTCAGAAATATCCTCAAACTAACTGAGAGAGGAAAAAAAAAACCATCTCCACAAAATCAGAAAAATCCACACACTTAAGAGCTAAGCTTTATAAAGTTTTCTTTTTCCTTTAAATCCAGCTCAGTTTCCTTTTCTCTCTATACCAGAGGTATTTAAGACAGGAAATAACGTGTGAGGGAGAAGGTTCTGAGTAACAAATTTTCCAAATCCAGCATGCTCAGTTCAGACCTATTTTTTAAGCCGAATTTCACTCGTATGCAGGAGGAAATCAGGCAGGAAAGAACAGACACAAATACAACGCAGCATGTCGGTGTCGGAGGGCAGCGAAACACAAAGCTTTAGGGGCATTCTTCAGGGTAAATTATTTTAATTGCTTATGCTTTTCAAAAGGTATTTCGGTACGATCGATATAGGGCTTATTTCCTCAACATCCTCAAGAGCTCTCCCAGCGCCAGCTCGGCAAGCTCACTTTTCCTTTCCGTATCCATCTCCAGCAGCTCGGAGGGGACCACGGTCATGGGCTCCGACACCTGACTGTCACCTGCCTGCTCCTGCCCTGCTCCCAAAAGCTTCGCAAGAGGCCAAGCCTTCATGTGCCTTTGTATCTGAGAGAACCCAGGGACTATTTCTGCTCTTCACAGGGGCAATTCACATGCAGACACCAAGCAGAGAAATCAGCCTCCCCTAGTTCGGATGTTCTCCGGCTTCACCTCAGCTCTCCTGTACCAAGCGTCTCTTTGGCCGAAGACAAAGCAGCGCTGCCGACCAGGCTGCAAGGAGTGCCAGGCGATGAAATAAGCTGCCACAAACCCCTCCAGCAAGGGGAGGGCATTAAAAATGAATCTGCGGTGCCGTTCGGTGACACGGCCGTGCGGGACGTGACGTGGGGTTGGGTGGTGGGAACCCTGCTCGCGGGGGTACCACGGGAGCTGCGCAGAAAGTTCAGCGCAAGGCGGCACGGGACTGGGAGTGGAGGGAGAGAGTGCAACCAAAACCACAGTTACCACTCGTAACTGCAGTTTGCTAAACCTGCTACAGCAGCGGTCAGGCTTTAGGAACTACAGGCCCTAATCAAATCGCTGGGTTGCGGCATTTTAACGAAGTAAACACGTCTGCACTGCTGGACACGGTTTATTTGCATTTTAGCACATCGCCAGGGAAAAGGCCTTTCCCCCCCGAACACAGCCTGCATCTGACAAGCGTTGACACCTTTAATCGTCACCTCTGTATTGTACTTTTTTTTTTTATGCTAGACAAGGCTTGCCGATGCCAGATCTGGGGGGAATGAGGAAAGATCAAGGCAAGAAGATATCCCAAAACTGTGGAGAGACAACAGACGGTCACAAAGACAAATCTCTGAGGCAGTTTTGAAACACAGGGAGGCAGAAAATTGAAGAAATAGAGCCTTATAGCATAGCTAAGTGACCCGTTACTGAGACAGAGCGTTGGCTCTGAGCATCCAGTGTCACTAAGACCCTAACCCAGAAATACAAATCCTACAGGGATAGGTTTTTAGAGCTCACCACTCTCCACCTATGAGCCAAAAAAAACTGCTCGACAAAAGCCCCGCGTTCCCTTTCCCTGTTTTCCTGGATGTAGATGATGAACCAGACTGGTTTTCTTTGGATAACTCCCACATCCCGGTACAGAGCTCCGTTCAAGTCGGCCAAGGGGGAAGCTGAGCTTCTGTCAGCTTCGTTCAAAGCACCAGCAATTTCAGAAGGTACGTCGTGGCAAACGCGTGAGTGAAATCACAGGCTCCCGAGGGACTCCTCTCTCACACGCCAGCCTGGGTGAAGCAGACCTGCCCACCCCTCTGAGGAGCAGGGCTGGAGTACTGCACAGACCTGGACAGACAGACACCTTTGGGAACTGACAACTGCTCTCTGGCTCGCCTCATAACTCCTAACCAAAGAGATTCTCTGGTTTAGGTGTTACAACTGGTGACAACAGTACGCCTGCTTTTAAGATAAGGTGCCCATTTTATAAATATTCAATCAAAGCCTCGTAACTTTACACTTGTGGGTTTTGCTGACTAAGCTCATCCTATTGATTTTATGCCTCAACTTCACCTATACCCACAGCCACTTAAAGAAAATAAACATCGAGTCGACCTTTCAGCTCCATGAAAATGCTCTTCTACACGAGAGCTTCGGTATCTTTGAAGATCACAGGTGAAGATATTCCAGACCCTTCATCTCAACTTGAAGCATCAGAGAGAGCAACACCACTGGCAGAAGGCAGGGGAAGGTATGTCACTTCTCCTCAGGCAGTTTGGAGCACTTTTCCTCCCCTTGAGGAGAACAGGCAATCCCTGGCTGATTAACACAGTTGGTGCACATGTTAACTCCCTACTGCACTTTTAGCTCATTCCCAAAAATTCAATGAATACATTTTTATTTAAGTGCTCAATCACTTTCTTGCTGAGAGGACAGATTCCTTTGAAGTTGGGAAACCCAAACTAAATAAACATATCCACGAGATCCAGGTCTCAAAATAGAAGCCATTGGGTTGCTAGATTAAGTTATTCTGAATGCAATTTTCTTAAGTGAAGCCTCCTCATGAAGGGCTGGAGTGACAGAGACGCTAATCCCCAACAGCCCGGGCAGGACCAGCACACCAAGCAGCTGCGACGACTTCCCCTGAGCATCCTGCGAGAAGGGAGTAAACTCAACAGCCAGATGGGAACGGTCTTCATGCCAAACATGCCTTACAGCCAAAACCAGCTTAGAGATAAATTCCTCCTAGCCAGGACAGGGGCAGTTTGGGGTAAACGGGAGTCATTTACCCCTGACTGGAGCATCACAGCACGTAGCTCCCCTGCAGCTGTGAGGAGGACACACGCTGAGAACATCCTGCCTCCACCAAGTCCAGGACCCACAAACTTCCTGGCTTCAGCAGCATCTCCCTCGGACCAGCCCCACTCCAGATCGGTGTCCAGCCGTGCAAGAGCAGCACCGGAGATCACAGCAGGACACACAAGACACAGCCCTCTGACTGCAGAATGTTCAGTGTCCCTATTAAAGCAGACTCTTGCACATCTGTCTTCTTCGGAGAGCCACAGTGTTTCACCACGAGCAAAGAAAGCACATGCCTCTAATAGGACTTTGGGAATATTACAGCAGCAGTAAAATGCTTTTGTGTGGGTTATTTCCTTCCCATATCAGGAGGAGTTTTCCCTAACTATAAACAGAAGTTAAGTACTCGGGAGGAGCCAGGCCTGCGGTACCCCGGATTTTCGATGCCTGCAGCCATGCAGCGCTGCAAGTATCTGGAAAAAGTCTTTTCCTCTTTTGATGCCTGAACCGGTGGAGCTTCAGGCTTTCTTCTTGAGCCATATCCTCCCTGGCACTTGCAGCCTGTAACAAGCTATTCTTATTAACATTTTTTCTGGTCTGGGATTAAGTTTGGAGAAGAGGTGGCACGGCACCAAAACAACAGGACTGACATTTTGCTTTTAAACCACCTTAAAATGTAAGTAGCAGCTCCACCATTTACAGTTTATATTGCATTAGCTCCTGGATGTATAGGAAAAAAAGGAGATTTAGGACATAAGCATACACACATACTGCTACACAAAAGCTCCAACTTTGATGATTTGTAATGGGTGGGGGTTCTGATTACGCCTCTGTTGAAGCCACACGTGCACAATTGCTGCCTCTGGGCTGAGACATCAAGAGAACATTTTCTTTCCCCCTTGCCCACTCACAATTAGACAGATTTCCTAATTGCATCACCCTGACAAGGAGAAGGCAGCAAAACCAGAAAGGCTGTTTTCTTCACCAGTATATGCCCAAAGACCACGCTAATGACAGATATCCATACATGGCTCTGCCTGGATCGTGCCATTTTATCACGAGCAACCAGATCAAGCTTCGGACAAAGGCCAGCCTAGAGGCACTGCAGCAACTTCTTCTGTCTCCTTTTCCAAGTGGAGAATTCATTTCACTCAAGGGGAAAAAGGAAGCACCACCAAAACTCGGCCCACAACCATTCACGGCTTGGGTTTGTGTTTCAGAGACCTGGTTCGTGTGTGAGACTGATCAGCTCTGACGCTTCAGCCCGAGCAGCTGACAGACACGTTTTGCAGCAGTGAGGTCCCTCTAGTAGCACTGAGCACATTCCTCTTCTCTGTGCAAACCCAAATAAACCCCAGCAAGTTCTGCTTCCATAGTCTGGAAGCTTTGTGCTCCTCTGCATCTAATTTCAAAGTTACTTCAAGAGCTAATCAGCATCATTTGACTTCATTGTGAAGACAAGAGCCTTGCAGGGTAAAGTGGCAGAGCCTCGGTGCTGGGTGTGCAGCTCTGGCTTGTTGAGCTTCTTGGCTGCCCGTGCAACTTGTTTCTTCAGGCATGGGTCTGGGATTGCAGAGGGAAGAAAGACATGTGACAGAACCACAGCTGCCTATGGCCCTCAGAGCATCCTGCTCCAATGCCAACTTGGGAATTAATGCAAAGCTTTCTGCTGGGTGGTATGGGAGCAGGAGCCAAGCCCAAACATCTGTGCTACAAAGCCCATTTCATATCAAGCCAGGGAGCTTTCAGCTGACCACAGCTCCCAGAAAGTGCCTACAATTGCACAGTCAGCAGAAGAAAACTCTGGAGAAGAAAATATTATGAAAAATCAGGTTCATGTCCTTTTGCAGTACATTCCCCTTGGGGTCCCAAAAATTCCCCACAAGCAAGTGAAGCAGCCAGCTTTCAGAGGGACAGAAAGCTGCAGATATAAAACAAAACCCTCTTGCTGAGGCTCTGTAGACACTCATTCTTGCTATTTCTACCCTGATCCTTCCTTCTGTCCATATTATCCGCACAATTTCTCCTGGAATGTTAGCTCTTCCAGACAGGAACTATCTCCATATCCCTCACCATGCAGAAGCACACACAGAATACCCAAAGCTTAGGTAAGGGCAGGTCCCATGTAGAAATGTTATTCCTTACATTTGAAGTTTTAGCAGAATTCCTCATTATTTTGAAATGGAAATGCTGTGTTTTGCAAGTTGCTGTAAGGTGTTTATAGATTGTGTTCTCCAACCTATGTGACACCTCCAGCTGCTAGAAAGAGACAGTTTAGCCTCGAAGAAATAAACCCAGACCCCAAGAACAGATAAGAACAGACAAAAGGGAGGTTGAAAGCAATCTTCTATCTTCCCACTGGAAGTTTAACTCATGGGGAGAGAGGAAGAAACAAAGACAAAATTGTTTTCTGAATGAATTTAAGACACAGAGAAATGATCCTTCTTCAGCAACCTCTTTTGTCCCCACCTTCCCATCACACAGACGAGAAAGGTTCACTACCCCAAAACCAATCTTGTTAACGAAAAAGCAAGAAAAAAACCCACAAATGTCAGAAAACAAACAGCTGTCTCCATCTCCCATCCAGCATCCCCACGATGCTGAGAAACCACCAAAAGATATCTCGAGCACACAGGATGCACGTTCACCAGGTGCTGCTGCGGTTTTCATACATCACGTGCCATTTCTTCTTCTGCAGCCACCCAAACCGACTGCTTTGCTTTTCATTTACCCAGCTATCTGATAAGAACATGTGCTGTGGCGCGAGGCTTGTACCTGAACTTGTCAGCAACACTCTCCTGCTCCTACAAATACAACTTGTCAAAGGTTGTCAGGAGAAGAAAAAAAAAAAATGGAAAAAAAAAGAAGAAAAAAAAAGAAAAAAGAGAAGGAGAATGGGAAAGAGGAGACCACTCTAATAATGGCAGATTTTGAAAGATTTGAAAAGATTTGAAATCCTTCTCGTACATCCTTCTTTCCTCCAAAAGCTGCACTGAAATTGCACCTCAGTTTCCTTCTTCTAAGGCTTATTACACGTGTTCTGTCTGACTGTACATTTGTGTTTTTAATTGTACAAAACAAATACGTAAAGTGTTTGCCTTTTTTTAAAGAAAAAAGGCTTTTTTTTCCCTAAATATGCTGGTGAATGTAACTTTTTCTCCCATTCCAAGAAAGCTTTGCTCTCTCTGCCCTGCCATTGCTTCCTCCATCAGAGCTGGTCCCTGTCCTGGGTCTGGCTGCTCTTCCCCAGGGGTGTAGCCCCTGGGCTGTTTACAGGCAGCCCGGCCCTTCCAAGGCAGAAAAAAAAGATCCAGAGCCTCAGGGCGGTTTTTTAATCCTTCCTAACACCTCCAGGCAACAGATGCATCACCAAGAAGCAGCTTTGTCATGCAAATGGCAGGGCGCAGGTACACACCCCAGGGCTGCTCCATGCACAAATGGCCGGGCGCTGACACCCCAGGGGAGATCTCCACCTCCAGAGCTTGCTGATCTTGGCTGCTCCTTGCTCCCCAAGCCCATCACATCCACCCGAGAAGGGGAGCAAAAGCAAACCTTTGGGGGGCGGTGGTTGGGACCCCGTAAAGGTAAGCGAGCCGTAGCGCGCGGCACTGGAGCCGTGGTGGGCCGGGAAGCGAGCGAGGAGCGCGTCATCTCCTGGATGCAGCGTTACGGTCTCGCGCGCATAAAAACCCAGCTGTCAGGCCGGGAGAGTAACCAAGATTATGGTTCAATTAAACAAACAAACAAAAAAAATGTTTAATAACTCCAGCGTGTAGCCTTGTGGTTAAACTGAAAGAACTCCAGGTTGATGTCAACACCGCAGCCCTGCAAACAGCACTGTCTGACCGAAAAGAGCGGTGCTGCTCTGACGGGCAAGAGCAATACTGAACGAAAGGAGTCCCTCAGATGTTCCGCAGACAGCTTCACAATTAGAAAGCAGATGTGCTTCCCCTCCTCCTCCCCTCCAACTACCCCAGTAGGACAGTTCCTCAAGTACCTGAGCAGGCAGAACATCTCAGCAAGAAGCTGGTGTTCCGGGGGCATTGATGCCAGAGCAGTAAAGAGCAGCTGCCCCATGGCATGCAACAAGCAGAGAAAATCCTCAGTGAACAACTGGATTTTTTTTGCTCAAAGCCTTGCAACAGCACTATGGACTTTCTCAGGAAGGTAATGTGGAAAAGAGGGGGTAAAAAAAGGTCTGAAGCTTCCTGGTCCTCCAAGGGGCAAGTCTGAGCCTCGGTGCCCTCTCGAGAAGCTGTATCCCTCTCCCCACAGTACAGCCAAATGGAAGCTTTCTGTAGAGCAGCATTTCCAACAAAAACCATCATCAGACCATGGTCATAGTGCTTCACCTTCAATGGCTGTAGGCCTCGGAATTGTCATTTATACACAAAAAAAAAACCCCAACCCAAAACAACAGAGCTACAGAAAGCAATGTATTGCACGAGTTTGTGTTTCAGCACAAATGGTGACATATAAAAAGGGCAGATTTGTGTTTCCTAGTGCCCAACTGCCCTGTCACTCTGAACCCAAACATCCACTAATTTAACACGCTTTGCTACTGTCAAATTACCAATACAGATTAGGCCCCCTCTTTTTTGTTTTTCAAGTCAAAAGCCACAACCCTGAATAAAAATCAAGAACGCTGGAGAGCAAAATAATGCCAGCTGTTTGACAAAGACTGACAGTTAAAGATCTAAGAGCCAGTAAGACAGAAAACTGCTTTATAACAGGGAAATAACAGTACCCAACCTCTCCTATCACAGCACACACAACTGCAGAGGCATTTTTTCAGAAGAATGCCTACCAGTAAATTTGTTCCCTGCTCCACTTCAGTTCTACTAATACAATTTCCACAGCTCATTGTTACATTGCCTCTCCATCGGTCTATAGGTACACCAAGAGGTTTATAAAAATAAAGGGGAATTGATGACTATCCCAAGTTAAAAGTGCACTAAATTCCACCAAACGTCCATCTACACCAACGGAAACGGAGGGACCAACCTGGAAGAATCAGTGCCTGCCACGATGTAAAGGAAAGCCGTAACTACTGCATTATGGTTGATATTAATTCCTAAACTACCATTTCACAATTTGCGGCTGAAGATACAGAGCGTGTTTCAAGGCAATACTGCCAGATACACAAAGCCTTCATGCAGAGCAACTGATGGCAGAAATAAATATCAACCAGAAAAGAGCGATGTGTGAAGGGAGAAAAAAAGAAAAAGAATCCAATCTTTTCATCTTAATGACAAGCAACTTAGCAGCTCTGCTTCCAGCCCTTGATTCTCCACAACAAATGAAGAGGTGAAGTCAGAAAAATCACATCCGTCCCAGTCGCTACAAAGACAGCATTTACATCACTCCACCATACATTATCCTACAGCCATAAACCCAGGCCGCCTCTGCAAAGCCCCCCGGTCCCGTTCCGAGGATGTCAGAACACCGCAGACGTTAAATCGCAGCTTTTCCAATGCGATCACAACCAACACCTCTAAGAGCTCTCAAACTCCACCGGACAGAGGCTGGGAACAGCAGAAGCGCAACCTTCACCGTAACTGAAGCTACCCAAAACCAAAACCCCTGGCGTGAACACGCGCTGCAGACCGAACGGGAGGAAACCCAGCTCGCCAAAAACCGGTCTTGGGAAGGAGATAACTCACTGTTCTGGGGATGGGTGGCGACAGAGATCCATTAGGCATGTACGGGTCGTTATTCATATTTGGCATCATGATATACCCAGAATAACCCGAGTACGATGGTCCCTTGCTGTATAAGCCACTGTCTGGATGCTTTCCTACGGAAGAGGAAACAAAGGTTACATTATTCCTCACATACGCGTTTCTTGTAAGTTAGAGCTCTCAAAACAGGCACTGTGCATTCATAAAAATGTTCTGCGTCCAAGTATTTCCTTAGTCATGGAAAGGGACTCTGACAGAGTCTCCAGCAATTTGTAATAACATTTTTTTGAAGAAGAGTTAATGCTTAAAGGAGCAAGTACTCTCGCTGAGGAGGTTCTCTTTAAAATACGGAATGGCCAATTTATTTGTTTAGAGTAACCAATTTGTTTCGCTAGTCCCTGCTCAAATCAAGGCAGAAACATCAGCAATGACATCAGATTCTCAAGTAGCTGGTTTTTACCATTTTATACATCAATCTAGGATTTGTGGATTCTGAAGTATTGCCAGTATAGGTTTCCAACATCACGGTGAGGAAAGGGAGGAACAGGGCAGTGATAGCTAGATATAATCACTTCCTTCTCTCATCGAGCCACTGTGTGCAGCAAACAATTCACTCTGGCCACGCTCACGGGGAACAATTAGAGGGCAGGGGCTGGCTTAGAAGGAGACCTTAATGATGGGGGGGTGTGTGTGTGTGTGTGTGTGTGTGCTGTTGAACACACATGGCACTACAGTGAAGCGGGAAGCTAAGTGAGGGAGGCTACCTTGTAGGAAAATAAGAAATTGGGTCCAGGTCCTGCAAAGCGGGGTGAATAGGTCTCCCACTTACATGACCATTGATAATGGTACTACTCTTAGATGAGGTTTTAAGAAGGTGCAAGGCTGAAACGAGAACTATACAGAGCTGACCTCCTCCCCTTCACTGCCAACAGCCTATGAACATAGACATTACTGCTTTGGGGGCTGTTTAATGATCAGTTTGGAGAAAGATCACCACAGAGTCCCGGAAAGTACCAAGGCTGAACTATGTCTGTCTTTATATGGAATTTATGATTTGGTTTAGCTCATGATGATAAGCGTTTCATTTTAAACACAGCCTCCCATCCTTCACAGCACACAGTCTTTGTACGCGTGTCCAGCTTCTTAAGTGATAGTCAACGAACTCTGTTATTTCCTCTGTCCTCCTCAATCCAAATTAACCATCTGGTTAAGTGACAGACTTTAGCTATGGGGAAAAAACCCGCAGAGTTTCTGAACATACACGACTCAGCTGCACCGTCCGAGTGAAGAGATAGATGTGTTTAAGCTGATATCCTAAAAATAGTTATTTCTTCAGCGAAGATCCATTTGGCCTACTTATCAGTTTCTAAACAACTGAAATACCATTTGGTCACTCAAGATAAACATGCTGTACATTCATCTCCTTTCTAAAGGCACTTTGAAAGCACTCTGGCATTCCCCATCCCCAAAAGGTACTAGATTGATGCATCTCCGGTTTGAGGACCGCGCTGAGGCTGATGGGGGGAATAAGAAGGACAATATTGCAAGACGGGGCTGTGCGCTTCTCACCTTCCTCGGAGTGCTCTCTGCCTTTATCATGGTAGGAATCCTGCGCTTGAGTTTGCCTGGAAACCTGACCGCGGGGAATCCACCATCAGAGAGAAGAAAGAGAAGAAAAGTCATTGTAGAGATGCTCACTGATCGAGCACAGAGCTACATCTTCTTACAGAAAGGAAAAAGTTAGGGCAAGAGATAAGCATCTTTCTTTCCCTTCTCCAATCGTTTGGAAGGCAGCTGTACCAGAAACGTTTGCGTAAACGATCGTTTTATGATGTTAGTAACAATGGGGCTTCGCAAAGCGTTTCTAGCAGAAGCGCCCTGCATTTAACGAAAGGGGTTTATTTCTGAAAAATATTTGGAGCTTCGGCTCCAAACACTCTTGGTAAAACACTCAAAACACTCCAGTCAAAACACTCTGGGTAAAAAAATGACCAGAAATAATAATGAAAATCAGGTTGCCCTCATTACCAGATCTTGGGGGAAAAAAATTAAGAAGGAAAAAAAAAAAATAAAAAAAGAAATAAAAGAAAAAAGCAGGTTCCCCGCTTGCCCTGAAGTTGTTTCAGCGTCGGGAATTTCTTCCCAAACAGTTTTATGCAAATCCCTTAAAGAGTTTACGGCTAATGCTCCGACCCCGCTGATTTTACCGAGGAAATTTCATGGCTGCTTGAGATCTAATGCCACTGCACCGTCGGGGGACTCGCGGGAACTTTCTCGTCCCGCACCGAGGCGCGGAGGGGGCCTCCCCCCCCCCCCCCCCCCCCCCCCCCCCCCCCCCCCCCCCCCCCTCCCCCCCCCCCCCCCCCCCCCCCCCCCCCCCC
>WUAM01000175.1:4209462-4250620 GCA_024336885.1 Actenoides hombroni | reverse complement strand
CAGCTATTTTCTGGGGGGGGGGAAGAAAAAAAATAATATATATATATAAAAAAAAAAATAATCCCAAACCAGAAAAACAAAACTCGAAGCCTTTTGTTTAAAACCACCGGGCTGTGGAGCCAAGCGGGCTCCGCCTGGAAGAGCTGCCCGACGGCGCGTCCCTGGGCCCGGCCCGGCCGGGGTTACGTGGCCCCGGGAGGAAAACTCCTTTGTATTGATCGAGAAGCCAGCGAAAAGCCCCCCTCGCCCCCTCCCGAGAGGCCGGTGCCAGTTCGGAGAGAGCCTTTGTAGGCATAAAAACCTCCGCGGGTTTTTCTCCCCCGGGGGGGGGAAATGTTGAGGGTGGCCCCCCGAGGGGTGGGTGCGCTGAGGGGCGGGGGTGCCCACTGCGGCAGCCCACGCCGTGCCCTGCGGCACCCTGCTTGCTGCGGTGCACCGCGGCAGCTTAGCGGCATGGGTGGCAGAGCTGGGGTGCTTGGAGGGGAACGCACCCTGCCCGCCCCGGGGCCCTCGGGCCCACCCACCTCTGGGCTCCGGCGGCTCCTCTAGGACTGCAAAGCACAAAACAGGAGGTTGGATTTCAAAATCTCTCGAATGAAGCTCCTGCGGGGACTTTTTTTTTTGAGGCAATGTGACCGAATTACGCGCGGTTCCCTGGGTCCGCGTTTGCCACCCCTGCGTGGATAACACCCGTGATTTATCTGCGAGTCGAATACGTAGGCTGAATTCCCAAATTCCTTCCGAAACAAATAAATCCTTCTCTGCCAGGACACGGGGTGAGCAGGGCCCTAGTAGGGATGCAGCAATTAGTCCTGGGCTCTGCAGAGTTACTGCTGTGGGCTCCTGAACACCCTGCTGCTGTGCCCCGGGCTGCCTCAGGATGCAGCAAGGTATTTAGAAATATGGACCTGTTCCTCACCTCTAAAACAAGGATGATGGTTCTGAGCCTCTTTTACACCCCGTGAGAATAAACGCGATGTTGCGTAAGAGGCTCTCTGCTCCTCTGGCAAACGCCGCAGGAAAAGCTGTAAATAACAGATCTGGATGGGTCTGGGGCAAAACCCCAAGCACCGTCGTGTTGTAGCAGGCAGACAGCCCCTTGGAAGTGCTTTTACTAATGCGGGGTCCAGACAGCTGGTGTGGCTTTGGGTTTGGATCCAGGTTTGGGTTGCAGACACCCATGATGCACATCCAGCTGCTCACTGGCACAGGTCATCTGTGGGGGTCTCCAGACGCTGCGAGGGCTGTGGGGTCCTGGGTGGTGAAGTAGTGACACCGGTCCCCAGCAGCCCCGGGGTGATGTGGGGAGGGCTTCTCACCACACTCATCATCATTTCCCTCATGGAGGCTAAAAAGGGCTTCATTCTGACAGTCCGGGGTAGAGCCAAGTCAAGAGGACGCTGCCGCGTGACGGGAACGGCTCCATATTTGCTGCAGATTTGTGCTTTGAACGGAGGAAAAAACAAAGAGGGAATAATGTGTGTTGGTTTTGAAAACCCCGTTATTAGGAGTCTTTATGAAACGCGGACTCATTTTTTTGAAATTATAACAAAGGGCATCCTGGCTGTGTTTCTAGCAGCTATATCAAAGAGTAACTGCACTTCTCATTTAAAGCTACTTTGAAAGAGATCACATGTAATAGGTATTAGGATATTAAGAGTGTATATGTGCTTTTTGCTTTTTAATTTACACATCCAGCTTTCCAGTTCTGGGATGCCATTAATGTTCTTAGCCCAGAATTACTCTATTTAAAGAGCTAGGTTTTCTTAGCCCTTGCAACAACATGGGCTTTATGAGATTTGAGTGGGCAAATCTCACGAGCACAGTTATACTGTAAGAGCTTTTGTTTAGAGGAAGGCAGTGGTGGCTCAGATCTCATGAACATGTTAAGATATCTTATTCTGTGATTAAAACAGTTAGCGGTTCAGGGGCTGCTTTCTTCTTTGTTCTTTAAGCACGAGATAAAATACAGGGGAAGTGGCATGGTTTATTCAAATGAACGGTGATATGAAGTAGCTTGCGAACTAACCCTTACATCGAGCAGTGCCATGGCAGGATTATTTCTGATGACTCATCAGATCAGATAATCCACAGCCTGTGGATAAAAGAGGAGGCAGGACTCAGAACCAAACCCAGAAAGCCACGCATGGGAAAATGCAAAATATGAGGTTAATGTTGTATTAAAGGTAAGACCCGCAAAGAGCACAGCGACGTGCTGCCCCCCAGCAGGGATTTTTAGGCTGGGATTTTTGAGAGGATCGAAGAGATGTTCAAAGGGAGGAGAATACCGCATCCCCGAGGGACTCTCTGAAAAGCCCAACTTTAGTAGTTTTGTTGGACACCACACGTACCAGAGATTCTGGCTGAAGAAGTCTGTTTTAATTGCAGAGTAGCAGTTTTGCCCGTCTACGTCGACATTTCCTACTTTCTTAGAGGGGGAAGTTCTGCTCCTGAATAAATAAATGTTATATATGTCCCAGAACGGATGAGATTTTCTCCATCCCTGAGAGCCAGGATGCCGCACCCGGGGGCAGTGTCTGTGGGCAGGTTTTCAAAGGCTCCTCTCACCAAGTCCTGCTTCTGCTCCTCTGGCTTTGCACTCGGACATACCAGTGTGTCTCACTCTGTGACTTCTTGTATACACCACGGAAAGGACCTGAGAAGCTTTTGCTGAGGGTTTTGTGCATGTGTCGTTGGAAGCCTTACACCGAAGATGTTGATTTCTACCGGCGCTCGCTTTGTACAGTGCAAAATTAGAATCTGTAGCCCCAGAAATATGTGAGGTGCTTTGCGGAGAAGTCGTCCTTCTACAGAAGCCCTTGGCATGACTCTGGCTAGGCCTGCTTTGGAATTCAGCGTAAACCGACTGATATATTCTGCCAGATATAGAACGACAGCGCAGAGCTGACTGCGCACCAGCGTTTCTTCTTGGCTTTTGAAATGGCAACCGTTCCCTTTCTGTGCTCCCAACAAAATCAAAGCACCTTGTAATCCCTCGCTTGTTTTTAAGTGACAGGAGTCCTCTGTGCCCTGACAAATATTGCCGGCAGAAGCCTGGTAGCTCCAGACAAGGTCCTTTGAAAGAGGTGGGAGGGGAGGGAGGCTCCGTGGGCAACCTTCCAGCGGCAGCTGTGCACTAATGGCATGGGAGTGTGGGAGGCTTCTCCCGGGTTAGTAAGACAGTTCAGCAATGCAGTGAATGCGCGCTCCCTTTTAATTCTCTGACCTCTGTCTGACCAAGTCCCATCGCCCATACGCAGCTGGACGGGGAGGGGGAACAGCAGCTGGACTGTACCAGGGATCTTGCTGCGCTCCGGGAAATGCGCGGCACTCCCCCGGGGGAAGCATTTGAAGCAAGTAACGAGGTGGCAAATTTTCCTTCTTACAGAGGAAGTTATTTGGAGGTGGGTCTTATTTTAAAGTCCCATCTCTCTCTTCCCAGGGAAATAACTGCCATTAATTTGCCCGACAGAGATACTAAACAGTAACAGCTGAAGGCCGCTCAAAGGCAGCGGTGTTTGCTAGGGAAGTGCCAGAAGAAGACAATTAGGAGTTTTCAGGAGTCTAGGATGTCGTTTGGAGCCTTGTCATCTCAGTATCACAGCTTCACGGTTTTGGGGCTGGTAAAGATCAAAAAATACACGTCTTTACAGTGACTGGCAGGTAGAGAGGCACGGTGTATTGGGACAGCAGGTAGGGCTCACCTTCCTACGAGGAGCAGGACGAGTCCAAGCTGCAGCTGCCCACTTCACCCTTTCCTCCCTTCTCCTTTGTGTGGGTCTCATGGGCTACTGTGTCTATGTCCTGGGAAAACGGGTAGTTTTGGCTTGCAGGTCAGAATTTCAGACAGGCTCTCGAGGGCTCAGGGAAGAAAAATGGTATGAGCAAAAGCCCTACTGTTCATTGTTTCCTGGTTCTACCTTACCATCTTTCCTGATTTATGATGGCCAGAAGGTTCCAACCATCAGTGTCCACCTAGCAAAGCTTTTCAACAAAACAATGGACTCCAACTCATAATACTCTTCTTGGCTAAAAGACTGTAATAACTTACCAATTTCAGTACCTTTTTACATGATATGTGATTGAATTATGAAACTCTTTCCCATAAGGTGTTATGGAGGCCAAAATGATGAATAGGATAAATAGGCAGGAAAGGATTAGGCAAATTTATTTTGGCTATGAAACTGGATACAAGCTCCAGCTTCAAAAGACCCGAACCTCCAATTGCAGGCAGTCCTTCCAGGCACACAAAGGTAATGCAGCAGAAAAGTGCAGAGTGGGAAACCCAAAGCTGCAGAAACCGACCCAAATGTGACGGAAAAGTCAGAAGTCTGCAATCTGATCTCACTGAAAATGAGATTTAATATATCAATCGAGAGGATCACCTGGTTGGTTTTTTTTCCTTCCGAATTCGTATTTGCAGCATGCCGTCAGTCACCGGCCTCGAGCTATAACCGAGATTAATACCAGCCAATGTGTGTATGCCTCTACTATGTTGATAATGAAATAAAACTTTCCCTGGTTTATTTGTTTGTCCTTCGAGGAATTCAGCCTTTCAAAGCTCTCTCGCAGCCAAGACTGCTTTTTATAAGGTTTATTTATGTTTGCTGGCCACGAAGCAGCCAAATAGTGCTCCATATAAAAAAATCTTTATGGGAGAAAGATCAGAAGTGTTGCATTGTATTTGTACTTCTTCAAAGAGGGCATCACTGGCATGCAGACAGGCTGTGGCTTGACAGTGTATGTTAGCAAAAGATCAGCCATGAAATATTCATCATAACAAAAGTAATATTAGATAACTAGAAAAATTAGCTTTTAACGGGATTTAATTTCATTTGTGATATATTATTTTGGCTTCCAGTAAACCTTTCTGTTTCCTCTTGAATGGAAGCACACACCTTGTCACGTTGAGCTCTCTTCTTTTCCTCTCACACACCCAGCATTTAGCCCTGATACAGGCATAGGATTCACCAGATTATTTTGCATTAGCAGAGTGCTATCTTTAGCCAGAGCAATTAAAGCAAAGGGGCTGCAGGCCAAAGCACTGGAGCTGTGTAAGGATAGCAGAAGCTGTAGATTAAGCTATATATTAATTACTCAGTTGCCTACTCGGAGATATGAGCAGTAAATTCTTTAATTTTATGCTGTGTTTTTAAGGTAGTTTGTGGTTCACTAAACCCAAGGCATCAGGAGGTTTTGCATGCAGATGTTAAAACAGTGATGCTTTAGGAACTGCTGGGGTGTTTTGAAAGACAACTGAGGCAGAGCCAGAGGAAGGGTGCAGAGCAGCTTTCTGGGGGGTTCAGGTCCACTGCTTTATGCAAGCTCCTGCGCAGGGTTGCATTGAACAGATTTTACCTCATCTGCACTCTGACCTGAGCTGGTGGATTTGATGTTGTGGGCCTGAATAAAGGTCTGGTTTGGATAGGAATGTCTCCCCTCCTGCTCCCCCACCCAGCTTATGGAGGTGCCTGAACAGCCTCTGTTGTGTACAGGATTCTCTTCAGATTGGCAGGTCTCTGCCCCAGGGGAGCTTCTGCTTTGGAAGAAGCCCTTGTCTTTGAATTTATCCGACTTAGCCTCATCTGGGGAAATGAATTATCCTTCGGCTCCTGCTCACCTCTCAGAAGTAGCTCTCTGTCCCCTCAGTCACACTTCTGGGTCCCTTGTTATTGCTGCACATCCTCCCTGTGAACTCTCCCTGCAGCTGGGAAGCCTGAACCATCCCCTGGGAGCTGCTGCTGATTTCAAGCCAGGCACTAGGGCAGCTGCCTCGCGCCCAGTGCCCGAGCAGGGGAAGGGGACCTACTGATGTTACTGTGTTCAGTTGATCCGGAGCTTGTAAAACATACGTGCCTTCAAAAGTCCTGACTCTGACCTGGGGAACAGGTGGCACCTCGTAAGCCTTTTCCAAGGGAGTTCTCCTCGTCTGCTGTGTAATTTAGGTCCCTGCATTATGAATATAACTCGATGCGGGGCGATGCCTGTCACTGCTGTGTGCATGTGGGTTCAGTGGGCTCTGTGTAAATGGAAGAGCCCCCACTGAGCTCCCTCAGCCTAAGCTAAGGGCCTCTGCTTGTGGTGGCTGTTGCCTGTCAGCCAAGCAAGGGATCCTTTGCACCTTGCTCCCGTCAAAGGTGCAGATACCCCTTTGCTGCACGCTGGAGGAGGGAACAGCAGCAGTTGTCACACAGATTCTGGAATCCATCCCTATGATGGTGGGGAGACTAATACACCCTCATCTAGTAAGTGTGCAATAGTTAACATTTGAATTCTCTACCCCTTTTGTTCTACCAGGAGCCTAAATGTTGGATGTGGAAAAAGCCTGGCTTGAGATTGACCCAGGCACTCAGCTCCCTTCAGGATCGCAGCGTGGCTGAAGGATCCCAGAGCTAGCACCGAGGCCCAAGAAGAAAATGCCCGTGCCCTGATAGGATTGTTGGAAGTGGTTTCAAGGGAAGATGGGCCGGGCTGGTTGAGGACGGAGCACAGTGGCACGCCTGGCAGAGGTGCAAGAGAGGAGCCTGGCTGGTGAGCAGGCGCTGGGGGATCCGTGATGCCGGCTGGAACGTGGGAGAGGTGAGGAGACAGCAGCTTCACTGCAGGTGAGAAGTGCTCAGGTGCAACTGGTGGCTAAACCAAGCCGTGTTGAAGAAGATGGATGAAAGATGGGGGGGAAATCCTTGAAAATGGCTCCGTGGCCATCCCAGGGCTGGAAGAGCTTGCTAGGTGTTCAGCTCTGAAAGCCAAGCTTGTGAGAGGTTTACAGCAGCCCTAGGTCTGACCAGAAGCCATGGCATAGCATTTGCAATTGCCCCCCAGGGCGTCTCTCCCTCCACACTGGCTGCATCAGGGATGCAGAGGCTTTTGCCTGTGAAGTTAGGTGCAACAGATGGGTGGTCTGAAAACTCCCCCCCGGGTAACATA
Source organism: Actenoides hombroni (assembly GCA_024336885.1). Classification (NCBI taxonomy): domain Eukaryota; kingdom Metazoa; phylum Chordata; class Aves; order Coraciiformes; family Alcedinidae; genus Actenoides; species Actenoides hombroni. The sequence continues at coordinate 4,243,693 of WUAM01000175.1, read as the reverse complement.
CTGTCTCTTGGGCTTAGTTTTACGAGACTCAGTCATGAGGCCGACAAAGAAAAAGAAAACAGCATTGATCAAGACCTAGTCTTTAATGTCAATTGTTCCTCAGTAAAAGGGGGAAAACACAAACTCTTCACGAAGGGAGATGAGAAGCCGATTGCCAGAGCCACCGCTGTGCTGCTGGGCTTAGGGTCCTGTCAGAAGGCGTTTGAAGGAGGCCGGTCCCTCATTCCTAATCTCTCAGCCTCCAGCACAAGGGACAATGAAAGAGTTTTCAGACACATACTTTCAGGACTTTTGGCAGCAGTTGCTTAACATTAATCCATGCTTGTGGTTTCAGAGACTTGCCTCTTGGAGCAGGCCCATGGTATCCTCTGTGTTGGTACTGCGGGGACTACGACAGGACACCAGGCCCGGTTAGAGTCGGAATATACATCTGTATGTGCGTGTACATGTATGTACACGTGTAGCAGGCGTGTCCAGGCTGAGCAGCTTGGTGAGAACATGTCTGTGGCCAAGGCAAGCAGACCCAGGAGGGTCCATGCTAGCCCAGTACCCCTTTTGCTGGTTCAGCAGCACAGCTCCCTGCTTTGCTGCAGGAGAAACCTCACTCTCCCCCTTTCTTCTCTCAGGTGAAGCACGCCCTTTTCTTGGCACTTTTAACGCTGCGTGTCCATAATAGTCACAAATACTATATATATGTGTTATTTCACTGCTTATGCTTTTTGATTGGCTCATGCAGAGGGTGATGGCAGCCCAGGCTGGGGCCTCTCAGAGCAACAGCACTTTGGCCATGCAGCACAACGTAGTTTGTGGTACCACTTTGGTTTTGAGGATTGAAAATGTCTTTATTTCAAGTAGACGGCCAAGCTGGGAAGCTGTGGTGGATTTTCCTAAGGGAAAGATTTCAGCCCTCTCCCTGGAAAGGCGGGAGGCTGCCAAACAAGGGCATTTTATTTATCGTTACCTCCTTGCCCTGTGTGAGTTTAGTTCACACAGCCATGAGACAAAGCACGTGTGCCTAGCAGGGCTAGTTTGCTGGCTACACTTTTCCTCTCCAATGGAAAGTTTTCTTCTGTGCAAGTTACTGTGCTGGGCTATACCATTAGCTGTACTTACTTCACTGAGCAGGGTTTCTGTAAACAGTCCACCTCCTGTTTAGTAGTGAGTAGATCTGACCACTCAGACACTCCCATGTAATGGGGTGTCTTTATCATCAGAAATTTTGCAGGAACACTGATTTACTTCATTTACATAAAAACTAGAAGGACAGCTCTCTCAATTTGTAGGGCTTTAAATGCTTAAATCGAGTGAAAGTGTTAGAAGAACCAGCTATGAGCCCAGCTCCTCTCTCAGAACCCCACCCTCAGTTGGCTGCAGACTAGGTGGTTATTGTTTGCAGTGTGTGAAGGAGCCTTTGCTGATGCTGTCCTGGGAAAGGCAGGGAGAGCTCTCCAGAAAGCTGAAGGAGCTTCACAGCAGATGCTGTACCCTGGAGCCCTTCTTCCTTCAAACTTCACAGCATCTGGCAGAAGCACCTCTGCCAGCCGTGATGGTTACGGAGCGGTGCACGCAGAAAAGCCACAAGTCATAACGTAAGACACCTAACAGTAAGATGTCATGTGGAGGTCTCAGGGGCTCTCAGTGACAATTGCACCTGCATGTTATTGAGGACCTCAGTTTTGGGGTGATGTTGACCATCTCCACAAGGTACAGGAGCATCTGCCCCACTTCTTTCTTGCTACCAAATTCTGAAATGGTTTGACATGAGAGTTGGTCAAACGCACCGCCCCATCACATTCATGTGCTTTTTTGTGCGTGTTTCAACCCAAAAGTGCTTTTTTTTTACAGCAAGGTTTTGGACGAAGATTTATTTTTAGTTTCTTGAAGGCAATTTGGAGCCAGAAAGGAACAAAAAAGCCTCCAAAGCCCAAATGAAATGGCGCCAGTGAACAAAGAGGCTCTTGTTTGTATACTTCCATCATAAAGTGTTGGTGTATATTCTACTGGAACAGTTTTTCATCTTTCACTTACACAGTCGGATTTTTTAAATACTAACCTATTCAAGAGTCAAGTACCTTTAGGACCTTTTTTGAGTGTCTTTTCTGTGCTACGTCTCTTGTTTCCCAGAAAGTTGGGCTCGCTTCTCTCCCATGCATCAATCCTCTTAGATAGTGTCTCCAACGAGAAAAATAAGAGAGTGTTTCAGCTTGCAGAGAAGCAAAGTTAAAGAGACTGAGCTGAATCTGTCCTATCATCTGTCAGCCGCAGAGCCTTCATCACTTAATGATCCTCACTTCATGTTTCTGCCACTCGCAGCACAAGAACAGGACTCTGTTTCAGGCAAAAAAAACCAAACCAGGAACAACAGCAAAAAAATAATTTAAAAATCCCACTCCTTTGCTCCCCCCTCAATTTTCCTTTGAATCTAGACATGGTCTAGCCAGGAGAAATTTTTTTCTCCGCATTTCTACCTTAATATTTCTGTCTACACTGCTTTGCCTTTCTCTGCCGCCAAAGCTAAGTGTTTGCTGAATTAAATAAACCATGCCGCGTTGACAGAGCTTGTGAATGCTGCTATTGTCACCAGAATCCTTTCACTGATCCCACCCCAAATCCCAATGCCAACTCTGCGCTTACTGCTGCAGAGAAGAATCAATCCCGCTGACGAGGCTACGAGAATCTCCAAAAAGTCATTTTATAGGCTGGGTTTTCGTCACCCAGCAGCAAAACTTGGGGTGTGTTCTATCTAGTCTGGCTTGGAATCAGTCCTGTCTGTAAAGGGAAGGTTTTCAGATTAGTAAATGCTCTGTAAATTAGCAACACGTTAGAGAAAAGCTTTTTGTCCTATAGCTGAAATAGAAATAGTTAATGGTTTCTGTTGAAAGGTAGTTAACAGTTTGGGATTTCCAGTAGGGGATGGTGCAAGGAAATGGATTGTTCCAATCTGTATTGGGGTGAGAAACTGTAGGGATGAAGCAATATGAAGTCTCTAGGATGAAAAATCAGAGCCATTTCTGACGAGATAGTTTCTGAAGACCTTAAGAGGTCTGTATTTTCAATTAAAAAACCCGTAATAATTAAAGTCTCCTAATTTTACATGTCTTAACTGCCTACATGCTGTTATATATTCCAGAACCAGATACTACTGAGAAGTTCATATAAAATATTGGGTCTCCTGTTTTTTTGTGTGAGATCTAGAAACAAACATGTCCACCGTAGACTCCAGTTGGTCTTTGGCAAACTACCCAGGAAAAGAACATCCTGCCTCAAACCCCACACCATTATTTCCTCTGACCTATGGTTTCCTCTCCTTTGGGGCACGCTGAACAGTAGCAGCAGGAGAAGAAATGCTCTGGGGAGTGAAGGAAAGGAGCTGATGGCTCAGACCTGTACTGGAGTTCCAGAAGTACCATTGGCTTAAGGGCAGCGGTTTCTTTTTCAACCTATTTGCGTGAGACAGCACAATAGCCTTTTTTAGTGACGTTTCCCTTTCCCCTGTGTTTGTGTTTCTGGCAATACAGCACACCAAAACTCGCCATGGGTGTATAGAGAGCTGCTGTGGGGGTGACTCACTCTTTCTCCAGACGTTGTGTTTCACCGGCGCGCGTCCTCATCTGAGGACTATGGTCTCAGCCCTGGGGTTTGGTGAGTCACGCTCCGCCCAGCCCCTGGCAATAGGAGAGAGGCAGCTTTTGTTGGCTTTTCCCAGTTTGGCCCTCGTCGGGGCATACCTACCACTGGGTTACCTGTGGTCTCGTGGAATTGCTCTATCTGTTGCGCTGATCTCTGCCTTTTAGGCAGAGTCTCCTGGATGAATGGTGCTTTGGTGTCAAAGAAACTTGGAAGATGCCCAGTTTCTCCAAAAATGGGTCCCTTCTGTGTTGACTTTTCTGGTTTACAGAAACAGGGCAATTATATTCTTCTTTCTTAAAGCATGAGGAGAAAAGTGTCATGGTTTATAATGCTTTCAGGTTCATAAGCAGAAGCTCTGGGCTATCAGGGCTTGCTCTGTGGAGGCTCTGGAATCTTAGAGGATTGCAGGAGAGCTGGTTCCCACGTGGCCGTGGGCTTTGGAGGCAAAGCAAGAGCGTGGCAGCAGCAAACCTCTCAGCAGGGGCTGGGACACCACGGCTTTTACAAACTCTCTCATTCAAATAACAATGCCAACCTTGCTGCCACAGTGACCAGCAGAGTCCAAGTTACCCTTTGACTTTTGCTTGAAAGCAGAGGCTGGTAGTTCACCAAACCAACCAAACTGGTAATTCACATCCGCTGGAATTCAGTTTGACTCTTTAAAAGCTCTGGAATAATTATTTCACCTGGAGTTGGAATTTTTTTTCTCCAGGCTCGACTCACAGTTTATAAATATGTGAGATAGGAGATTGGTAATTCAGTTTAGAGTTTGTATGAACCCCGAAGCTTATGTCAATGCTGTTATCTATTATAGAAATGCAAACATGCTCTTTGATGTGTTATTCTCAGTGACTTGGGAGGATAGAGATGGAATACTCTATGGGCATTTGTGAAAGAATTTCAGAAATTGCAAGTCTACCAGGACCTAATAACATACTTTAGTTTATTTTTTTTCCCTCTTTTGCAATATGCTTGATTACAGTAACTTGAAAACAAGAGAAATATTGCATCTGTCTCGCTTTCTGCAGTAGGAGAGCTCAAACTGGTTTCTCTTCTATGCCGAAACTCCTTTCCTGAGTGTGCCAAATGTTAATTATATTACAGTGGAGGGGAAATTGGGTGCTACAGCTCTATGATTTATTCTGTTGGATGGATTTTCTTGCTATAGGAGCACCTCCTGCTGGCTCTGCACTGCACTGCCCTTGGACTGCTCCTGCTTTCCAGGCTTGGGAATAAAAAAGGAAGCCAAGTGAGATTTCTTGAGATAAAGAAAAATGATCGGCGTGGGATCAGCTCAGCTGCCCTGGATGGTGACAGGGACAGCCCGGGTGACTGGCACTACCCAAGCTGTGTAGTCCCTGCTGGAGTATTGGTGCTCCACTAATTCACTTCAAGAAGGTTGTGACACACTTTCTGGTCGCACATTTCCACAGGGACCCAGCTGAAGTCCTCAGAATGGATGGCTGTAGAACTTGGTAATAGAGAGGGGAGAAACAGCAAGATGACATTGTGCTTGTCCCTGGTAGCTTCAACCAGTCCGTGAAAAAGAATTAGGAATGTTTGTCCACCAAAAATGCCTTTTTTCTTTTTCTTTTTTTTTTTTTTTTAAGAGTGAACATCTAGTGAATTTGTGACTATTTCAGTGAATTTTATTTGAAAATGTAAAAGCAAGACATTAATGTGTCCTTTTTGATTACTCCCACAACAAGCAGCTTCAGTGTTTTGTTTCCAAGCAATTTTTTCTTGAAGGTTTGTTTTTATTTATTTTTTTTTAGGAAGCAGTTAAAAAGCAATTTTAAAAATAAAATAAGTCACGCTACAAATGATATGTTTAAGGTAAGGTAAATGAGCTATCCTGACCAAAGGTTTTTTTTTTTCCCTTGGAAAATGAAAACAATTGAAATTATTTGCTGTCATTCAGATGCACAAGAAAAATAAGTTCAAAATATCAACGTTTCCCCCGGAATGAGAACACTGCCGGCTCTGACATGTTCCCTTTGGTGATCAAAGCTCTTGGGATGGATGGAGATGACATAAAGAAAACGTGGTTTGTTCGTTTAAATGCAGTGGGTGGGGAGAACGAGAGAGCAGAGTGTTGTAGGGAGTAGGACTCAAACAGAAAATGAGCGGTAATGATCTGTTCATCAACGCCTACTACTAGTAGTAAGCATTAACACCCTAGCAGCACTTAGCGGCTCCTGTTATTTAGTGTTATTCCAATGGTAAATAAAGGGACTGTTGTGCTAGACACCAGAAAGCAAGCACAGGAAGACACAGACCTTGTCTCTACGGCGATGAAGGGATGTTACCAAGGGACGGTCCACGGTTTATCCCAAAAACATTTTCTTCTTCTTCATCATCCCATTGAAATATTTCGACATAGCCGAACGAAAACCCAGCATGCCACCACAGTGCCATGCCCTTCTCTGTTGCCATATATTTTATGGCCGTGTGTACCCTCCAGCGTGTTTCTGCAGCCTCCTCCCTCAGTTAATTGTCACCTATCTATGTCTGGCTGGCTGCTCCTAGGGAGGATGGCACCGAGGTAACCCACCAGCCCAGAGAAATGCTCAGCCGGGACAGAGCCCACTGTCCAGCACCCTCTATGGCACACGTTTTATGGGAAGAAAAACCAGGAAATAATTTGGAAATATTGTATGAAATGGTTTAAAACTTCTCTAGGGTTATTTTGGTAAATCTTGCTGCTTGTAAAACCAGAATCCTTTTATCTCATAGGGACGGAGAGGCAGAAGAAAATTATGACTAATGCATTTTTAAGAATTAGACAAAATTACCTAACCCCACTTTTTTTTTTTGGAATATCAGAATATTACCATTTAAGGCTGCGATTTTCAAAAGAGCTTATGGGAGTCTGGCACCCAGACCTACTCCTACCCCCATTGAAATGCATATTAATTTGCTATCAACTTTCATGTGAGGGATCAAAACTCTTCAGCTCTCACTGAATTTCCCTGGGAGTTTGGTGACTGTTGCAAAAATCCCAGCTCAAATCTCCTAGCTGTCACCCTCCTTTCAGGGGGAACTGGGTGCCTATTGCAAAAATCCCAGGCTGAACAGGCTGATAACTCCTGGCTTTCAGTCTGGGAAGCAAGCACTGTGCATCCTGCCCAAAAGCCAGCAGGTATCTCTCTTTTCCACTGCAGAGGGTTTTGACATTTAGTCCTTAGCTACATCCCTCAAGCTGGACTGGGTATGACCTGTCTGAGGCTTTTGATGTGTTTTCTTTCTGAGGGGATCGAGAAGAATCTACATCTGGGCAAGAGAAAGCAGTCTTTGCTCTGGCTGAAGAAGTTACTGTTCGAAAGGTGCCCTGAAATTCACGCTGACCCAAAGTAGGTCTGGTGAGCTAGAACAAGAGGTGAAGGTGGCAGTCACAAACCTATATTGCCGTGTATTCCCAGCCCATGTCAGTGCCACTGTCACACAGATGCATGTCATATTTCCCACGACAGGACAGCGGTGACGTGGGCAAGGTTGCCAGTGTCAGGACAGGGGCCGGTGGGATGCTGCAGGGGCAGGCAGAGCCACTCGGACCAGTCTGATGCTGAGACTGGTGTTGGGGGGTGTGTGTAGCGGGGGGTTGGTGTGTGGGCTTGCACATTTGCACGTGGGGGTGCACCCTGCCCTGTGCACACGGACGGCAGCAGCCAGAGGGACTGCTCGTGGAAGAAACCAACCTGCTTTATGCTAACAGCTCCAGCTCTCTGTTTTATTTAGAAGAAATAACTCTCGTGTATCAAACAAATAAAGCAGCTCTGCTCGCCAGCGCTCTCAGAGCGATGGTAATTACATAGATTTTTTGGTCAGTCCTGTCATATTTACTCCAGTAAGTTGATTAACCTATGTAATGAGTACAGGACTGTGACCAATACTGACCCCACATCAAAGGCTGGTATTGCTGCTGTGTGCTGACCTGAATTTTAATTGTTCGCTAGGTTTTGTAATTAAACCACAAATGTGCTAAAGAAGAGATTAGGCATTTTAGCTGGCAGTGTTTGCATTTTCCCAGGTGTGCCAATTGTGTACACTATAAAACATCCAATGCCTGCCTCAATATGCCAGTATCTCATGACATGCTGCTTCACGGATACCTAAAACCTCTTTTTTTTTTTTTTCTTTCTTGATATCTTAAAATGGGGAACAAATGCAATTTATCGGCTAAAACTTTTCAATGTACATTGCTGTGTATCGCCAAAGCTCTTGCATAAAGGTGTATAAATAAATCAACGATGAATAAATTAGGCCTTCAAGTGTTTGTGAAGTTCCCACAGGCTTACACGCTCGGTCCTCAGAGTCCAAAAAAGCTACTGCAGACAGATGTGTTTTCTTTCTTCAGGATCATCAGCGTGGTACATCTGTTGCTTCAGCCAGTGGCTATGCCAGCCTTGAGAGAAAACACGTTGCTTCTTAAATGAAGACAACTATCAGAAATAAATGAGAACGTTTGGAAAGTTACCCATGCCTCACTTTTGTTTGAAAGACACTTCTCTTTTGGAAGCTCTCACAACATAAAAAGGAGGAACTGCGCTGCCTCGCTCCACATGAGCCCTCCCTCTCTCGCTGTGCTGGAGAAAACCACGTGCTTGAACATCAGAGTTTTCCAGTGTGTGCTTCCTTCTACCTCATGTGCCTGCTCCTTGGGCAAGGAGAAGCCCAGTGTCTCTGTTGGCGCAGCTCTCTGCTTTTCTTCTGACCACACAGAGGAGATGGAACTAGAATGAAATGGGTTAATCTGGAGTTGGGTGGGTTGCACTGGAAGGGAACAACTGCGAAGAAGATCCATCTTTCATTCATAACATTTTGTCTGAAACATATGGGAAGTATTAGGAGCTACATTTTCATCTTGATGAGCTGGGACTTGGGAGCATGTCTTGAGATTTATGCAAGACCATGAATTTGGTCTGAAACTGTTCTTCTTTGGTGCGCTTGTACTTCTTTCATCTTCCTGTGATTTAGTTCTCTCGTGATCTACCAGCGATGGGTGTTGTCTGCACTCAAAAAAAGTTGTTGACTCTGTGGATTTGATTGTGAGCAGAGAGTTTGGCTGAAGGAGGAGCAAAACCTGGACTTCTTTCCTACAGAAAGAATAATGTGCATAAAGAATAATGAGGGGAAGATGACAAAATGTGGCAAGTTTGGAGAGTGGCAGTCTCTGAGATACAGGCTCTTTGTCTCACACCTTTGATAGCCAGAGTTCTTCTAACATGGGCAATTTGTAGTTGTCTGGTGATACTTTGGGAAAAAAAAAAAAAATCATATGTTGCTGTGTAATTTACTGGGATGGTGAGACAGTCCTAGGCTTTTATTATTTTGTTAATAAAAACCCACCCTGCAGACTAAAGAATACCCACCCAGCACTGCATAGTGTCCTGTAGACACTGGTCTCAACGTAACATTTGCAACGTGCTCTCCAGGGACAGTCTCTGCTTTGTTTTTCTTTCCTGTGTGATGCCCAGAAATCCCAAAGGCATCTCTGGGAAAATTTTCCTTTCAACGGGGGAATTGTTTGTTCAGCTACGCAGTGGAGTTCACCAACTGGACTCCTCTGAGAGCATCAGAAGCCAACTGAGTGTTGCTTGTGTGTGAGCTCCTCTGCCTGATTCGCAGCTCAGGTTGCTCTCAGGCACAAGACTTTGCAACCTATTTCAGCTGGTCCTGCCATGAGGGTAATTTCAGCGTGCTGGGGTTTTTAGGAGCGCTGATTTATGTCATACAGCATCAGCCTGCTGACATTTTTCTACCATTTTGCAATAGTTATTCATCCACTGAAGCACGTGACCAGCCTTGAGAACTCTGAGATGTTGACTGCTGGACTCTGTGAAGAATGATGCCTTCATTGTCAGACATGAATAGACACAGGAACCTCGCTTCCTTGTTCAGAAGCACCCTCATCTTTACAGCAAAGCCTGTTGTGTCTGGTCTCTTGAATGTATTTGCAAGAACTGAGCGTTAAGTAAAATACCTGATAGCTAAAGAAAATAATGTAGCCCTGCCCAAAATACTGATGTGACATATTCTTTAAGGGTACCTGCATGCTCTGGAAAGAGCAGCTTTTAGATTGTAAATAAGACCTTCAAATTTTCCTCTTGTGTTTGAAGCTTGTAATGACAAAATCCCATGCAGCACATAATAATGCCTCCAAACAAAAGTATATAAATGTGCTAAAAAAAAAAAAAGGAAAAGTATTTGCTTGCCAGAAATCTTGAGCTCTATAAAAGAGGTTTTGACTCTTTAAATTGAGAAAATAGTATTCAAATAAAATTAAATGGGGTAACCCAAGATTGAAATCCTAATACAAGAATTAACAGGGAAGACAAGTCATAAACAAATTACTGAAATATAATTTAAAGGTAAATATGTTAATTTAAAATAAGTTGCCATACTCATTTGAAAGATGTAATTTCAAGAGAGAGAATAACCAGTTTAAAATTAATATAATTTATTAACAATTAAAAATTATAACACAAGTGGAGGGAGATTGGAGGTGAAATACTGAGTTTCCTTTGATAGGTAGAGTAATTATGAAGTATGCTTTTGAAGTTCAAGAAGAGAGCCTTAGGACACAACATTTTTTAAAGTAAAAATTGGCTTGCACTCTGTTCAAGTGATTTATTTTGCACTAAGAAATGGGTGTGAGACATGATGTGATTTAAAATGTCATCCCTTGATGGAACTGCTTGAGGGTGACATAATTTTATTTTATTTTTTTTTACCTTATTCTCTCCTTTTATTTATATATTTGGCTGATTTCTAAAATTTTCTATCTTAGGGAATCTACTGAAATTATGTAGAAATGAAAAAAAACCAAACCCCAGATCACTAACACCCCCCACCCCCAAAACAAAACTTTCCCCTAATGTTCAGGAAGCTGAAGGCTGGACTCTGGAGGGAGCTGCTGGGAAGGAATATATTTTTCAGCTGCATCTGTGTCATCTGTGGTGTTTACCTGGTGGCTAACTTTGAGGAATACCACATGTACATGCCACCGAACAAATGCACGTAATAAATGCTGTAGGAGTGTTGCTTGTCATCAAATCCAGGCTGTCCCACACACCCCTCAACAGCAAGGACCACCCCATCTCTCTCCTCTCTATGTGCCTTTTTGCAGGAACGCTTCTAAAAGTTGAGATTGGACTTAACACCTTTTACATTTCTTCTTACAGGCAGCAGATTATGTGGTAGTCAACAGGATGACTTCTGTGACACGTTTGCTTGCACTGGGCTTTGCTGGCAGGAGGAGAAGCTGGCTGTTGTGGCAGTGGGCCAGGAGGACAGAGGCAGTGCTCTGGCCAAAATACACCCTTGCTTACCTTGGCAGACTCATCTCTCGTAAAGCTTCTGCTTAACCTCAGTGGCATTTTTATATGCTTGGCGACTTTTATCATAAATCTCACTGCTTTTGTCCGAAGCCCTAGCTACTGGAGGCAACGGATTTATAGGAGAATCTCATGGATTTAACTTCATGGTGAATCTCATGATGTTTTACCCACTGCTAGCTAAATAGATCTTGTGGGTCCTGGGTGGTACAAGCACCTGGACCGTTGTAGGGGAGATCCACCTGTGCTTACTACCAACAGATATTCCAGCCAAATAAAAAAGAAAAAAAAAACAAGAAAAAAAAAACAAAACCCACAAACCCTTCAAGATTCACACAGATGTGCTTTGGAGAGTCCTGAGATGTGGATGCTCTTCTCTCTCTGAGTTCCACCAGCTCTGTGGGGCTGAGCAATTGAAAATGAGGGGAATGTTTTTCATCACCGCTATGAATAAATAAGAACAGAATACACACAGGGCACAGATCTGCCAAGGAAGAGAAGCCACTTTTTTTCCTTGTCACACTTCCAATAAAATTGCCATCTAATCTAAAATACGTCAGTCTTCCTGAAAGTCTGTGAATTCTCTTTGTATGAGGAGCTATAGCAAACTTTGTAGCCAGACTTGTTATAAAAACACAGAAGGTAAAAATAGCTGTGCAGTCAGGGAGCAGAATCCAGCTCTAAATGGGTGGCCCAGTTTGCTCTCACATTCAAGTATCATAAACAAAAATAAAAGCTTTTTCTTTTTAGGCTGCTGCTGATAGCTTTTTCTCTTGCCACGGGGAAACGTTGGCGCTTTTCTATCATCTGACAACTTTTGACTGGTTTTGTGGTCTTTGTTTGTTTGCGGAAGGTCTTTGTCAACAAAGTACCAGTATCTTTTTGTCTGTGAGCAGCACATTATTGGGAAGTTTTCATGGAGGAGAGGGAGTCGTTTGGGGTTGGTTTTTTTTTTTTAGCAGAAGACCGGAAAGATTTCTGCAGGAACTTCACAAGAGGCTCCCTACGCTTTTATTCTGGGCCTTCTGTGGGACTTGCTGGAGCTCTGGGTAGAGGACAGAACTGCTGCTGCCCTGGGAGATGGATCAGCTCCTGCTTGCACCCTGCCAGCCATGGGGATTGCACAGCCTGGTGCTTTGGGTGGAGCAATTGGCCTCAGCTGTGGGGCCAAACACCATAAAAGGATGAGGGGCTGGGGCTGGGGCCTCCCCCCATCCCTGCTGCACTCTGGGCAGGGGCTTCTGCCTGCCACCCCTGCCTGCTTTGCTGCTCCATGGAAAAAGCTGAGGCTTTAAAGAAGGAGGGGTAAGAGCTCTAAACTAATATATGTGTTATGATGAAAAGTGCTGGATTGAGGGACTGAGGCAAGCTCTCTCTGTTTTCTGACTTGCACTAACCTCCAGCCGTGCTAGAGTCTGGGCTGTTTTCCTTTGCAGGCCTTGTGTATGTCTATTAAATACAGCAAGGAGAGGCCTGTCCATCTATGAAATGGGAGCATCATATTTATTAATCTCCCAAGAGGGGTTTGCGTTTTTTTTACATTAATTCTTCTTTTAACTGTGAACTTTTTGGGTTCTTGTCTTTTGTGACTGCTTAATGCCAAGCAGAGTTGTGTGTTGAGACAGACTGGAAGAAATGCTCTAAAAATCCCTGGATGTGAGGGTGACAGAATGAAGAGGCATTCCTTTAGTTTAGGGGTTTGAAATGTTGACAGAGCACTGAAAGATGTAGATGTGTTCTCTGTTACTAACTTGCATTTTAATATGTGGTCTTACGAGAGCAGCAATATCTGGTGTTTCCCTAAAGCTGATATTCCCAATAGTTTACACACCTCTGTGAGGGATAAAGCCAAAATATGTATCTGTTGCCTAAGATGTGTTTGATGATACTGTAACTTAGGGTGTCCTACTGCTGAATCAGCTCTTGCAAGAGGCTTGGAAAGCTGTTACAAAGCTGGGAAGCACCCGGCTAATCCATAAAATCTTAAATATATGTAAAGCAATGTGTAAATGACACCTACTAAGTGGAAATTGCTACAGATAAAAGAGATCTGGCAGCTGAATCGCAAAATATTATTCAGAGTAAATACTTACACCAACTTAATAGCCTAGAAACAGTTCCACTACTTGAGCAGCCTTCAGAAGTATCAACTAATTTGAAAGAGTGGGCTGCTGTTAAAATAATAATGAATCCAGCCTTGTCCTCTTCCTTGATATCCTCCAGGCTTTCTCTGTTGGGCTTTTTTTTGTATTTCTTTTTGTCTGATTTGGTAAAACACTAGGCAAATTTTAATCTTAAACACAAGTTTAGATCCTTCTGGGTTCAGAAGAGCATTTCAATGTGTGCTTAAAGCTCAACACATCATTGTCTGTGGCTCAGTAGGGACAACTGTGTGTTGTCTCTTGGCTACTGAGATGTTGAAGTAAAAGAGGGGTAACCCTGCTCTTGTTGCTGCTGACTTGTAAATCAGCACTTGAGTGCAGATCTAATGGTTTGCATTGCGATGGGGAGATGGGCTGGCTGCTGCTCTCTAGCAGGCAGTGTTGGTGGGCTGTGACTGGTGACCCTAAGCTGTCATGGGGCAGACGACCAGGACAGGAGGCAGAGGTGTGTCATGAGCCAGGCAGTTTGCTTGTGTCTTGTTTTTTTTTCTCAGTACCTCATCAGATGAGCATCTACATAAACACCATTCTGCACTCTTCCCTGTCTCAGCTGTCTGCATTTTAGTTGTAGCTTGTGCTTGGGCCACCACATCAGCTCCCAGGAGGGTGATGGGTGGTGCAGGAGGTTGGGGTCCTTTGTGCTGGTGTTGCTGTTGCCCTTCTTTGCTTGTGGGTCCCTTGCCCTGGTGGGACACAGGTGGCAGAGCTGTGTGGCCACACCACTTGTGTGTGGTCAGTAAGCACGTTTCCTTGGCATTGGGTTCATTGCTCTGTTTTGCCTGCTGTGAAGATTTAGAAAGACTTTATTATCACTGATAAATAGCAAAGCTGGTGAAACCACTGTGTGCAGCTGAGGGTTTGCCATATGAGAGTCTGAATTACTGATATTGTACCTGATGATGTAACAATTTCAGCTACTTTAGCAAAAAAGATATCCAGTCCTTTCTTAGAGGGGAGTAGGAATATTGAAACAAATGAGAATTTACCATGTTGCTGGTATAAGCCTTTTGTGTATTTAGCTAATGGAAATCTACTTGTTTTAATTTTGGTGAAGTTTCTGCTGTCCCACAAGCTCAGTGTTGTGCTTTGCAGTTCAGGAACTGCTGCCCAGGCAGTGCGAGGGAGCTCTTTTCTGTCCAAGCTAAAAGGATGCTCTAGAAATTAGGGTGGTGATCTAGGACATGACATGTCTATGTTCACCCCTCTGCTCCCTTACTGCCTGCTTGTGTGTTATTAAGCTTAGCATCCCTGTAATACTTATCTCCCTGTTGAAAAAGACATAGTGAGGACACAGTGGGGGTGTGAGACTGCTAAAAATTGCCTTTTGATAGTATTGTGGTGTTATGGTCTGAGGTATACTGGCAGGTGAATGTTACCAAGCTTCTGCACATAGCAAGAAGCCTTGGCAATGGGTTGTTCAAAAGCTGCTCCTACCATTCTGAAGACTAAGTTACTTTACTTTTCTAGGTAAGGACTTCTGGATAAAATAGCTGCAACAAATTCTGTTTGTGGGTCTCTTAGTGTTTATAGATAGGTCACCTGCTAAGCTTTATGATGCCTAGCCTGGGCATGGGAGCTGTTGCCTTCAATGGGAACTGGTTTGCTGGAAGCTGTGTATCTACCCTGCATTGCAGGGTGCAGTGGAGACACACCTTCGGTGAATGATTTCCAAATCATCCCTTCACATACAGCAGATAATTCCTTGGTCACTACTATTGCCTCAGGAACTGTTGTTCAGGTTCTCTCTATGTAATACATAGACTGGGTGTGGGATATAGAGAAGACTATTTTATAGTGCTTTTTGAATTTCATGCTCATAAACACTCAGACTACCAAGGCTTTACAGATTGATAAGAAACATGTATCTCATGTATTTCTTTCACTATGTATAGCCAATGCTCAACATCTCTAAGCATCAGGTGTGTCCTTCTGAAATAACAGCCAAGCTAAAACCCCAAACTTCTTAGGCTGCAAACCTCATTATAACTGTTTAACCTCATTGTTTATTGAAGGTTGTCAAATTTTAAAAAGAAAATAGCCCATATGATATCTGTTGCAAGTAGGAGGACTCCATGGATGTATGTAGCCCAGCTGCTGAGCTGTTGGCTCAGCTTCTCTCAAGAAGAGCTACAAAACCACATGGTGTCTCCAAGTACTGGATTTTGTGCTTGAACCTCTGTATTAAAACTGGTACGGAGCGACAGCTCCCTATTGGATGTACATCTGAAGAGCTGCAAGAGTGCAAGTCATTCCAGCAGAGATCTGGTATCAATTACACTCAGTAAATTGGCTCCAGATAAGTCTATTTTGGACTGTGGAACATGAAGAACTTGTGTGGTGTACTAAAGCTTCCTATTTCTTGCCCAAACCCTGTCCCTTCGCAGGGAGCTGCCATCACAGGCATAGAAATAAGCATCTAGAGCCTGGCAGGTTTTAGATGGCAAAGTCCTACTGGATCACATTTTGTACAGACTATTAGCCTCCTGGGCATGTTATTTAACTGGGAGATATGCAGTGGGGTCCAAGAGCTGTATCAGATACTTTATTTAGCTGTAGCAAGTTGTCTTTAAATGGCAGTGTGCGTCTTGCTTTTGATATATGCAGGCTGAGATTACAGAAGAGGTAGACATGGTATAGTTGTTTAAATCTCAAAATATGTTTTAAATAATTGATTTCCATGCATCTAAAGTAAAGATCAGTTATTTAAAACATATTTATATTTGCAGAAAACCCCCAGTATGACAAAATAAATACTTATACATAATTTAAAACATATTTGGAGGCTTTTAATGTTGCAAAATAGGTCTCTAACAGTGCTAAAGCCTCAATAAATATGATTTAATAGTTCTTTATGTATTTAATGCATAAGCATGCTATTGCGTATGGAAATACCAGATTTAATTAGAAGGTTGTCAGTGGGGGAGGAGTTCACAGAGCTAGCTTCTAAGTTTGCACCTGTTTTGTGAAAGACGTGCCCAGTGACAAGTAAATGAGAAGAAACTGGTGTTTGCTCTGAATCCCCAGTTATTGGTGCAGTACAGGTGCAAACCAGTGCTCCATAAACTGATAAAGCTGGGTTAGTGAGGTTCAGACTGGACATCAGGAAGCATCTCTTTACTCAAAGGATGGTCAGACACTGGAACAGGTTTCCCAGAGAGGTGGTCAATGCTCCAAGCCTGTCAGTGTTTAGGAGGCATTTGGAGAGTGCCCTTAAGGTGCTTTAACTTGGTCAGACTTGAAGGGATCAGGCAGTTGGGCTGGGTGATCATTGAAGGTCCCTTCCAACTGGATTGTTCTATATCAAGTGAGAAATGTTTGGCAAGGCTCCCCAGGCAGTATATTAAGACCAAGATGTGCCAAGTGAATTTTAAAATGGATGGATGTAGCTGAGGAGAATTTCTCTAAACTCTTGAGGTTTTGATTGATTACTATGTATGCCAATAACTTTCTGCAGTTCTGCAGCAAGCTAAGGGATGTGCTTTTAGGGGGGTGTCAGGGTGTGAAAGACAGAGAGAAATAGTGCTAAGCTCAGTCGTGTGTTGGTGTAAAGACTGGGCCATCTTCTAGGTAAAGAAATGAAGGCAAGACTTCTCCATCTCGCCCCTTCCCAGGAGGTGGGCAGCTGGCCCCTGCCCCTGTGACCATTTCTCTTCTCTCCTCCTGGCAGCAGTACATGCCATGGTCCCATTGCCAGGGAGTTTTAGTTCCATGCCTGCATCTTACCTATGAATGCAAACAAAAGATGAGGTACAAGTCTTGCTTTAAGACAAAAGAGGCAGGCTGGCTGCACTTCCTTGGGCAGTTTCTGCTCACTTCAAGTATTTCCTTGAAATAAGGACAGCAGAGCATGCACCAAAAGAACATTTAGATGCTACATATTTGATGTCTCTTCAGTCTCACTTGTAATTAAGCTGCCTGGCTGTAAACTGTTCCCTTCCTGTAGTAAAATAGCTGTTACTTGAAATCCCCTTCAGATATTGAAGTTCTCTTCCTAGAGTGAGATCAATCCTGGCAAAATAAATATAATGGTTTTGCAGTTTGTAGATTTTGAGTTGGTTTTGCCTGCATGCATATTATATACTGTCATAATGCAATTGGCTTCCTTGGAAATAGTTGCTGATTGCAGTAATTTGAAGGCTTGTCTACATAAAATGTTTAATAACTGAATTAGAGTGTGAATGTAAATCACATTAGCTTTTCTTCAAGTCTCTATGTGGATACTCTGAGTGCCTTCATAGAGTTTGGGCTAATCCACATCCAAAGTTAATTAGCATCTTAATCTGTTCTGTGCTAACTTTTTCCATGGTCAGCAGGCTAAATCAATATTGCTCTCAGTATCTGAGAGATCACAAATTACCTTTCTGTCTTCCATTCATTTCTGTTAGGTAGCAGTGTGATTATGTACTCTCTTTCTGAAATATTCCCAGCCTGGAATTCCCCAGTTAGAAGTTAAATGTTTCATGTTGTGCACTCTGTCTCGGTGTGATGATGAGGGTACCTACAGACATGTGAAACTCTTGTGTCTCTCCAGTGAAGAAGTTTTGGTGAACATCTATCTTCCATACTATCAAATACTATTTTGCGTGCTTTTATGGAGAGGGTAATGCAACACAGAATGCTGTACATGGGTTCTTCCAGCTCTGAATTAGTCTCTTTTATCTGTCTCTGACCACAACAGATGTTGGCAGCCTTTCTATTCCATATCCTTAAGTCAGACTAAGAATATCAGTTCCGCTTAGAGAAGCTGTAGGGGAAAAATTTAACCCTTTCGGGAGGCTTTTTCTTTCTTTATTTTGTTTAAGGCTTAACTTAATTTAAAGGGGGGTGTGGGGTGTGGAGGGGGGAGGATAGAAAGTCAGCAAATGTCCAAAATTACATACATCTTTGGGATGTCCTCTGTTTAAATTTCATAGAAGTGCTTACTGGTCTCTGCCTTTTCATTTGGCTTCCCTCTTTACTGGTGACACAGAGGCAGAGGTTAAAAAGACCACTGTGTGTGTTTCCAATATACAGTTAGCAAAGGAATTTGCATGGAGTGGTAGCAGTGCTGCAAAAGACTTGCGAGTATAATCTTCAGCGGAGACACTGTAGACAGTGCTGGCCATCTCTGTGGAAAATTAGCTCCTCTTGCCCTTCTCAAGCAATCAATCAGTTCATTCTATTACACTGATTATGGTATGAAACATTATTTTAAAGGTTTGAAGAGAAGCAGCCTGTTTTTCCCTATAGGCAGAATTAACAAGAGCTGCTCGTATCTGTTCTCTTCAGGATAACCTTGGACTGTTTGCTTTCATCTTAAAATTCAGACAAAAGCAAGCAAGGAAAACAAAACCATGAATCTATAATTCAAAATAATTACAAGTGTGCAGATATTTTAGTCCTGCGTTTTACTTAAAGCTCACTGGAGGTGTAATAAAAAGAAACCACTATCTCTAACGATACTGGAACAATCTGAGAAGTGCCTGTTAACATCTCCACAGCAGCCTGGTCACCACTGCTTTCTCTTGGACCAGCTATTGGAAGGACCCTGGCAGTGACAGAACTAAGCTGAAGCTGTTCTTCCTGTTCTCCCACTGCACTCCTGCCTCTAGCAGAGCCCTGTACAGCCTGATGCGCAGCTAGTTGCTTGTCTTCAAGAGAGAGGGCTGTAAGGATCTAATTTAACTGACTGACATGGACTGCAGAAGCTTACACAGCTTGCTCATATCCTTTGTGGAGTTGGAAGTGGAGCCACCTTTTTTCTTTTTTCCTTCTTTTTTTTTTCCCCCCCTCCACCACCCAGAGACGCCATCGCATATGGTTAGAGGCTGATGAGCTGAAAAGATCTGGGACCCACATGTGACCAGCAGAATGAGCATCAGTCTAGAGTAGAATTTCAGTGGGAGATGACTTTTGGGGAAGTTCCCACAGAAATGCCATTGTAGCATTTCTGTCCTTGCTGTGGGCCTGATTTCATTTATTCTGAGGCTAGTTTACATGTCCCTGGCACTGCAGAAATACCTGAAAGCACACTTGCCATCACGTCGGGGCTCTCTGGCATTGCCAGAAGGGTGCCACAGGGCTGCTTGTGTTAAGGCAGATCTGGCCCACCCTATTTATTCATACAGTAGCTTCTGCTGAGTCACAGTGTCTGCCTCCCAGCCAGGAAAAGGAAGGGTTTGTTTTCATCAGGGGACATCAATGCTATCTGGTGGCTGCAGAGCACTGGGGTGCAGAGCGTGCCGAGGGAGGGTCACGGAAGGCTTTCTGGAATGCCAAAGCAGGAACATGTCAGTGTGATGAGCGATGCAGTTGGAAGGGGTGGTGTATTTTCAAAACCACAACAGTCTATCCTTAAGGCTTAATCTTCCAAATATATGAAGTGGGGGCAGATCTTTCCTCTCCCATGAGAAAAGGAGCAAAAGACCTCAGGAGGCTGGGATGACTGTACAAGCAGGCAAGTCTCCAGCCAGTTTTCTCATGAAAGTGTGGGCATCACCTTTCTGAGGGCAGACCTGCAGGTCTCCTGCCTGAGTCAGCCTCCTAAGTAGCTGCCTAAGGAGCAACAAAAGCAGAGTGGAGGAAATGTGGAGGAAAAGTAGTATTTCCCCCAGGTTATAGGCTTCTGATATCTCAAGTAAAGTTTATCTAGCTTATAATGGGCTTTTAGAGTAGACAGGGTGTGTGGAGAGAGTGGTGGGTATATGGTGGTGATAGGGGGGAGGCTGCTCTCAGAAAGCATTGGTCTCGGTCATCTTGTTTGCAGAAGATAGGGTTGTGGAAGCCAATGGATTCCTGTTGATGGGAGTGGGAACCCACAGCTTCAGCCTTCCAGTGACCTGCTAGATGCAGGCAGGAGGAGGAAAGAAGATAAGCAAGGTCACCCCTCAGTCCTGAGAAGAGGGCATAGTAAAGTCTATTGCTGAGAGGTCCTACTTCTGACTGAGGAAAAATATCCAATAACACCGATTTCTCGATTGATATCGAAGTATTTTATATATGAGACTTGTAACCTGGGGAAAGCTGCAAGCCAAGCATTTCAGAGGCAGTCACCCCAACTGCTGTGAGACTGTTAGAACACAGCAGTGAGGTTCTAGTCTCTGCCTCTGAATTTCCTCCTGAGATATACTGGACAGTGCAGGACCCACCAGCACCACCTTCCTGGGTTCCTATCTCCTGTATGGCCAGGGTATGATTAAGAGCCTCCAGCCTGTGTATGTGATGAGGATTTATGCCCTCTCAGGTAGAGGAGGGATTTGAGGCATGGAGAGTGCTCTGTCTGCTTTTAACTAAGTGGGACATGCAGTGGCCTTCTGCAATTCTGTGCATCTGGCCCTTTGCTTCATTTGGTTGTCCTCCAAGGGCCCACAAATGAAACGCTTCCTACAGGAAACATGTTTTCTGCCCAGTGACACAGCTTGCTCTCACTGCTGTGAGAGAAGAAATGAAAATTTCACAAGGGTTCCAGTCAGCACCCTCCCCTGTCTTCCCTGTTTTGTTGCCAACCTGAGAAATAAGTTATTCCCGTGGTCCAACTCGGGAATAATGTCAATGTATAAGGGACAGATCATGAAATGTCTTACTGGGAGGAGTGAGGGCTTTGGAGCTTCTACCCAGGAGACTTTTCTTGCTGAGACTTGATCTTTTATGCTTAGTGCGTGATATAAACAGCAACATATCCTGCAATTTCTGTAAGATAACGTTAACTTATTTTAGAGTACGCCAGGCCTGCTGGTGAATCTTGTCTAATAATTGATAGTTGGAGGGTTTCTGGGTTGCTTGTGGTAATGTGGTCTTCGTCCTTGCAGGATTATCAGTCTTTTAAGTGGGATCCAACAACTTTCCTCAAAAGAGTGGAATACTAGATTCAGCCAAGAAACACTTTGAAATTGTATTTAACCTAAGGCTGACAGTGTTGCAGAACATGAAGGGATAATATTCTTTCTCTCCTTCAAATTCACATGATTAATTGCATTATTTATCCATAGCTAAATACTGTATAAAGCTCTATCTTTATTAATCTCTGTTGCAGTTCAGCAGTGAAATATTTATGGATGCTACATAGGGTCTCTGCTCAGTGTTAATTTCTCTATTTCATGACTATGTACTTCTGCACGTATATAAAACGCTGATATACTGGAATTGTAATGATTACTCCTTTTATGCTCGATAAACATCCAGTATTCATTAAAACGGATGGGGTGGGGGAAAAAAAGGAAGATGAGCCAAATGGCACAAATGAGAGCAATGCTGGTGACTTGCCACAGCCTAATGGGTGTTGGTGGGATAGCTTTCCTAAAAGGATTCCTAAAAGCATCCTAAGTTGCTTCTCCCTTCCTAAGAATATAAAAAAAGCCCCATTGTTCTCAGGTTTGTTTACACTGCAATATAGGACAGACACTCTAGAGATAGCTAGATAGCTCTAAATAAGATGAATTAAATTCCCAAAGTACTGGAAAACCTAGCCTGGGATATTTAAAACTGACCTAAGAACAACACTTAAAGACAGAAAAGGTGTAAAGGAATGAATTAGGTACTTGGCAGGTTCTCTCTTGTCTCTGTTAATGGACTCTTCTCAGTTGCCTAGTCCAGTGTAAACCTGGAGTTGTTACAATTCCTTCAAATTTACCTTTTTTATTATCTTTGTACTAATTAGGGCCTGTCCATTTTCATGAAGTAGGCTATTGCCAGGTAAACAGGCCACCCTGGTTGCTGGGTTCCACTGGTGACGAGTGACTGGGTGTGAATACTCAGAGGTCTGTCAACCTGAAAAAAAGACAGGCTGGCCTATCATCCAACAGACAGAGATGGAGACTTGAAAAGTGCCCATCAAATCACAGTAAACTCCATGAGCACTGGTGTAATGTTGGAAGAATACAGGGCTTGAGCTGCTGGATATTTGATTATCTTCCTGACGGGTCACTTTGGGGCTGAAGGGTTCTGTTAATATTGGTGTGTGCTCACATGAGTCATTGAGTCACATTATGGTTGCAGATCACGTTTCTTCTGCTAAAAAGGCTGTGGGTAAAATACACAAGCTCAGTTTTTTTACTTTCCTCTGGGTTTGTTCTGCTGTTTGGGTCTTTGGAAACAAGTTTCCATGTGAAATAGTAGTCCCAAGGTTAAAGTCTGTTACCCTCTATGGCAACTAAAGAGTTTCAGGAACTGGCTACTGGGATCCTTAAGGAAAAAAATCTGCACTTGTTGGGCCAGAGCACGTTTTGGGGATTTTATCTTGATCCTCAGTGAAGTGAGACTTTCAATTTAATGGGCTATTAGTTTATTTCTCTTCTGCATAATACTCCTTTCTTGCTGCATATTTTTATTCTGGGATATGACTAATATAAAAATAGGTTTTGCCTCGATCAGTGACCACTGTTGCAGACAAATACAGCTTCTCTGATGTTTGGTTCTCAAGGAGTGTTCAAGAATAGCATCTAGAGCACCCCTGAGACTGTCCATCTGAGCTTTGGCTTGGCCACCTGAATCTGTAGAATGAAATTCCACTTTGCCATGGTCATCTTCTTTCCTTTCATCTGTATCTTGAATGTCACCTCCAGCGAGTTGAAAAACTAGGGCTGGAAGAGAATAGTAACTCCCCTCTCCTATTTCATTGCCATCTGATGTTTTAGCTACAGATGGTGGCTGACTAAAGATGTACATCCTGTTCCCTTCTGCTGCAGGAAGTCCACACAGGAGAGATAAGAGCACAGATGCAGTGAGAGCCTGCTGGACTCCCCACCCTTGGAGCAGTCAGTGGCAGCACCGTGCTGAACTCCTAGAAACTGGGAATGGCACAAGAGGTTTCTATGGCACTCCTGGTGCTTCTTGGGTACTTGCAATGGTGATGCAACTGACTGTTTGCTTGGATTTTTGTGGGGTTTTTTGTTTGTTCACTTGTTTTTAATTAAGAGTTGCTGTTCTCTGAGTTGAGGCATTTTGGTTCCTGATCTGAAATTTTCTATGGCTTTATTTGGAGAAAAAATATACCCCTGGTGCATATGTCTCTGCTCAAACATGACACTTCTACAGAGCTGTTAGTAAAAATTCAATACATCTTCAGAGCAACACGATTGTTCAGCTTGGAGAAGAAATTTCTGCTGGTTTCAACTCCCAGTACTCTTGTGTCTTGCCTGGGTGGAGTGAAGAAATAAGGAGGCTCTGATAAGCTGAGCCTGCAGCAAACTCACCAGCTTTTGCCTGAGAAGGTACAACTTCTTGAGCTATAAGAGCATGAGCTATTCAGTCTTCCTTGAGACAGGAAAGCTCTGAACTGTCCAAACAAATCCACAGTTTAATCCAGTCCTGTAGTCTTGGAAAGGACCCTGAGCATAACGCCTGGACTGGATGTGCTGAACTACTCTTCACTTTCTGGTTTTGGCAACTTGGAAACTTAGGGCTGTCCAGTTTCAGGAATATTGATCCTCAGAAGCGATGGAGCCTTCATACACAGGTTATTACTGAAAAGATCTACAAAGGTTATGTTCACCCCAGCATGAGGGACTTGCTGGTTAATATTATTCTGTAAGAGAAGATACTAAATCTGTAGGTGAAGCTATTTCTCTGTTTTAATGCTCCATGAATTCCAGTCTTTGGCATAGTCAACTTCACGTGATGCGCTATACTTGTTTATTTTGTACCTGCTTCACTTTTGACATCGCATTAATCAAGTCCCTAGAACTTATTTGGAAATATCCAGAAAAGAACTGAGGTAGCCAGCTGAGAAATTGTAGCCAGAGTATTTTCTTCTTTCTCCTACCTGCCTCTCTAGATGCTACACATGCCTGATGTACAAAACAAAAAAAAACATATTTAGGGATAAACTGAAACTAGATTTAGGAAGCTATGTCACAAGCATATAGATCAAAAAATAGGGTATTTCTACTATTAGTGATAGGCATTCTAAGCCTCCCAAAGGACTACACAAGAACTCCTTAGGGCTAGAAAGGAGCAGGATGATGGATGTTGAAGTAGTATCATTTTTAGGCATTTTTCAAAATAAGTGGCTATTTTTCTTGCCATTTGGGAGCTACACAGCAGGATTAATGGTAACTAATGCAGTGTAGGTGTAGACAAAAAATAGTCCCAGCAAGCAATTTTAAGTCTCTCCAACATTATCTGATACTGTAAATAAACAGGAATGTGTGATCACATGACCTGATTTGTCAGCATGAATCTCTTCAAGGTAAAGTAGCATATCATTTAAAATCCTGTAAGTTTTCCAATGCCCATCCTCAAGTATTCCATATGTGCCTCATTTCAGTGTTTTGCTGTGTATTGTGTATTTTTTCATGTGCTGAGTCTCTGGTGAAGTTCATCAAGTTAGACATTTTACAAGAATCTGGCTGTACATATATTGCTGTTGGTGAGCCTTCCATTGTATTAACTTTACTCAAGGTCACAGAGGAAGCATTGTTTCTATGCCTTGGGAAAAAGCTGTAAACCTTATAATAGAGTTGCTTTATGAAACAACAGCTGCAAGTACTTTTTTTCCTCCAACCCTCTTTCCCTCCTCCCCCTGCTTTTTGACACTTTCTGCAGCAGATTAGTAATTTCTGAAAATGTAAACATCATAATCCTATAGTTCACCAGAGATCACAAGTTAAGTTTGGCAGTCTTAACTTCAATTAGGCCCTTTTCCCCCACCAAGATGTGAAAGTAGAGGGAAAACCATGTGGAGAAATCCTAGGCAAAAAACAAATTGCCAATAATCAAGACTGTTGAGAAAAGACTGCCACTTTTCATTTAGAAAATAGAGCTATCAAAACAAACAAGCAGCGGACTAATTATAGTTGTGGGGCAGCTATTCTGTGAGAGTTGCAAAAATGAGGATAATGGCCCACACTCAAGGGAGAGAAGGGGAGCAGAGACGGGATGCTCAGTTGCGAGTCAGGCAAATAATGATCCTTCAGCATGTCTAATTGTCTCAGTGCTGCAGTGTGCATAAACTAGGGCAAGCTGTATATTACACAAATTAAAAGCAACCCAAGGCTGTCGTCTTTTTGTAGGAGTTCTTCTCTACTGCAGGGGAGTTGGCTTTGATGGGAGGTGTGTTTCCTGCGTTGCTCACTGCTTGGCTCTGGCGACGTGGAAGTGGAGGTGTCGTTCAGCCGCTTCCGAAAGATGCGCTTGCATCAGCTCTGTTACCGAGGGACACTCTGCCTTTGAATGATTTCCAGCAGTCCCTCCGCCTTGCCTTCAGAGATTGAAGTTGGCGAGTGCTCAGCGTTGCTCTCAGTTGTGTCTTTGGGTGTGAACTGAAGGTCTTCCTTGCGACCTTCCAAGTTGGCTTGCGGAGCGGCGCGCACGGGCCGTGCTGAGGGGAGCAGAGGCGTTGGAGCGGGGAGGCTTTGCATCATCTGGCTTCAGGCATGGGAAGTGCTTTGATTAGGAGCTTCATCTCCCTGTACTAAGCACAGAGACAGGCTCCTCAGAGGAGGGACTCGGAGGATCTAGAGCAGAATCTTACCTCTTTAATTTTTTCTTCTAAGCTTTGGAACTGCAGCTTCTATAGCATACCTTCTAAAGAGATCAGGACCTGAAAAACTCCTGTTTGTCAAAGTGCTGAAAGAGATGGGGCCTAACACTTTGAGGAGAGGAAGAGAGAAATAATGGAAGCTAATAAAGTGTAAAAAAAAAAATTGCAAATAGCAAATAAAAGATAGCTTGAACTTCTGTTTTCCTGATGCCACAACATGCTGCCTTCCAGACTCACTAAGATAGATCCTGAGAAGGGAAGGTGGCCAGCTCTACTCCTCCGTTGCCTCTGTGGATGTTTGCCTCTAAGTATCCCTGTCTCTTTTCCTCCCCACATCCCTTGAACCTATCTGTTAATTTTAATTCAGTTCTAGGGTTTTGGTAGCGTTTATCTTGTTAAAGATCTTATTTTCATCCATATCTTGTCTTTGAGTGGTAGTAAAAGGTGGCTGATAAAGAAGTTAACTAATTTCTCTGCAGTGGGAAGGGCTTGAGGCTTGTGTGCCATCACATGTTTCCTGGACTTGGGTCCATCTGTTCCAAGCCTTTCTGACAGTCAGCTGTTCATGTAGGATGCTAGTGAGCCTCCTGCCTCTCAAGGGCTGAAGGCATTTTGGCTCCAGTGTTAGCAAACATTGTTAATTATTTTTTCTCCAAAGCAACTTACATTAATTTCTGCACAGGTTTAAGTTAATAGGATACTTAATGTGAAAGGAAATGAGTCAGTACAGAACCCACCTATGGCATATGAATAAAAGCAGCAAGCAGGTGCTTCTTTTTGGCAGCATCATTTTAACTGGTGCTGAAGTATGACAACAGCAGTGCTTTCACACAGGCAGTGTGGGAAATGGGTGGTGTCTTGTCATCCTTAGAGAATGAGAAAATATCAGGTGAGGAATTTCATATCTCTAATACCCAAAGTCAAGTTCTGATTTTTGGTTACTCTGCTGAAAACTAAGCTGCTGTTGTCCACAGATCAGTGTAAAAATTAGTCTACCTGAGAGATAGAAATGTGGGACCTGTAGAGAAAGAGACTTGCAAAATCCTTATGCTTGGACAAGGATTAAACCTCTGCTTCTGCTCCTCCTGCAACAGAGCTGAGTTTACCTGTAATTTTTATCTATATAGTGTCAGCCTATTTTTTTTGATTCTGTTTGGGATAAGGAAATGAAGGGGGGGGTGGGAAATGCTGGAACCTGTGTGAGGGTCTGAACACAAGGGGTTGCCTGGTTCAGGCTGAAGGCTCACCACATGGATGCAAAGCAAAAAAACCTGGAGAGTGTTTATCTGAAGTAACCAGCCTTCAGAGCTGCTCGAAGTTACCCTGTCAGGAGTTGAAGGTCACAGGTCAGATCCTCTGTCAGGTCTCCTGCAGCAAGCTTTCAAAGGTGAGAGCCAGCACTTTGCAAAGCGCCAACATAAACATCTCCTTTTCTTCTAATGCTGGCAAATGTCTGCATATGCAGATATATGCATATGTCTCTAATTACCAAAACTCCTTCTATGGTCAGAGTAAAAAGCCAGCCACAAAACAGTCTCTTTAAACACGCTGTTATAAAACAATAAATCTCAGCACACCCAAACTTTGGAGAGTTTGAAAAACCTTATCCTGATTTGGATTTTGTCTGTACCACACAACTCTACCGTAGCCACAAGTTCAGTACACTTGTGCCTTTTAGTAGTTATGCAAGAAAATACCCAGAGACAGATTTGTGTAATTAAAATCCTGATTACTGACGAGATCAGCATGTGATGAGGCAAGAAATGGTGGCTAATATCTGATGTTATCTTGCAAAAAAAAGAGCCCTAAAGCTTGAATTTGTTTAATGCTCATTTGGCTTCCCATATAAGAATGATACTGATCATCTTTTGACAAGCACTGGTGATAACGGGCAAGAGCAGGAGCCTTCCTTGGCTTGGGTTGCACTGCTGAGTGTGACATTTAAAAGCAGAGAGAAACGTTTGTTTCAAACCTTTTGAGGAGCTTTTTCAGAGCCAAGCTTTGCCTTTCCACTCGTGTGGGACTAGGTGCTTACAGCAGCTGGCCAGCTGTGACCCAGCATCACCACCTGGTAGGAAACATCTTCTCTAGTACTGCTGAAGGGCTCCTCTGTAGGCAGCACTGGGTTTGGTACGTGTCTATAAAAAAAGATTATATGATGTGTTTGATTTTTTGGAACAAGGGACTGGATTTAATGACCTAAAAATCCCTCTGAGAACTAGATATGCTTGTATATTGTCAGCCTTTCTCCTGAACTGGAAACTTGGCGAAGAAAAAGACCAAAATTACTTTATTCCCTTTGAAATTCCAGTGCTTCTGAAAAGCACATCCATAGAGAGCTCTAGTTAGACACTGACAAAGAATCCTTGCCTTTAATTAAATTGTAAGTATTTCTTGGTAGTGATTAAAGTTATTATTTTAATTATTCCCACTAAGTACAATGGCTCACACTGGAGCTTTTCAAAACGCATCTCTCTACCTAGAAGGACAAATAGCATGGTCTGAGAAGTGAACTCATGTGATTTGGAGATACTGTAGTTAACAGATTAATGTTTCTAATATTTTAAAGATTTAGCTGTCATCTTTCGTTTATTTTTAAGCCTCACTTTTCTTATCCTGAGGGCATTAGAGAAGGAGTTTCTTGTTAAATTTATGTTGGAGTTATCCAAACTGAGAAAAAATTAAAGAATACTCACAGTTCCCATGAGAGGTGTGGAAAATGTGGAGATTATTCAAGCTTTATTGGGAGGGGGTGGAGGGTAAGAAAAGAATGAAGATAAACAGTTCTACCATGTAGGTCAAGAGGGCATCCCAACTTGCAGAGAATATTGTGTAGGCTGAAGATAGCATCCCAGTGCCTGGGGGGGGGGTATGACTTGCCAGAGCTCCCTGCTGAGCCAGTCACCTGGTCCTGCTTATGTACTCCCTGTTGCCCCAACCTTAGAACTGTGCAAGTCCCTTCATGTCGCGTGAGCGAGAGGACCTGCTCCTGATCTTTGATCAAAATGACAGCAGCACTCACACGAGGAGCACATGTGACGCCATATGATGGAGCGTGTGCATCTGTATTAGGTTGCTTGATCTGAGTTGCATGACAGTCCTCCCTGTTTCTGGCTAGGTAATGACTGAGGTGGGACCCAGTGAATACCTCATTGTGGGTGGTACCCATCAGGCTGCGTGATGAGGGAGGTGTCTTGATGTACACATCACAAATATGACTATCAGAGGCAGTATGTCTCAAACTGTCCACCTTGAATGTAGGCTAGCAATAAAATTCAGAATTCATGTTAATAGAACATTAACATTTTAGTCTATTCTATCCACAGAGGAAAAAACCACTGTAAATTTGAAAATGCAAGAGAAATCTTTTTGACTTGAATTTTGCAAGACACAGATTGCAAGGAACATCATTATCTATTCTGTTTAGGTTCTCATAGATTGGGACTGTTCCTAATTCACTGAACTCCATAGATCTGTCTGGTTCACAAGTGAAAATTCCTTGTCCCAGCAGGACACCCTAGGAATATAATCGAGTATTGCCCAAGTCCCAGGTGAGAACAGGCAAACAGCACCTAAGAATGCCACCTCTGAAGCCATTCCTCACCAGTTGCTGAAGGGACAGCTCAGATAGAAACTAGAGGTTACTTGCATTGGCTAGGACTCAGCTGAATTGGGCACAGCAATTGGACAACTGTTGCTCAAATGTGCTACCAAATAAAACAGGGGAAACCCTGCCATTCTGTGACTCTGTAAAGCTGGTTACAGGTAATGCAGATGCTACAAGGTGCTATGAAATGTAATAGATGGAGTCAAATTTCCCAGACAGGGAAGGAGGGGGCTACTTCTTCAGCTAAAATACTTAGTCCTTGTGCAAATATCTGATTTCAGTCTGTGTTTGCTGCTGTAGTGTCCCATGAAGTATCGATCCAGGGGTATGATGCTGTCTCTGAGAGCTGGTCCCCAGTATTAATTTCTGTAACTTTTTTAGTGTCTGAAGTTATGAAGTAGTTTTTAAGTGCTCTGCTGGGTGGTAATTGCTGTAATCAATAATTTTTTTGTTTCAAATGTATCTGTTCTCCTCCTGATATTTTCTCCCTTCCCAGCTACCCTTTTAAAAGTGTTTCTTGGAGGTTCTCTAATTGTCTACACGCCATAATTCCCCAAGCCCATTAAAATAAATGTCATCCCAGACTGTAGCATTTCCATATGTAACCTTGCCTGTAAAATAAATGAACAGAAATCAAATACTTACTTCCCACTTATTCAAAGTTTCTGCTTCTTGTTAGACACTTCAAAAACACATCTATTATGGTAAGAATTTTAGCTATTCATATTGACTTTCTCTCAAAATTTGTGCTTCACATCTTTCAAATGCTTGCAGAAACCTTGCTTGCTTCTAACCCTCCTCCAGCTCAGATCAACTTTTTTCCTCTTCTCCTTCTGATTTTTTAGTCTTTTTTTCCCCTCCTTGCAAACCTTAACTAGCTCTGCCTTCTCGTTTAGTTTCTTCCTCCTCCTCTATTTCCAATACAGATTATTCATTGTCCTTGGAGCTTTGAGTGGTCCCGTGTGAACACTCATCAGTTGCTGCTGCTGCTTTGCTGACATGAGTGTTGCAGTGTGCAGAACAGGAGAGTCAGCAATGCTTGGACCTTGATTATGAGAAGACCCTCCCCCTGCTGCTTAACCCTCCCTTGCAAACACTGGAGGGGAGGGGAAAACACATGGTAGAGCTGATATATTAATACACATACAATAGCACCAATTGCCTGCAGAAGTAAAAAAAAACCCTGAACACCTAACTTGAGAACAAAATTAATTTTAAAATGTAGGTCATATGCTAATCCAGCTCCCAGTGTAACCTGTGTAGCACCACCACACACAACATAGGACTAGATTTTACCTTGTTCTTCTCGCTTGCTCTTTTTCCTGCTCTGTCTGTATACATCTAAATTAGCTGTCAGCCTCCATGGCCACATTAAAGAGAGGATTCCTTCATCTGATGATCAATAACAAAATATTTTGCCATATCCTTGTGGTGAGGACTGTTGGTACTCCTCCATTGCTGATGAGCAGGAGAGAGAAAAGGAAGGATTTTTCCCATGCCCTTGCTACCCAGTGAGCAGGCTGTTACAGGGCATACTTGCTGTCCTGTCTGTGTTCTGCTCTACACCAGTTGTGTCCAGATGTTCTGGCCAGGGTGACTGGAGAGCTCAGATGTACTACCAGAAGCAGGTTGTGCTTTGTGGCCACCTATGTGGGTGAGCAGACTTAATGCGTATGCCCACTATGATTTGATTTACATGCATAGAGTAGACCCAGTGCTTCCCAGTAAAGTTGGACATCCCTTCTCCTGCGTGCCCTTCAGTTTGTGCATGTATGACATCTCTGGGTGACCGTTCAGCTCTGATGGGATAGTTTTTCTACTGCTGTTGGAGTTGTATCTTTGGAATGGTCTGAACCATGTGTAAAGTTCAGGACTTTTAAATGGAAGCTGTGACATATTTAGAGCTGCACAGCAAGAACTTATGAATACCATATGCTGACTTGGGTTGTTGGGCTGTTTACTGCATAATGATATAGTTTAATATTGGGGGATGGAAAGAAAAAGGTGAGTGGTAAAGATGCGAGATAAGCTACTTGTTTAAGAGGGAGTAATAAGGGGCAATGCCAAAACAAGAAAGAGGCAAAGTCTGTCAGGAGGAAAACAAGCAAATGCAGAAATGGCATTGGAGGGAAAAAAGTGTCTTAAGGCAAGGGGATGGTTGGCTGTTTGAAACCCTAGAGCACCTATCTGGTAAAAGACTGAATATGGGTATCTGAGGAACATGAGTTCACACATGTTAGCACCTGGAAGCAGCACACATGTGGGCATATAGCAAACATAGTGGCTCTTGCTTGCAAAGCTGGATAAAGTATGTAGTGGGTATTAATTGGCATCACTGTGCTTCCATTTTAGTAGTGTAGGAGTTTTTTTGGTTGTTAAAAAAAAAATTGTAAAAGGATTTGTGTTTTCTAAGACCATTTTAAAACACTGTCCTTCAGTTTTTCTGTATCAAAAGGTCAAAGAAATTACACATCAAGCAAGACATTGTTTAAGGCCAGTAAATTTCCTTTTTCCTGCCTCAGCTTTTCATTTCAGTAAGAAAAATAAGAGGATTTATGCAGAGCAAGATCTCTCTTGGATCTTCCAGCAAATAAGAAAATCAGTCCATATGGCTGTTTATAGTTGGTTCTTTACTTTAAAACCTCCCTCCTCAAAAAAACTGCCCATACAAAAAAAACCCTTACAGATTTTGTTCTAAGACAGACTGATCACTGACTAGTTGCAGTCAGTTTGATGGGAGAACTGGACCTGATAAATGAGCTAAGGCTTTATCAAGTAGTTTCACCCAGTACAGCAGATGCATGTTGCTCATGCTGGCAGCACGGGGCTGCAAGCTGCTTGGCTACCTGATGCTCCAGGAGCTGTGGTGTTGTAGCTCCTGCTGTGCACATAAGAGCTGGATTTCTTGGCAAGCCTGTAGAGCCCACCTTAATCTCCGTGTGTTTGGATCTGGAGTGGTTTGGTGTTGCTGCTAGTACCTTACAGCTGGCAAAGCAGGCAGGGCTGAGCTAGGGGGGGCATTGCTGACAGCAGCCAAATACTGCCCTGAGAAGATACAAGCAAGGCCCTTGGAGAAAGAGCAGAAAATAGGTTGGACATGTAGCTTTCCACAGTTATAATGCAGGTTGCCATTTGAGGAAGGACTCATTAAGTCCTGTGATTCAAGTGCCAAGGACAGACAGTCATTTTGTTGTGCTGTTAAAAAAAAGCAGTAGTAAAGATGTGTCTCCTAGCAGGAAGCATATGAGGAGAACGTGACAACTCTAGTATTGCCTTCTTGCTACTGCAGAGCGCAATTGCTGCTCTTCAGCCAGTCAGCTTTCACAAATAGGTAGGGTGGTAGCATGAGGTGTTGAGAAATGGGTTAGATTGTGCACCCGAATGGTCATCCTGCTGACCAACCAACTGCCCATTTACACCTCCACTTAACTTACGCTGGTGCCAGCTTGTCCCATGTTTGTAACAGTTGTGTTGGCATTTGTACAATCTAAATTTTATATCCATCCATAAAATGTTGTTCTAGGCAGGTAGGTGAGATACGATAGGGAGGAAAAGTGTAAATACCCATTGGAAGTTAAGTAATGAGTAGGCAGTGTTATTTTGAAGAAAATATCGTAGCTTAGCCCTATCTGGTAGATCTGCAGTAAAGGTGTGCCTGCTGTGGAGAGGAGCTGGGACCTTTGTTCTGACTGAGTGGGAAGTTGAGTCTGTCACCCTGCTGATGACTGCTGGTGGGGTTGTGTAATGCTCTGTGAGTTGTCCTGGACAGGATGGCAGCTGGCTGTAGTACCACATGCTTTGGTTTGCTAGCCCTCAGTTGAACCGATGGTTACCACATCTGCTGTGATACAGACCGAGTAATTTCACATCTCCACTAAACTTCCATACCCTCAACTCCTCCATGAAATGACATGACACATTTTCCATCCCCTTTAGCTTCTTTTGTTTTTCTCCTCTGCTTTTATCTTTTGTTTTGGGGTTTGGTTTTCTTTTTTTTCAAAGTAGACAAAACAACTTTTATTTTTGACTCCCAGCATCTCAAGAACCCACAAACAAAAAAAATTCAGCAACCCAATGTTACTGATTCCCACACACCTATATGTTTTTCTGTAGCAATGTGCTCAGCTTCTTAGAGGCACAACTTTCAATGCCCTCTCAAGAGAGAAATCATTTGAACAAGGTCTTTCTCTGGTTAACTTTTCTAACCTGCTTGACTTTCCTGCCTCTATCTCAGCTGTCCAGGTGCTTCTGTAGTTCCCTCACCCCAGCTCTGACTGGCTCACTTCTGTTAAAGGGCCTGCTCATTTACAGCACTCTGGTGACATGGGGAAGTGCTATTGCTCCCATTTATTTGACTAAATATAGCCCAAATGAGATTTAATGACCTCTCCAAAGGACAGCAGCATGAACAGCAAATGGCTGAGTCTGATTTGTCATAAAGAAAAGGCAACCTTCCTCCTTTTCTGGGTAACTCATTGTTTTTAAAGAAAAAATTGGGCAAGGTGTTTTTAAAAAGCACTAAATAAGATGTTATACGAAATTATCTTATTGTACCGCAGTTTATAAACTTACGGGTTGTGTTTTCAGTGTTTTACTTGCAGTTTAAATGTGCACTGTCAGTTTTGCTCATCCACTTTTGTATCTGCAGGTGTTCACTGTTATGGTTGTGAGAATCAGGTATTTAAATGTCAACCCCCCCGATATGATCATGGCTTTGGTTCATCTTCCTTATGTTGATGTAACTGCAGGGGCCTCTGATTATTAAGTAATGGGAATTAACAAGACAAATGTAAACATTTGTTCAAAGAGATTGCGCTTGGAAACCTTAATTAGAGGGCATGAAGCCATTAAAGAGTAAAAGCCTGCTGGCCTGGGGCTGGCAGGGAACACTGGCCTTCACAGCTACAAGCCCAGCCAGGTTGTATGGTCTTTGCTGTTTTGTTTTTACAGAAACAGAGGATAGCCCCGTCCTTGGAAGTGTTTAAGCCCAGGCTGGATGGGGCTCTGAGCAACCTGCTCTAGTGGGAGGTGTCCCTGC
>WUAM01000175.1:4107672-4209362 GCA_024336885.1 Actenoides hombroni | reverse complement strand
TCCCTGCCCATGGCAGGGGGGTTGGAACTGGATGAGCTTTAAGGTCCCTTCCAACCCTGACCATTCTATGATTCTATAGTCCATTTTTTTTTTCCACAGTTAAGGCTCAGATGCTTCCCCCCCTACCCCATATGCAATTGAAATACTTTCTACAGTGTCTACTTTCAGCACTGTCTTAGCAGGATATGCACGTGCTCCTTTCTGACACAGTCTGGCTAGTGTTGAGCTTTGTAGAAATGCTTATTTTGTAAAAATTCTTGCATTTCTTTGTTAAAATTCATATAAGTAAATAAAGCCTAATCTGCAAAAGCCATAGAAGTTTTTAATTGCATGGGGACGTCACCGAGCCTCAGTGGCTGGTGACTTACCTATTTTAAAACACTCTGATTAACACTCTTCAGGGTGTATCTTGCAGGCCTTTCTGTTGCTTTCAAAGAACATCCCCAAGGGGAAAAGGAAAAAAGTCATTTTTTGCATTCCTGTATGTTTAAAAAAACCTCAAAACTCAAACCCTAAAGACTATCCCCTGATGAAATGAAGGGAAACTGTTTGCTGTTGGTATAATGCAAATCCTAGTGCTACTTTCGTGGTTGTGACAAGGGTGTCTTTTGGACCTGGCCGGGATAGAGTTAATTTTCTTTGTAGAAGCTTGTGTGGTGCTGTGTTTTGGATCTGTGATGATACAGGGATGTTTTTGTTGTTGTTGGGCAGTGCTTACACAGTGTGAAGGCATTTTAGGGGCTTGTGCTGTCCCCCCAGTGAATAGACTGGGGGTGTACAAGACGTTGGGAGGGGACATGGCTGGGACAGCTGACCTCAACCGACCAAAGGGATATTCCCACAATAAAAGTGGGGGTGGAAACAAGGAGGAAGGGGGGGAATATTTGCAGTTGTGGTGCTCATCTTCCCAAATAACAGTTATGTGGAACGCTGCTTTCCTTGAGATGGCTAAAAACCTGCTGCTGGGAAGTTGAGTGAATTCCTTAGTTTGCTTGCTTTGTGTCTGCAGCTCTTGCTTTGCCTGTTACACTGTCTTTATCTCAACAAATGGTTTTCACACTTAGCCTTCTGATTCTCGCCTCCACTTGGTTGTGTGTGGGGGTGAGCAAGTGGTTGTGTGGGCTCAGTTGCCTACCAGGGCTAGCCCATAACAAGGTGAAATCATGTCAAGGAGGAAGTTGGTGTTGGGTACTTGGCAGCCTGAGTGATGTGAATAGTCAGTAGAGGGCATGTGATCTGAGACTATGAAGTCAAATTTCACACCTCAGTTGCTGGTTTGCAAGGCTACTTTAGGATGGCTGGAGAATGTGCAGAAGGTGAGTTAGGAGCATAGTGAAAGGAAGGTTGTCAATAAGAGAGTACAGCTGAGTACAGTTTGTAGAGGAATTCTCTGGAGCCAACGGAGTGTCTGAGTTCTTAAGGTGCTCTTCAAAGAGGTCAGCATGGTTGTACCTACAGTTCTCTCCTTGCCAAAGTAAAGGAAACAAATCCAAGCCATTGCAAATGGCTGTCCTTCCTGCTGGTAATGCCATAATCCACAGGGCTTTTGGTTGGTGGCCTTGTTCTCTGCAAGCTGAGCGCTAATGTGCATGATCAGTTGGTGAGCTCTTGGCCATCTTATCAATTCTTTACACCTTGTGTTTTCTTCTGCTGCCTTAGAACAAGCATTAGATGCAGCATCTCCAAAGGCTATACCAATGCTCTGGTCATTTTGAAGTAAACCAGTCGAAATTCCTGAGAGTCAGAAACCACTCCTATTGAACGTTCCTATGGGATAAAGGTTGGACCCTTCATTGACCCTTTGTTAGGGCCTGACCAATGAAGCTGTTGAACTGGTCCAAGAAATGCTATGTCTGTTACACAGAAGTCTAAGTGCTGGATAAGGAGGACTGCCTGGATAGTGTTATGTTACCAACTCTAAGTGAATGTGGTCCCAGGGTGACTGTTTCTAAAATGCATAGCGAAATGAATTATAGCACATGATTGAAAGGAATGAATTGGGTAAACCTACTTTGGCAAAATGCCTTCAAATGCATGACTTTTTTCTTTTTTTTTGCTACTCCAAAAGGCTTCACCACATCTGGTGTGTAGGCTGTGATCTGCTCTCCTACCCTGCAGGGTCACTCGTCCACCTTGTCGCTCGCTGCGTGTACTCCCTGCAAAGTTTCCTTTCAGGTGCCCTTGCAGAATTGTGCATTAGAGATTCATGAGGAAAATCCAGCAAGTGCTGCTTGAGATTTTCAAATGACAGGCAGATAGCTATTAGCATTAATCCTCTTTCTGTATTCTCCAAAGAGCTCTTTGACAAGGGTGTGTGCAGGACAGGAAGCGCTTGACAGGATTCAGCTCCCACTCAAATCCCTCCATTACAAATGAAGGAAACAGAGGCCCTTCATCATCCCCAGCACTGGTGCAGACAGCTTGCCCCGGGAGGCAATCTTTCCACTGGGATGTATGGTGGGGGACAGTCTCCAGCATCTGCCTAAAAGGCCACCCAGGAGTTGTGGAGGTTTGGAGAGTAACAGATACTGAAGGTTAGGGGCAAGACACAAGCCTGCAGCCATGAGCTGCTGAAACAGCACTGAGATGAGCACTGCCTGAGGTCACGTGGGCTTTGTCATCCCCAGCACTCCCATCCTTTTGCTTCCCTTGCCTGTGTGTGGTGGATGGATGGCAGCAAGGTAGCTCTCCTGCCACTGCTAGAGGAAGGGTGGTCCCCACTTGGTCAGCTGGCACCATCAAGTCCTTCAGAGCCTACAAAGAGCTGTTGGCAGCCTGAAGGGAAGGGGTTTTACAGGGGTGGGGATTACAGATTGAGAGGCTCCGCACCTTTGACTTGGGGGCACTGAGTCAATGTTATTTCTAGAGGACTAAGAATAAGTTATCCAGCTGAGGTTGTATAACTGGGGCTAGCAGGGGGGTTGTGCCTAGGAAATAAGGGATGTAAAACTTTCCTGTCCAGAAGGCAGGCAGCCAACTGGCATGTCCATGTCTGACCAACAAACTGTGTCTCTTCCAAGACTCTCTGACTCACATGCTACACAGCACGGCTGTTGGGTTACTTAGTGCTTAAAGACAGCACCTCAAAACTGACATGCTAAGTGAGAATTTGCTCTGTTCTGGCTTTTGTATGTAATGAACTTCACAATGTTTCTTAAAAGTCAAATTGTGTATCTTTAAAATATCTATTGCTTATAATCTGTACCCTTAACAGGCAAAAAAGGGAAGGAGTTGGGCCTAGTTGGTTGGCTGTGGAGAAAATAACCTTTCTGTGCTGTGTGTATAACTCAGTGTACTGTGGGCATGGGAATTTGAAGGAGTCTGATCGTAGTTCTGCTGATGTCAGTGGACTTACAGATTATACAGACAAATCAGGATTTGTCTCACTATGGCCTTCTTTGAATCCACACTTCCTTGATCCACAGTTGTAGCTGACTTACAGTTAGTCAGTGACTCCATAATTCCGGACTTTTCTGCCAAAGGCCATCAGCCTTCCCCATGAAGATCTAAGCTTTTCTTTGGGAAGGAAATAATTTAGTTAATTTGCTGAATAAGTATGTGGTAAAGTTTTGTGGGTAAGCCTAAGGCAGAAGATTAAAATCACAAAACACATTTGAGCATCAGCTGTATGAAATACAAGACAATGAAAGTCAAGACAATGACAACAGCTATTTAATAGTTTATTTAAAAATCTGTAGCATTTTGCTACAAAACTGCATAGTGACCTAGGCTTGTGGGTATGATGGGATATTATAGCTGGCTTACAACAAGACTTGGAATTCAACACGGCAACTGGAAGAGCATTGTTTTGGGGGAAGGCTGAGGATCCTCTTCCCTCTTTTGCTATCTAACGATCAGTCTGTTGCCACGTGTGAACTCTTAATCTCAAATACATTTCTTCAAGGAAATAGGCAATCAACATTTGCATTCAAGGATCACTCTTAAACAAATTCTGGCAATAACTGGGTGATAAACCCTGGCTTTTCAAAAAATCTGATTACTGTCTGCAACTGACTTCCCTGCTGGCATTGTTTCTATCTCAAAACTGTTGACCACAGCTTGATGTTTTAGGTGTGAAAACTTGTGTGAGAGAGCTTGACCAGAACATGTAGCTGATCTGATTCACCACCCCTTGCAGGAAGCTGCGATGTGACAAACAAGGTGTGAAGAGGCAAGATGGTTCAGGGTCTCCACGGATAAGGAGTGTTATGGGACCACCTTATTCCCTACACTGCACAGTTGTTAAAAACAACAGACAAAATCTCTTCTGAATAGAAGTGGCTAGATAAATTAATGTTACTTTATGTAAAACCACTAAGTGGTTCTGAGGATGAAGTGACCAGCAGAAGAACAAGGCTGAAGCTGAAAGAACAGACAGCAGGGCCCAGAAGGGTTAAGATGCATCCTATTTAGTGTTTCCCCTGCCTTTTGGGTTTACCTAACCAATAGCTATGCAGATGGACAACATCTATTCAGCTCTACCTTGTTTGTGTTCATAGACCCTTCTGTGAAATATCCCAATTTCAGCCTCAGGGACACTACAAAACCCAAAAGCAATTTGTTCTGGTGGTCTAGGAGAAGTAGCCCTTCTAAAGGAGAGAAGTGAACTTCCCTTGCTTATAAAATTAAGTGAAGGAAATGGGGCTTTGGAAGACTTCAAGGACAGTGTCTTTTGCATTTGGCCTCACTGTGGACAGGTGCCAAACTGGAGGCATTCTTGAGTTTTTCCTGGTAGCATAAGGTTAGCAATGTCTAGGTCTGTAAAGAATGAATTGAGGCTGGGACCAAGACTTTTCTTGAAATTGCTAATAATAAAAATGCCTTCATATCTGGAGTCTGTTTACAATCACAGATTGGAAAAGAAATTTTAAGATCAAGTCCAGTGGTTAATGCAGCACTGCCAAGTCCACCACTAAACCAGGTCCCTAAGTGCCCCATCCTTGTGTCTTTTAAATACTTCCATGGATGGTGACTCCACTTCCCTGGGCAGCCTGTTTCAATGCTTAATTGTTTTGGTGAAGAAATTTTCCTGTATCTGGAGCTAAACTATAGCAATTGCTCTGACCCAGTGACCCCTCCCCAGCCAAAAGAGGAGATTAGGAAACTCTTTTCAACCTGTGGGTTGAAATGAAAATGGATTTAATGAAACAGCAAAATTAATATCCATGCCATTATAAAGTACACAGTTGTACTCAGCCCAGTGAATCACAACAAATGGGAAAGCAGTGCTTGGGAGCAGAACAGTCAGTGAGCCCCTCTGGGGCTAGGGAGAAGCAGGAGAAGGAAGAGGAGGAGCTCCCATCCTAAGCAAGCTTCCTCCTTTATAATGAGCATGAGGTTTCTGGTCTGGGATACACCTTTAGCCAGCTCTGGTCAACTGCCCTGGCTGACTACAAACTGGTAACAGTCTGCAGCCCGTGGCTGGCCTATGGTTCTGTCCCAGTGAAACTGACAGTGATGGAATGGGGAGGGAGAGACAAGGTGCTAAACACTCGCTTGTTGCCCCTGTTAATACTTTCAGATATCTCAAGTTCAGCACAAAGAAATCACAAACAGACAAAAGAAAAAACAACAACTAACAGACCTCATTCTAGAGTGTTTCATTTAGGGATCTCAAAACTGCTTTTCCTGTATGTGGTATTGAAATCTGTGTTCAAAGCAAGGCAAGATCTTAACTCAGATTAGCTCATAGATAATGTGGCCACCTCTCTGTTGCCTTCCTGAAAACTCAAGGAATGTGGCATCAGGCTTTATAATGAAGGAAGCTTGAAACTTTTTTTTAAGCAAAGGAGGTCTTTTACAGGATCCTGTAACTCCAGAAAAGGCTTTAAGAAACTTTAAATACATGACTTAAGGTAAAATAAGTTTGCAGCACGATGTATTATATTCTGCCTCATCTCTGGCCACAAGATAGGTACAACTCATGTGCCCGTGATGGGGAAGATGAGACAAGGTGCAGTGATGTTATTCCTTCCAGGATCACAGTATGAGGACAATCTCCATTATTCCTCACTCTGACCCCGTTGCATTGGCTACTGAGATAAAGGGCTCTGCTGTGCTTAGTTTAATGATGCTTACAGTTAACTGCTATGAATCTCTTTGGGGTTTTATCTGCGTTCTTAGGGTGTTTATTGTGATTTAAACTATCAAGATTCAGAGTGCGTGTGAGTGGCGTTTTGTAACTGAAAGGTGTTTTCCATTTCCATTTTCTTCATAGCCCTAGAATTAAGTCACCATGGCAAAATGCCAAATAATACACCCCTTTTCTTTTTTTGGCAAACAAATATAAAAAAAAGAACACCTTGAGGCCTCGAGCATATTATATGCTTTGCAGGAAATTCCCAGACTCTTACAACAAAGAGGCAGCCAGGCACTGTGTCAGCCCTTCAGAGCAGATCAAAATTGCAGCTTCTTGCAGGAGTTGAGGACCTGAATGTCAAAGCTCACCTCTTTGAGCACCATTTGCATGCACCCCTTTCTAGGTGCCTGCTTATCAGAGTGATATTCTGTGGCTGTTGTTTGTCTTTAAGGGGCATTATTATATGAACTGGATATGGTTCTTAGCATAGCCAAGGTATTATAAGAAAAATATGTGCATCAATATTTGTAAGTTATCTCAAACTGGACAGCCTAAGCATATAACACATTATGGAGGGACTATTGCATAGCTCACTAGTAGTAACTTTTTATATTGGAACATGTTTGAGGTGAATAGGTAACTTCTGTCTCACAGCAAGGAATTTAGGAATTGGGCATCCTGCTATATATATATATATTTGATTTGTATCTATACAGCATGTGCTGATAAACCAAACTGCATTTGGATGGGAAGTGTTTTATGAGGGATCAGGCTGTGTAAAGCAGAACTGCCCTAGACAAAGGGCTGAGCCTGGAAGATACACTGTTAGTAAAGTTGCGTGTGCTCTAGCAGAAGGGTGTAAATTACCCAATCCATGGTCTCACTTCATTGCATCAGCCTTCAGTGGTTGTGTCCAGCATGCCAGCTAGAAGTCATGAGCAATTGGGCTCCTATCTGGATGTGGTGCAGCATACAGCAAGGACTGAACGGTTTGCACATATACAGCCCTCCAAGGCAAAATAAGGGGGATTTGGCCTTTCTTGTCTTCATAATCCTCTATTATGGGCTGGAGAGTGGGATTCTCCCCAGGGAGACACAAGGCTTTTGTGGTGTGCCAGGACTGACCTCTCTTACATAGGCTTCAAACTAAATTAAACTCCACATCCAAAGAGCTCTGATTTTTAGGGGTGGGGGGTGGAGGGGGAAATCAGAGCCAAATCTGGACTTTGTAATTCAAGGCCGTAGGACAGCTTGAAACAAGGGTTGTACATGTACTGTGACTCATACTTGGGCTGTGGGTTGCTGAGTCTCTTACTGTGACCCAAAAGGGAAGGAAAAAAAAATCAAAACCAAACCCAAAACAGAACAACAAAACAAAAAGAAAACAACCAAAGCCAAAAACCTAGGAGAGGGACTCTGAATCTCATCCCTACATTTGATTCACAGAGAGCAAAATCCTGACCAGAAGCTCAGTGGGGCTGTTGTGGGATCAGTGGGCTTTAGTTCATGCCACAACTGCAGGCAGCTATTGCATACTGACCTGGACCAGTGAGGCACATCCCTAAATGCCACCTTTGTTTCATGTCAGGGCAATTTTTTTGGATAAAGTGGATCAAAGAGGAAAGTTATTGCACATGTTCCACAACTCTGTCTGAAAACTAATGTAGGTAAATTCTTTTATTGCTCATGTGCCCACTGGAGTTCCTAGAGCAAGGGTTTTTACATTATGGATAAAAGAGGTGCCTGGATGACCTAGAATGTATTTTGCCAGTAAAAAGTTTCACTGTCTTCATTTAGTCAGGTGTTCCATCACACAATGACACATACACAACCCTCATGAGAAAGGGAATCAGGAAAAGGAGAGGAGACTTGTGGGTTGAAATGAAAATGGATTTAATAAAATACCTAATATTAAACCGAAGCACACAGTTATATTCAGCCAATGGAGTGGTCACAGGCTGCACACTCCCAGCAGTGGCTACTAGATGTCAAGCACTGCAAGCACCACAGATCTAGTGCAAACATGATGGTCACAGCTCGCGGGAGAGTGGGCCTTGGGAGCAGAATGACAGGCAAGACCCTGCAGGGATGGTGGCCATTAAGGAGAAGAGACTGTCACAAACCAACTTGCCCATTTACAATGAGCATGATGTCTGTGGTATTGGAATACTGTTGGCCAGCTTGCTTCAGCTGCCCTGCAGTTTGCTCCTCTGAGCTTTAGCACCTGGCCCATTTGAAACTACTGAAGTCCCTGATCACTCTGGAGACCCACATACCATCATGAAAAACTGAGTGTCTTACCAACTTTCTGTTCTCACTGAATTGGGTGCTGCAGTGTTCTCAAAAATGCAGCTTTCCTGGATAGAAAAATGCTTCTCTGAATCTATTCTGGTGAAACCAGGACAGTTGCTCAAGATGAAATGATCTCCTTTTCCTCCTCTTGTTTACCTGTACCTTATTTCATGCTGTTTGGCACTGGGGTATCACATGGTAATGTGGGAGTGTAAGTAATAGCCTTCCTCTTTCTTGGGATCTCAGCACTTTCATTATGTACTTGGATTACACGTTCCTTGCTCCAGGCTCTTTTTTTCCCTGCCACAGCTTTTTGAAGACACTGGTAAAATCTGAACTTTTATCACTTCTTATATAATTTTACCAGGTAAATGTGGACCTCCTATAGAGCCTGATGATGTAAAGGAAGGCAAGTGTGAAAGGGGTGCCAAGTTCAGTACATGAACATCAGTAGTTTTGATGGCAGAGTCCATGGTGGCAACCTCTTGTAGGACTTGGACACAAAACTTCCAGTTTGGCAGTACAAAATTATCTTCCACTCAGTTAGAATTTAAAGTTATAGTTTCAAAAAGAGGCTGGGAACTGCGTTAATGAGATATATCCATATAATCAGGAACCTAAACATATAGCTTGATGATTTAATTGCTCAATGTAGCCACAAAAAGTGCTCAGGAAGGCTCTGAAAAACTTCCCTTTTCCCCCCTCACCTTTTATTTTCACTTATTTGATAGCCTGTGGAGTACTGCCTTTCAGTTATCCAGTGAGGACTGCCTAAGAGTTTGAGTTCTTCTAGGACTTAAATGTTTTGGAAAGCATTTTATGGCTCTAAAGTCAGATTGTGCAGTTGCTTGATATTTGTGTGGGGCCATAGGTGATTTATATGGCCTCTGGCCCAAAGACACTGCAATTGGAATTGAACTCTACAAGACATCGAGGGAGATAACACCAAGCAAGGAAATGGTGGAGGAATCTGCTGGACATGTTTATTGGCTGTGTGGGAAGTACCATTATGCAGCATGTCAAAAGCTTTTTGCATTTTTAAAAGTAGGGCAGTGATTAGCCTGTTACTATGTGGAACAGTGTTGTGGATTATGGAGCTATAGGAAATAGTCTTAAAGAAGGGGTTGCATGAAGCCTGTAGGAGCAGATCCCTAATAATCAGATGGTGTGCTGCAGAAATAAGTATCCTATTGGACTAGAAAGCTTGTGATTATTTTTTTTCCTGCATTGAAACAGAGCAGTGTACTGCGCAGGAACATTTGAATCTAAGATGAATGTGTGAAACACCCAACACACTTGAGTTTTCTCTTCTAGTAGAATTTGAACTCAACTATGAGCTAAATAAAAAAGGACCCTGCCTCCTGCTCCATAAGCACCAGCTCATCCTCAAAACAAGACTTTCTGTAGGTTAAAAAAAATGACCATTTTTATTGTTTACTATTACTTACTATATTTCCTTTTGTACTTTAGGTTTCTGAAAAACCTTCTGACTTTTGAAATATTTTTTTTCCCCCTGAATGCTTTGCTGCTTTTTACTGTGTTCTCTACATGAGCTCAAACTTTCTGTAGCAATGGCAGGCTTTTTCCTCCCATGCTTTCAGACTGATGTTCTCAAGAGTTCCAAGCTCTCTAAACAGTTATTTCTTGAGGAAACTGCCAGTTTTATGTTCCTCACTCAGAATATTAAGAATTATCTGCACTGTGCTGACACTCAGTTATAAGACAAGATCAATCTTTTAAACTCACGGAGTTCAGTTTTAATGCTGTTTTGTGGCTATCTGGAATTCTTTTTATGCACATGTTTCTCTTTCATCAATCATGTATCATGACTTGTAATCCTGCATGCTTGCAAAGTAACAGGGAAATAACTCGAATATTGTTTAATTTGAAAAATGACCTTTTTAATCTGAAAAAGATGATGGGTGTAGAAATAAACCTAAATAATTAGCCTTAAAAGATGTCTTTCCAGCCAGGGATCAACAATATCCTGGCCAAATTACACCTAAAGCAGATCCAAAGAAATTTCCTAAAGCACTGAGCATTTTATTTCTGTAAGAGGTGACTGGGTTAACTCTTTCTCTGCTATTGACCCTTATTTGTTCTGATGTCTTATGTGTCTCTTTCTTCAGAGTGCTTGCACGCAG
Source organism: Actenoides hombroni (assembly GCA_024336885.1). NCBI lineage: Eukaryota > Metazoa > Chordata > Aves > Coraciiformes > Alcedinidae > Actenoides > Actenoides hombroni. Next base: position 4,198,847 of record WUAM01000175.1, on the reverse strand, counting down.
CATGGCCTATGATTTTCCTGCCAGTTTAACCCCCTAATGAGGACATCATGCTCCACAAGTTAAATGTGAACTATGGATAGTTTATTCATCTTGTTCTCGCATCTAGCCAAGGCTTTGATTTTTAACAGGAATTTCTGCTGGAGAAGGCATATCTTGCCTAACAGTCATGTAAAGTTACAAACTATGATAGCGTTCCTACTTTATTTTGATGACAAAAGCAAAGTGCATTGCTGACTTGCAACAGGAGCTTTCCATTACCCCAAAGTAAGCATCAGCATAATACTCTGAAATAATTTTCTGGTTGAGGCAAGTTGGCTTTCCATTATTTACTGGGTGATATCACTATTATTCACTGTTAAATCCAATTTGTGTTTCTGGGCCAAGGGTGCCAATTTTGGCTAATCTGACACATTCATTTTACTGTATTGCAAAATATAGAAAAAACCAACTATGCCCCTGGCCACCCTAGGAGTGCTGGACTCTGTCAGAGATCCTGCAGAGCCAGGCTGTCTGTCCTGGGGGATGCAGCCCAGGGTAGGGGAAGGGAAAGGAGGGTGGAGAGAGGCAAAGGTGACCTCAAAGCAACTTCACACCCTCTGTTTTCGTGCTGCTCCTTCAGCTCCCGTGGCTTTCGTGGGAAATGTGATGCTTTGTGTCACAGTGAGATGGACCAGAGCAGTCTTTTGAAGAGTGTGTTGTGGGATCTTGTTTCTGCCCATCCAGTCTCTGAGGGTGCTTTTGTGCTGGAGCTCCGTGGGAAGCTTGCACAAGATAGCCCGTGGTCATACCATGCAGTGCTCACCCAAGGGAATTGGCGGTGACAAACATCACAATTGTTTGTCTCTTATGGGAAGAACTCTCTCATTTAGAACTGGATTGGCAAAATTTAGAGGAAGGGGTGAAATCGTGTCCTCTGATCCAGGTTTTTGTGGAAACTGTGCCTTTTGCTAAGGGCACAGAGTCAGTCAGCCACGCTGCATCCCTCCCTGTTCTGGGAAGTGTGTGCGTGATGGAGCGAGCACACCTCGCTTTCAGACCAAACCTTCATGTGTTGGAGTGTGCGGTAAAATGCCCAGGGTCATTGAAACGTCGTGGGTTGTCTGGGCACCTCTGTGTGTGAGGTGGGTGAGCTCTCTGGTGGGCTGCAGGCCAGGGCACCGGCACACCATGGCTCCACTGCTGCCCCCTCACCTGGGTTTTCTTTTGATAGAAAGCAGGAGGTGTTGGGTGGACTGATTGGCACCCCAGGGTCATTGGCATCCAAGGGAAAGTGCGACCCTGAAGCTAGGAAGGGCTCTCGGGATCCCTGCTATAGTCAGACATACTGAGACCAGGGTTTGACTTCATTATACCATCCTTGGTGGAGCTTGTAGATGTAGGAAGGAATCACTCACTGATCAGGGAGCGTGAAATATGAGCACAGCTGGGGGGGTTTCTCTTCCTACTGCTTCTGCTTGGAGCCAAAGCAACGTTGTCCTAACTCATAATTTATGGCTGTTCTTTACAGCAAAAATAATAATAATAAAAAATTGGAAAGAAGCTTTCTGGCAGCATTTGCAAGTTCTCTTTCTCTTAAACTGGTCACATGATTCATAATTAGAAAGAGTAGTGTACTTTACTCACTGTGTTCTGGTTATACAGAAACTCATTAAGCACCGTGCATCCCAGTGTGCTGTTTTATGTAAACAAGACCTCTGAGAGAGATATAGATGTCTGATAAAGATGAAAAGGAAAACAGACTAATACCAGACCACATTAATAATGGCCATGTCATGTTCTTAGAAAACAAAAGTCATCCACTGTGCAATGATTGTACGTTTCACAGCAGGATAGGGGCAAGGTAAAGAGCAGAGATGTATACAGAGAGGCTAGCTGTAGATTTTAGCTCAGAATGATTTAGTTGCAGCTAGGTTTGAAACTTCTCATGGTTTTCATTCTGCGATGAAATGGGTTGGTCTCTGTTGTGCTCCCAAGTGTTTAAGACTGGTGTTTTGTGAATATTCTTTATTGGGACCTCCAGGATGCAGTTGTATTTCACACTGAATTCATCTAAACTTCAGCAAATGAAGCAGACAGAATTTGTCATGTCTAGCTAGGGTTTAGATTATTGATGCATTTAGTTGTGGCCTCTGCTGTTAATCATGTATTTAAACTAAATAATACAGGTTTAAAACTTTTTCTCTGTGTTCCCTGGCAGTGCTATGTTTGAGCTCTCTGAAGTAGTTCAGCTTTTTTCCAAGAAGCCACCCCAGCCTTGCAGCCCTGCCATATTCTTTGTGGGTTTTGGAGGGGACAGCCTTAAGCTGACATAAAATTTTACTCTGCTCCCTTCAGCTTGTGTGTGGTGGGTTTTTGTGGTTTTTGTTTTTGGGTTTGTGGTGTTTTGTTTTGTTGGGGGTGGGTTTGCATGTGCTGTGACTCTTGTTCCTGGAATTCAGAAACCAGAAAAACTACATGAGAAATAATGCAAGTAGAAATGGCTTGGGAAGGCTTTCAACCCAGTTTGATGGAATGGAAAGAGTGAGGTTTTTCCCTGTGTGATGAGTCCTTTGGTTTACTTAAATATCAAAAAAAGGAAGCACAACCTTCAAGTTCCCAAACCCGTGGAAGATCATCAAACTTGTGTAACTTGAAAGAGCCAGGTCTAAAGACCTTAAACACCTGTATACTATATAATACAAATCTACATGTAGTAATCTATACAAGATAAATCTGCACTTAATAAAATAGTGCACTTTTTTCCTAGTAAAACACAGAGTTTGGGGCTGGACCAGTCTGAGAAGACTTGTGACTTCCACAGTATGACTTACTCCATTCTCAAATAAGCAGAATTTAAATAAAAATATGTTAACGACAGTTTGCAATATCCACATAAAGTGCCAAAAAGGTCAGACACTTCCAGTGAGACTACATAAACATGCCAGAAGTATGCTGGCAGAATTTTAACTGAGATGATTTTGAAGGCAGTTTACATAAACACTTGTACCACTGTACTTATATGAACGGAGCCACCTTATATTTTTCAGTGGATAATCATATAGACTCAGGGAAGAACAGGCTGTAGGCACTTTTAGAATCATAGAATGGTTTGGGTTGGAAGGGACCTTAAAGATCATCTAGTTCCAGCCCCTCTGCCATGGCAGGGACACCTCCCACTAGAGCAGGTTGCTCGAGGCTCCATTCAGCCTGGATTGGAACGCATCCAGTGATCCGCAACTTTCCTGGGCAACCTGTTCTGAGTGAAGAATTTTCTTCTTATTTCTAATTTAAATCTGCCCTCTTCTGCTATCAAACCCTTACCCCTCAGCCTATCACTACAAAGCCCCTCCCCAAGCTTTCACTGACAACTCTTCTCCTGTGTAACATAATAGACCCAATTACCACCAGCCCTGCAGCAAATGGTTCAGCTTCTTTGAATCTCTCTGTATGATCAAATTTATCAAGATGTTTTCTGAATAAACTGTTAGTTTCTTCTGTTCCATTTTTCCATGAAGTTGGTGGCTGTGGCTGATGTTACATGTTCATGATCAAGAGTTTCCAGAGCTCAGTCTTTATGTATGTGATCACAGCTTTGTGCTCTTCAAAACGATGGTGAAACCTCATTAGAGCAATTGGGCTGTTAAAATAAAGACACACTGAATGTGACCATGATTGACAGACTTGGTCAGTCCCTTTCAATGCTCGTCTGGTGTAAAAGGCTTGTTCTTCTAAGCTGCTTGGTGAATTTAGTTGGGCTTGCTTCCTTCAAATTGTTGTTAAACATTTTTCCTGTCCATTAAGTTTTTTACTGTCTCTGTAGAAGAGACTACAGTGCTCTTGTCTATGAAAATATTTTCTGTCTTAAGTATTTATCACTGTTCTCGTATCTCTGTGGTCAGAGGCTAATGGTTACAGCAGTGATAAAAGGTTCCCCCCAAAAAATGAAAAAGTGTCTGCTTATCCTCTGGAGCCAGGAAGATCCAAACTCTCAAAAGATTTAGTTTCAAGGAGCTCTCTGTTTTCAGTTTGGGTCTCAGAATAGATATTTAAGAACTACCCTGTAATCCAATTGTGGATGGGAATCATAGCAGAAGGTTTACCTGCAGCCAGTGTATTTTTTTTTGCTATGGAAGATGCATAAGCAACAGATTCTCAGCTGCTACACAAGCGTTCCAATAAAAAGAGTAACTTTTGCTGCTGCTGCCTCTGAAGGACACTCAAGGAGAGGAGCTATTGCTGAGCGTCAACTTGAATAGGTTGAGAAGAGATAAGATAAAATTTGCTTAATAGAAAAGTATTATGCTTGTGCTAAATGATTAGTAGACAATTCTACACAAAGTTGAGCCCCTCTGTTTGTACTTGATGAGCTTACAAGCAAAACAAAGTATTTTCTAGCTGCTGGCCTCCAAGTCAGATGAGATGTCAACTGAGGTTCCTCCTGTCACTCCCAAGAAGACTGACTCAGAGATATACACCAGGCAAGCACACTGAACAAGGGCAAGCAACTTTCCTCTCCTAATGAGCCACATGCTAAACTTCTTCATTGGCTGAGACCCATCAGACTTGGAGAGCCAAGGAGGGGGAAGCAGTGGGTGCAAGTCACCAGCAGGAGAAGATTGTGGCCCGTTGATGCAAAAGCAGGAGCAGAGGGCATAAAACCATGCACCAGAGAAACTCAGCAATGCTGGCTTCTGCCCTCCCTGCTGCAAACTCACTTCCTGCTACAGCTGCAGTTTTGGACTGGCACAGGAGTTACGGGATTGCTGAGCTTTGTTCTTGGCTGTGATTCATCCTCAGCCCGAGAGTGCACTTGAGCTGCTTTCAAACTGCACATACTCAAAGGGCAGAGCTCGACAATCCTTGTACTAACCCATGTCTGTGCTTGTGAGACTCATAAGGTAGGAGCCACCTCAACAGAGACAAATCAAGCCAGTGCTCAGTGTGATTGAAAATCCTCCTTAGTCCCTGGTGTATTCAGTTTTCACTGCTCCAAAACGTATCTGGCAGAGACATTCTATGGTTTCCTCCCTTTATTCACTGCTTTTATTATTCTTTTCCCCTCCTGTATTTCTCTCTTTATGCTGATTGGTTATTAGTGATGTAATTAGCCCAAGCTGAATGATTTGGGTCTTGAGGATTTGGTTCGTTTATTGAAAATTCGTAACCCCAGTGTTTTTTGGGGAAATCTACTTATAAATTAGGCATAACAAAAGTATTGGAGCTGAGGGATTGCTGTTATTTCAATGCAAATGCTATTATGGACACATAGTAGTAAAATTAAACTTCTGCTGCTGAATTCTTGCGGACACAGTTGTGACGTAAGTACCCAGCTCTTGGTCTAACTGGAACTGGGGGGAAAAAAAAGCCAACCCAAACAACCAGAAAGTTGATTAGTGTTGTGTGTTTTAATTGTTAGCACAGATTGAGGCAGCTTGGAGTAATCAAAGTACCAGGGTTTTCTAATGGAAGAATTGAAGTGGGCCATGTGCCTGTCAGAAGTATCTCCAGAGGATTTACTTCAATCACAAATCAAACGTAACTAAAAGTAAGAAATGCTGCGTGCCCATAAGATCCAACCACAATGGAGTTAACAATGAATTGATTTTATGCTAAACTGTGTTACATCCAAAACCTGCAGCAGACTTCAAACCCACTTCTACAACGGGAAACATTAATGCAGCTGCCTGAATAGGACTTTTTCCCCTCTGCAAGGCTGGAGTGGGGGGTGTGTTTCACAAGACAGGGGCTCTACTTTTGCCAAACAAACTCATTTTGTTCATGAGCCTGAAGGCCAGAAAACTCCATGCAGGCAGCCAAACAGGTCATGGCCCTTCATACTTACTGGGAGGCACTTGCATAGTGCACAGCAGCAGAAGCACGCCAGTGGCAGTTCTCATGGTAGCCCTTGTCCCAAGCCCCTCTCTCCTCCCTTTTGTGTAGAATAGGATGCTGTGAAACAGCTGACTTTTCCATCCAGTGCACTAAAATCCAAAGACTGCTGCATGCTTGACAGGTGCGTTGCTGCGAATTTTACAGATTTTAAAATAAAAGTGGGAAAGCAGAAGATAATTGGTCGATTTGTAGCTGGGAGGTGGTACTTGTTTGAGATACATGTAGGGGATGCTTTTTCTCTACCAGTGCAAAAATCCCAACAAATGATCTGAACGAACCACCAGCACTGGGATGAGGGTGGGTGTGTGTGTGTGGGGGGGTGTGCATGGCGTGCCTGGTAGGGTTTTCTAGCCCCTCTTGCAAAGCACAGGCCTTAATGAGTTCCAGGGGGACAGTGGCTTGTCAATCACAATATACTTTTCAAGTAATAGTCATCTCTGCCCCATCACAGAACCACAAGGCATGAAATAATTAGAAAGCCCAGAGTAACTGCTCTGTTTTACAAGAGCAAAATCCTTGTGTGGATCATTTACATAAACTTGTCACTTCCCATTATGGTTCTAATGCAAGCTGGGTAATAACCATGGGACCAGGAGAGGGGAGGTCAAGGTATGATGCTCCTCCATGTTTGAAGCACAAGGTACGCATGTGCCCAGCTTTCCATCCCCCACTGAATTAATGTAAAGTATCTTTTATTTTCCATTAAATAAGAACTATTCACGCTGCTATGGTAGCAGACCATGTGCAGCCTCCTCTTCTTAAGAGAGAAAAAAGGCTTTTGCGTCAAGCCATTGTTAGGGGAGAATTCACTTTGAGGAGCATTTCAAAGCTGATCCGATTGGGGAAGGAATAATGTTAAATATTTGGTATGAAATATTTATAAGATGCACACGCGAACATCTGACAAAGTAGCCTGGAAAAAATACACATTTATTTAATTTTTTTCCCCTCATCTTTGACAATTGTAGCCATAGAACAGGAGGGTAGAGAGAAGGTGCGAGCGTAGCGAGAGCCGTGTATGTGTGCAAATGCATCTGAACACACGCACACATAGACACGCAGGGGCAGACACACTTTCCTACAGACGCCTGAATGGGTTGATGGGATTTAAGGCAATCTGCATCTGAATACTGCTCTCCAAAGATGGTAGCAATAAGGGCTTGCTGGAGTCTGTTTTAATCATGGGGAAGGAGAGAGCTCTGCGCTAATGCCCGGCGCGAGGTGATGGCTGCTGCTGTTCTCCGCTGCTGTTTTCCAGCAACCATTTTCTGGGTGTTCTTCACAACTGTCGTAGGGCATCATCTGCGTTTCTGCCACAGGAAAACAAGCCCCCTGCTTTTTTGCACTGATTGACTTTCCCCGTACTGCGTGTCTGGTTCATTTTACTTTTATTTTTAAAAAAGGAGGACAATGAAAGATGGGCAAAGAGCAGATTTCCTTACACGCAACCAGAATTGCAATTTTCACAACCTTTTTGCCCCTTTCAGATAAAACAAGGTAAAACCATTTAAATTTTTTTTTATTTTATTTTTTCCCCCAAGGGTCTGAGGGAGGTTTCAGAACAATGAGTTATCACCTCACTCTCGGTCCTTATGGCGAGAGAGAGAGAGAATGTAATGGCTCACTCCTTATGGCAGTCACAGTGAAATGCATGGGGATGGCATATATTAAATAACCAGGATAAAGGAAACCATGTGATCTGCTTCCCTTGTAAGGGGATCTAATAGCTCTCTCTTAGAAACCTTATTTCCTTTTTTTTTGTTGTTGGCTTGGTTGTTGTTTTGGGTTTTTTGTTTCCCATGGCCATGTCTCTTCTTTGCTTGCCCCTTGTACCAGCTGTAGGCTGTTGTTCTCTGGTGTAAATGACTGTCTGGTTTAGCCTGTAAACAGGTTGCAGCAAGATCTTTCTCCCTGCCTGTAAAGATCCTCTTTTACCCATGCAGTGCTATACACGTATTAATTAGTAGCGATGGCCTTGATGAAATAAAAGGCCAGATATTCCTTTTCCAATGGGCTGTGGATTTGCTCTCCCTTAAAAATTTGCTAGCTCTAATGCCCCAGGCAGGCTCCGTGCATTGTACAGCATGTTTTCATGTGAGCAGGCAGCTCAATAGCAAGGCAGCATCGTTTGCCCTCATCTGCCAGCTTTTGTCTTTGAGTGGAAGTGTGGGGCCTGGTGAGAGGTAGGATATGAACTGTGTCCAGACTCTGTTCCTTATCTCCGCGATCACCAAGAGGGAGAGCATTGTTGATGGATTTAAATCAGCTTTTTCTCCCCTTGTGCGCAACAAAAGTCTAAATCCCTTTTCAGGCCAGATTGCTCCATTTCACTGCATGGGCTAGGCAGATTGGAAACATGTTTGTCACTCAGCTTTTCTCCCAACCTAATCAGTAGACACTGGGGTGGTGGGATTTTGGTGCTCAGTGTATCACCCTTTAATCTATGGAGTTGGCCTTTAAAAGCTGCTGATGCCATTGGTGCTGTGTGTGAGCTGCTGCTGTCTTTCATTTCTGAAGACAGATATAAAAATAATGTTAACCACGAGCGTAAGCAGAGGGTTTAGCAGGGATTTGAATCTAAAATGTGATACTTAACACTGGCCAACTTGATTTGGTCCAGCAGAGCTGAACCCCTTATTCTGTTATAATAAAGTGTGTTGTATATGGAGAGGATTGCAGTGGGATTTACTGCCTCTGTGTTTTAGTTCTGTTGCCGAATGGGCCTAAAAGGTGAATAACCATAGGCCACAGGGAGGTATGGCTGGGAGAGAAAAGTGGCTTGACAGACCTGTCTGCAGGTTTCAGAGGTCTCTCTGGTAGCATCACAAGCTCACCGGTGTGTTTTGCCATTGCTGAGTTCCGTAGCACACCGACTTCACCCCTGCCAGGTACAGCAGCCCTAAAGGGACAGGTCACCAGAGCAAGCAGGTGTAAGAAAGCAGGTTGGCTCTCGTGTGTTTGCAGATGTCAGCAGGATGCTGAGAGGGAGAGTTATGTGATAGGTGTGATGAAGGATGTTAAAAGCCTTCGAAGAATGTAGGCTCTTCAGGGCAGAGGCTGCAGCTCTGTTTACACACAAACAGGTCTGTGTCTGCATGAATACACACACGTGCCCATTGTGCTAAGCACGGCCTGAACCAGATATTGACTGAGGTCTCTTGGTAAATGCAAGGTAATTCCATCCAGAAAAGATGTATTTAGGTGACTAGGTACACAATAACGTTTCTAATCTTTTCTGCCCCCAGACTATGCTGGGGATAAACTATCTTGCATCCCCTTGAACCACATCTCTACTGTTCTGTGGTATGAAAGGTACTAATAACATGGAGAATCACCTCTACCAGCAGCATGTAAAGTCCCATATGGCCCATGAGAACCAATGTGGAACTGGGCTCTTGGGAAGCAAGAGTGGTTCAAAATTTCAGCCTAAATGTTCAAACCTAACATTTTGCTGTGAGGAGGGGCTGGCTGGGTGAAACCAAACAGGTTTTCAGGAACTCCTTGAGTTCACTGACAGATGACGAGGAAGGCTTGCTGGTGTCCCTGCTAGTCTGACATCCCAGATTCCCACCAGCCTGCCTCTGGGGTTGTCAGGTCCCTGCCTGGAGCTCTGACCTTCCTGGAAGGACAAGAAACTTTTTTATTTTTATTCTCTTTTCATCATTTAAAATACAAAAGAATTTTAAATGTAAGTTCCATCTCTAGCAAGCTTGAGTTCCTTCTTTGTAGTGGTTGTAACCTATGGCCAATTGTTTTAAGTGCTAAGTAGCTCTTTTTAGTTTTGCTTACTTAAGAAGAGAGAAAAATACCAGTCCTCTTTCAGAAAACTTCCTTTATTCTTAGGAAAGGACACAGATTTTTCAAGACTTTTGGATTCTCTCTACTCCTAGAAGGGCTGAAGGACTATAAAACAGGCCATAAAAAGGCAGATTTCCCCACATGTCTGTCTTGGTTCTGATTGCCCCAGCCCCTATTTCTGCCTGGATTAATGATTGAGAACACTTTCAGCATCTTTCAGTGTCCAAGTCCAAAACTTTTAACGAGATGGACATGGGCAATACCTATGGCAAGGGCCTTCAGCCTGGTTAAGAATAAATAATGACCTCTTTGTAGATGAAGTGGGTGAATCTAGAAGGTGGGGGCTGAGGATTTCAGTGTCTTCCTAGATTGGTCAGTAGCAGAGAATAATGAAGATAAATCCTTGGTAAGGTCTCTGAATGGCAGGAGCAGATGAAAGGCCAAGATGAAGATGCTAAAAATAAGTGACAATATGTGAAGGGTAACCCATATCTCTTGGAAAAAGAAAGTTTCACTTTTTCCAACATGTCAGTTGAAATCCTGGGCCTGGCACATTTAATGGTCCAAATCTAGCTGGCTGGTGGGACAGGGGGTTAACCCAATACCCTGGTGCAAGAAAACCATATGAGGATTGGACAATAGTGAGACCCTGGTTCCAGCAGTGGGAAGCAGAGAAAACAGGTGGTCTCCTAACTGGTCACTCTCTTTGAAAGCAAACTGCATCACAGGCACATGTATATACATATTTATATATATTTATAGCAAATTTAATTAAACAAAATTCCTTACAAGCTGAGACTGCATGAGACAAGATTCAATCAAGAACTGCTTTTTTTTTTTTTCCTTCTTCAATTCCCATGTTCAAAGAGAAGTCCCTAAGAAAGGAGGGCTGGATATTCCACACAGAGCAATGTTAGCTTTTCAAACAGATTATTTACAGAAGGTTTTAGTTAAATCATCCCATTGGTTCACAAAGATTTGGGCTATGTCTGTGTGAATCGCTGATATTACAGGTCGGGTTGGCAACTAAATGTGAAAAACTAGGGAAGAAATTCAGCTCAGTTCAACCCATATTTTAACAAAAGGTTAACTTCAGCTAAGGAATTTATTTTACTTTTTTTTCCACTAGGATGTGAATGGATTTTTCTCAGTCAGGACAAAATACATGTTGTCAAATACAGTGTTTTGTTTTATGGCACTTTTAATGAGAAGAAATGACATAGTATATGCAATCCCTTTCCTCCAAGAACTCGGTGATTAGGGCAGTTAGTCTGTATGTGGGAGGCCAGGTTTACATTCCTTCCTCACCTTGAGGACATTTGAATCAATTATCACTCAGATAGTAGGGCTTAATTTAGGCAGAGGAGGGAGAAGCTCTTAACTCCTCTTGTTGTTCTACTTTTATTGGGAAAATACTTGAAATATTTTGGAGGCAATAGAGAGAATAATTTTGTAGCTTAATGCTCTCACCTAGGAGAAATGAGATCTGTGCTCCAGGCTGCATTACACTGACTACTTAATTTAAGAGTGGAAATGTCTCCTGGAGCAGGGACTGCAACCCTTCTCTGCTTCCCCTGCCACTCGTCTAAACAATTGGTGATGAACTTAGGTCCTGAGCCCTAATGAGTGATTTATGATGTGTAAAACATAACAGGGAGACTGAGGCTGACCCCAGGTAGGTTAATACCTGGCAGACACTGGCTCAGATGCTTTCCAGGCAAAGGCAGAGGTAGGACCCATTTCTGCCACAGCCCAGCCTGAGTTACAGCTCTCCACCTACTCTAGAAGAGTTATATATCTAGAGACAACTTTTTTCTCCGTTGCTTTCTCTCTTGTTCTTTTCTTGACATCCTAGTCATAACTGTAACTTGAAAAAGATAACTGATAGTTACCATAATTACTTGCTTAGTTGTATGCCTGAGAAAGGAAAACTGAACTTCAGTAAAACCTTAGGCTCTTTTGTCAGATCAGACAGTGTACTAAAAAACATTTGGACTATAAAATGAATATAGATGACAAAAGGTAAACAAACTTTCTTTATTTCCCTTGTTTCTGTGGCAGAGGTACAAGAGGCAGTGCAAGCAGGATGATATTAGCAGTGGAAACATTTTTAATCAAAAATATCTCAAAGTTAGTCCAATAGATTGGGACAGTTTCCTTCCATCTGGAGACTGAAGAGAAGGAGGAACAAAATACCTAAATTTTGGTAAGGGCAATCCTCTGTAGTTAAAAGGATTATCTAGATGAGAGACTTTATCTCAAGTTTAAACTGTTTTATTCCTGTTCATAAAATGGCTTAGTCTGGAAGGGACCTTAGAGATCATCTAATCCAGCCTCCCCACCATGGGCAGGGACACCTCTCTTTTTTTGCCTTCTTACTCTTGAATGAAAAGCACTGAAAACCAGATGAATTTCATCACTTTTCCTCTGCTTTTTCACTCGAAGAACTTTCTTCTGCTCTCAAGTTAATGCTTACCCTACTTTCTTCTCAAATCATAGGTCCCTTCCAGAGTCACTGCCATCAAAAGATTCCCTAGCTGAGAATGATGCCAAAATAAACTGCTCGAGGTCCCACTCCCCGAGACTCTCAGGAATCCCAGCAGAGACTGATGAGTTAGATTTGGCACTCATTTCATGTTTTAAATATATTATTTTTCCCCTCTAGGTCATGGATATTTAGACAGATGTGTTCAGAGATTTGCAAAAATTAAGGGAATGACGAGGTTAGCTTTGTTATCTAAGTGACCAAAAAAAATGAGTAATTGCCACAGCAAGCAAGACATCAGGGCCCAGCTGTTCTAGGCTGTGGTGGAGTTTTTGTTCTGTCTGTTGGTAACAGACTCCATTCAGCAGAGGTGTTTAGACCCTTACGGCCTGAATTCTTGCCAGTGTCATTCGTTTATAACAATACTTTGTACCTTTGTGCAGCCTGAGATGCTGGAGAGTTTGCTCAGTCCTTGTGAGACACTGACATGGGCATCTGATACCACCCGTGAAAATCCCACTCGTAATGGCTACACCTTCACCTCTGTGCTTCTGCTGGAATTAAAACTCTTACTAAGCAGAGGTGTGACTTTCACTGCTGTGGCTGACAGAGAGGGAAAGCCTTTTAATTTAAGAGTTACACCTGAATGACTGTTTTCCCTGCAGGAAAAAAAACAAGAAAAAAAAAAAAGGAAAAAAACCCCTTCTCTCATGGGACCAATGAATAACTAATAAGTCTGTCTACCGAGGAGCAGCAAAAAAAAGCATGTCACCTCGTCTTGTTTGGTTTGGCAGAGCTGGAGTGCTCGTAAGAAAGAGATGAAGCTGCTACAACTTGCCTCCCCTGCTTCCAGAGCCATGCAGCCTCCACTGCCAAAAGCCCTCTCCCGTCGAGTGTGCACGGCAGGTAAAGCTCTGCCAAGTGACAAAACACAAACCTCCTAGCGAGCAGCTGAGGGTAGGGTGGGGATTCCAGATACAGACAAATCTATGTCCCTCGGGAGATCTGGAGCAAACCGATCACTGTAAGAAGAATTTCGCTGCTAATTAAGTCTTGATCCTTTGGCTTCAGTTAAAACAGTTTGAGAGTGTATCAAGTTTGAGAGCAGGTGCTGACTAGCTTGAAAGCACCGGTCCATCACATCAGGTAAGGGTTTTATATTCAGAAACTCCCCTAAAAGGGAGACTGTAACTTGCTAAGTGATAGATATACCCGGGCTCTTTCAAGTATAATGTGTTATTGACAGAGTTATAATGCTCCTGACTTACTTTTATTCCCCAAAACACAAAATTCCCCTCTGCTCTGAAAGAACCTCCTCTAGCTCATGTTCTGTCCCCTTCGTTTGTGTCTATGGAATGAACGCCAAAGGAGGCATAGCCAGGTGCAGCCTGGAAATCCCAGGAGTAGTTGCTTCTGCTCTTCGTGCTGTGGTTTGGAATCCAAATCCAAACAGGAAAGTCTGATTTTAGAGGAGAGGCTACCTCTGTTCTTCAGACTTGCAAAACTTTCAAAGGTTAAGACCAGTGGAAGGTTGGATGCATAGTGTGTCTTCTCCCCAGTTGCCAGAATATTTAGAGGTGTGGTCACCTTTTATTAGTAGCTCTTAATTTTTCTTGACTGACCAGAATGAAGAAAGGCCCAGGAAACATGCAAGTGAAAACTAATTAGCTGCGTGTGCAGTGGGGAACTGAGGTAGAGACATCATTAAAAATTTGGGTTATGTTTTTCTGTATCCGGAGAACTTCTTCCTTAATGATCTCTGTGCTACAGAAAACAACAAAGCAGGTTAGGATAAACAAAAAGCTGTACCATGCCTCCCTACTGATACGGCTGCCTGAGGGCAGAACGGTACATACTTAGAGCAGCTTGCACTATGACCAGCTCCATTTGCTCCCAATCATAAGTTGCCTTAAAATTATGCTTCAAAGATACATTTTTTTTTCTCATAATGTGCTCTCTGAAATTTGGCTAACACTCCCTTTAAAAATAATAATTAAAAAAATAAATCTTTGCAGTGTCATAGTATTGCGTTCATGGGGCAAAAAGGATTCTGTACCTACCTCAGCAGCTGAATGGAAGGGATATTTAAAAGACAGAACAACATTTGCAAGTATAGCAGTCATTCTTTTAATATCCCTTGTTGTGCTCTCAGTGTTCTGGAACTGAGTGAGCACTCTGAAATTTCTGGTATGCCTTCTAATTTCTGCTGCTCGTACTGAGAACCAGAACCTGCTGGTGTACTGGTGATCAATACCAGTAGATGGATTTTCTTCATCACGGTGAGGTTTTAAATAAGGTCTTCAAGTGTTGAGGTAGGGGTATGGTTACTAGGTTGCTTTCAGCCTTGTGGAATTTGGCAGATAGCTGATAGTTGGAAATTTCTTTGGAAAGGCAAAAGCAGCAGCACAGGGAAGTTTTCTTCCCTGGTATCTTGCCTTGTAGTGAGAGATCTTTGCACGGCTTTCTCCATCTCTTCTATTGCTGAGTAGTGCCCTTGTGTGGCTCGGGGTGTGTGGTGCTTCCAACACTTGAGGTTTTTCACACTTACAAGCTCCTGAACATTTAACACAAGGCGGGTGGGCCAGCTGCTGTCGAAATTAGTAGCATTGTATGGATGTAATTGAAGGCAAAATTTCACCCTGCAAGAGATAAACTTGTACTGTGCAGCAGATCCATGTTCTTCAAGCTCCACTGGTAATGTGTCATTCGCCCAAATCATTTATGCTGACTTTGTAATCAGGACTCTTGGTGCCTCTGCTCCAATCGTAGTTCTTTATTACCTGAATGCTGAAGTCTTCCTAACTGGACAGAAATAGTGAAAGGACTTAATTTTCTTCCAACAGGTCTGCTATAAACTAGCCATTAATGAGTGATAACAGCTACACTTGCTGAAGAATGTTTTACTGAGGATAAACACAGGATGTTGCATGGGCAAGTAGGTGTGACAAATTACAGTATAGGGGTGCATATCCAGAGCATCCCTGCTTAGATCACAGAAAAACATAGCATCATTGCAGGTCCGTTGTTATATAGTATCTCTGAGGCTGTTCTAACATGAAAGGGGTGAGAAAAAAGCTGGAAGCTTAATCAATCTTTTCCTCTTTTCCTCAATTCCTGCATTTGGTAGAGCTTTGGTTGAAACAGTAAATAGGTGCCACTGGCTCTATTGCTTTCTGAAGTGGTTAGTGCATGGGTCAGAGTTTGGATGTGTCTAAAACTGACCTGTTGAGGCCAGACTGCAATCACACCAAGTGGGTCAGCCAATGCCGTGCCAGATATTGGCAGCAGAAATAAGGCAGGAGGCTTTTATGCTCACAGATCCCTTCATCAAAAGATTGTTCTCACTTGAATTCACTGAACTGTCATCCCAACCCAGGACAGTCATCTACAGTAGATTCTCTTGCATGAGTCTGAAAAT
Source organism: Actenoides hombroni (assembly GCA_024336885.1). Lineage (NCBI taxonomy): Eukaryota > Metazoa > Chordata > Aves > Coraciiformes > Alcedinidae > Actenoides > Actenoides hombroni. The sequence goes on along the minus strand of WUAM01000175.1, from coordinate 4,183,275 downwards.
AAATTATGCATCCAAATTAGTGTTAGAGGCCACTGTGTCTTTCCCAGCCAATACTGCCTGAAGCTTTTGAAGCTGATCAGGAGGTGAATAATTTCCTGTGAAAGTGGAAGAATTGTGAGATAATCTTCAAGTGCCAAGAGATAATATTGCAACTGTGGTGGTTCTTGTTCCAGAAAAGTTTTAAAACACTGTTTGAAGCTGGTATGGCTGGAGGAAGCAAGCTAAAACCAGCTCAATTCTTCCTCACCTTAATTGCAGCTCTTTCCTTCAAACAGGAGAAAAACCCACGCGTTGATGTTGGACTCCTCCATAAACTGATAGCGGTCCAAGTCCAATAGAAATGTTAAAGCAGTCAGCATCACCTCTGTCTTCCAGCCTCTCCCTGGGATGGTTATACAGCACCTCCATCATACAGCAAATGTTCAGTTGCTTCCGAGTCAACGTCCCAACACTTGGGCTTGCAGCTACCAGCTGGCAGCGGCAGCAGCCCTGTGCTCTTCGTGTTGTTACAACCAGCAGCTTTGAAGTTCTGCCCTTCAGCTATCTCCTGTTGCACGCAGCTTGTGATACATGAGTCTGGGTTGTGCAGCTGTCACCCTTCCAGTCGGCAGGCATTTGAAGCGATGCTGGCCACTCTGGGGAAAGGGACAAGAGCTGAACAAAGTGCTCATCTTCAATTAAGCCAGTGGAATGCCAGCACAGAGTCTGATTCCCTGCCACTTTCTCCTCTAAACCCAATGTCGTGTCTGAGCTTTTTTAATAGGAAAAAAACCAAGAGGCAGCTGCCAAGGTCTGCTGGTTAGTATGGGTTTGATCCGAAGGGGAAAAGTCAGTAATGGTGTCAAATGGTTTGTAAGTGGGACAAGATTTTTAGGCAGTGATTTCTGTAGGCTCCAGCTCCCCTTTAAACTGCTGTCTTCAGTTTGAAACTTTGCTGCTGAATAGCTTAGAGGAAGCCCACAAGGAAATACCCAGGCAGCTAAACCAGCAGAAGGGTTTTAGCATGTTTCCTTGCAGTGACTGAAAGTCAAATCCAGAGTTAAGTGCAATTCCTACTAAAACCAGCTCTGAAAACGGTTCTGAAGATAGGTTGAAACCAGAGGCCCACATCTTCACCTTGCATTGCACTGGCTGGGTTGGCTTCACCAGGAAAGACTTCATCATGCAAGAAGAAAATATAACCCACCTGGCTGCTGCACCCATTTAGTCCTGGGCTGAATTTGCTCAAATATCTCTTTTGTGTCTGCCTGGTATATCGAGCACGCCCGCCTGTTCTGAGCCACAACAAAAGCAGGAACAACAGACTTTGACACCTGTGTTTCCTCCAGCTGTGAGTCCCATCTTTATTTTTTCTGCAAACCACTTTATCCGCTTCAGAATGTGGGCCCAGTTCTCAGAATTACAAATGCTGCTCTGCAGCAAATGGTCTCTTCGTTTCCTTTATTTGGACAAGTGTGTGCTTGGTCTTATTTGCCCGTTTCTGTGAACTTTGCATGCTGCCAGGGTATGGCCCTGACTTACGGAGTGAGTTCGATACAAATTGCATAACAAAACAATTTACAGTGCAGGCTCTCGTGTTTAAATCCATGGTTATGTTCTTAAGGATCTGACTTTTTCTTCCCCTTACCAGCTGTCCTCCCTTAGTGCCTTGTGCTGATAACAGCCCTGCTGAGAAAGTGAATGGCAGAAAACAAATTGCTGCTTCAAAAAAAAAAAAAAAAGAGGAGGTGGGGGGTGAAGAAGCAAAAAGGAGAAGAGGGTTAGAAAAAGTTATTTTAAAATGCAAACTGCTGTTAAGCCTGAGTAACTAGACTGGCAATCTTTGATAAGGCTGGAATCATTGCCACTTAAATGAGTGGAAAATGTTGTTGTCATTCACAGCAGAATTGCAGCGAAGGAATTTATGGTATGAAAGTTGTCTGTCTTCTAGTGCATCTGTATACACCATGTGCTGGGCCACTTGGCAGGCCAGGAGATTACGTAAAAAAAAAAAAAAAGTAAGTCTTGGAAAGTCTGCTGTCTTTGTTTAATATATCAGAAATACTATTCTTCCATAGCCAGAGCAGCAGCTTTGTATTACAATTTTTAATACAGCGTAGGGAATATACCCAGGAGAAATGGAAGCTGTCCAGTTCCCATTTCATGAACTTCCAAAAGGACAACAAGGATAAAATCAGAAAAATGTGGTGGGCAGTAGCATAAGAATGACTTCTGACCCACACCTTACTCTGTAAGCAGTCATTAACATTTACAAGAAAAGTAGACAATGAAAATAAAATCACATCATATGGACATGCTGATTCACAGCAGGAAAAATTAGTACAGGTAGAAGAAAAGTCATTGTAATGCTCCAGAGGTTGTAGCCAAGAAACCAGGAATAGGGGATGTAGTTGAAATCTCTTGGACAGCTTTGAAAAATCTCACCCTTAGTTTCCAACACTGAACCAAATTTAGGTCAGCCTGATCTATCTGCTTCCCCTCAGTGAGTCTGAGTGAGGAATTCTGTCTGGGTAGACATGTCTCCCAGCCCAGATAATTAATTACATTAATTTATTTTACTTTAATTAAAACAGGAATAATTTTACATCACAAATTAGTTGTCACTATTTTTATTTAGCGTTCGCATGGAGAGTCAGCTGGAAAGATCAAATAGACTTGTTCATTTCCCTCTTTGCTCATAGTTGTTTTTTCAGTTCACTTCCTGTTCAAGTTCTTATGCACATTGCATTTTGCTTTTTATTTAAACTCTACTGTGTGTTTTCAACACTATTATTTAAATAGTGCCTTATCCTGCAAGCTTCTTTTGTGCTGTTTGTGGTCTTTTGGACTTTCTCAATCTTTCATAATTATTTGGAGCATTTAGTTATGTTGGTAACTTCAAATGTGCAAAGGGCTTCACTTTTCTGGTTAGGGTTTTTTTTCTGGGAGAAGTCTGATCCATAGTACACCATTTTATAGCCTCAAAACCCAACTTAAAAATATGAGCAGATAGCAGGTGATTAAATGTGGAGAATTTGTTTGGGGAATTAATACACAGCTTGGGACTCATTTAAGCCAGTCCTTAAAAGCCTTTGTCCTAGCATATAAAAAAAGAGGATTCTGTTTCAAATAACTTTTCAGTCTCCTCTCAGCCATTCCTTTCCATATTTTCGCCAAAAAGAGCACAAACTTTGCAAGTACACTTAGCTTACCCTGGCGTATTCGCTCTCATTCCTCACCTGGCTTCATCTTCTAGTCCCCTTATAATGCTTTGCTATATAAAATTCACAACACCTACAAGTCTCAAAAATATATTTGTGAAGGCCACACAGTCTTTATGTGGCCATGTATTAGATGGTTCTTCCCACAACTAACAATAAGAATTAACTCCTCAAAAGATATCAAGAGAAAGTCATTTGTACAAGGGCTGGATCAGGTAAGCTTGTACTTTTTAGAAAAAAAAAAGTATTAGTAGATGTATTTTGAAAAACATGGTAAAATTACCCCATTACACCCTGAGACCCTACCCAATTTCATGTAATCTGTGGTAGTGTTGCATATACTTTTTAAAGCTATTCATAAGCAGCTTATTTCCTCTGATTTTAATTATTTCACAGTCTGAAAGATGCTACTGTCTTCCTACAGAATCTCATGTTACATGATCAGGAAAATATTCAGAGTTCTGCTTTTTTGAACCACTTGAATGAAAATGCTGTTTTCTTTCTATAGACCTCTCCACCAGAACAGCAAAAATATGCACAAAAAGCCTCTCTGCTTTATAGGTGAAGAAAGTGTTTTTTGCAGAAGTGTATAAGCTTTCATCTCATTTGAATTTTGTAGGACTCTTCTATAAGGACAGAATGTCTGTAAAATATTGTGTTACCAAAAAAAGAGGGGATTTTCTGCTTGAACCGTTTTCTGTCAGAGCAAGTTCAGATAGATTGGGCAATGAAACTATCTATTGTAAATTGCTATTTTTGCATATGTTTCTCTCTGACTTTTCAGCTGGTCCTGCCCATCCCTCATGGGCAATGCCATTGAGAGCTGTGCACTTGCCTCTGGGTCTGTCATGAGGCTTGGCTGGAGCTGGACCTTCTGAGAATTGGCACAGCACACTTTCACACGCTGCAAAAATAATTTCTTGTGCTAATCCCTCATGGCATTTACATATTACACAAGACCCTCTTTATGGAAGAGAAACCCAACATTTTCCCATGACCACAGTTAATGTACTGTAAATCTGTGAACTGTTGGGTCTGTGAGCCACTTCTTGGGATATTCTGTCCTCCAGAGAAAGACTTGATGGGGAAGTATGCTCTGTATCAGAGGGGAAAGCTCTGATGTGGTTAAAACATCAGTACTAGACTCGAGAGGTCCCAGGTAAAATTTATGCTCATCTACTGACTGCTGTGTGGCTAGTTGTTAGGGCACTACACAGACACAAACCCAAAATAGGTCCTCTTGTGATAGATGTGAAATTCAAGAGTTTAAGAACATCCATCCTGGCTTGGTCTAAGGGTTTGCTGAGCCCTCTAGCCAGGTACTTATAAGTGGATGAGCAGGGAAGACTAATAATAAGGAAAGAAATAGACTTCTTCCAAATATTCTCCTAATTTCGGGACTGGGGGATAGTGGAGAGCAGAGGTGCTTGAGAAAAGTCTGATTTTGCCTGCCTTCTGCATGTATTTATACAGCTGTCTGCTGTGGTTGGTTCCAAAGCTGTGTTTTTTCTGAGATTGCAAAAGGCATCCCCTCTCTGTTACACGAGTCTTGCTTATTTGTAAACAATATGCAAGATTATCCTCTGCTGAAACAGGGTGGAATTAATAAGAAAAGCGCTGCTGTGTTCTTTAACTGCACCTGATCCTAGAGTATTTTTCTCTTCTTTCTTTCTGAGAACCAAAATGGCAATATCTTAGCCAGCTGCTGATTCAGGAGTGCAGCCACACTGCAGCTGTGTCCCTTTTTACATCCGTACAGACAGTATGAGTAAGAAGAGTGTGTCTTTCCTCTACAAGATGATAAAAGCATAAATTACTAGGTGTTTAAATATTTTGGTAACAAGACACCGTATGAGCATGAAAGCTAGTGAGATTATTTTCTTTATCTCTTTTTTTTTTTCTTTTTTTCCCTTAATATCTCATTTTTTTAATCTTTGTTCCTATTCATTCACCAAGGTTTGTGTGCCTATAGGCTGCCTAAACCTGATGTGGTGATCAATGGAAATGGGACCCTATCAGATCAGGTGAATGCTTCTCATCTACTTTGGTGACAAGTTTCTGAGCTTAGCTCAAGCTAACTTTACTGGCCATCAAAAAATCAGCCTGGAGACGCAGATGAAGAATATTCATTCAGTCCACTCACTTGTATAGCCTCTCGATCAGAGCCATCTCCAACAGAGAATTACTAACAAGGAAGTGTTAAATAATGATACATGTATTTGGCCATGTCCTCAGTTACTGCTAAAATGCTTACGGTTCATCTACTCACAAATGTTCAGAGTTGCTGTGGAAGTGATGCAGACTTGCACAGCAATGTTTTTGTGCTCTTGTTCATGGCAATTCTCTTCTTAGGAGCCAGAAAAGCATCAAGACAGTGAGATGCTCGCTTTGACTGATCCTTCTGAGCTGTTTTTGATCAAACGCAATCTTAAGCCCATAGCCAGGAGCCTTTATCAGAAAAGAGAGATCTCTCTTAGAAGTAAAGATCCTCTGCACTAGGAGATCTGTCTTCTGGTAAGAAAAAAAAAAACATTCTGGCCATTTTACCTCTCCCTTGAAGTCTTATCCTTAGAGGAGAAATGATTTCAGCTAAGGAACACAACCTTTCACAATGCTCAATTGAAAGTGTGTAAAAATACATGCCTGTGTGTTTATCTCCTTCTGCTTCAGTTTAACAATAACCCATATGACTCCCTTAGTTGGCAGACTGCTTACATGGAGTCTGCCATTTCTATTGCTGACATATCTCTTGCTTTTTTACTCCTCCAGACTGTGTGGCATATTTAATTACATTCTGAAACTTCAGTATGAAGTTTAGGGAAAAAAAAAATAAAGATAATGTTCATGGGGAGAAAAAGGAATTCTTTTAAAGTCAGCTTCATTAACTAGGGGGCTATTACAGTGAGGGTCACTTTGCCCAGACTGAAATAACTAGATCTCCCTAATTGCATTTTATTTGAATTATTTCTTTATTTCAAACATGTTATGCTTGTTAGTGATTTAATATGGCTGGAAGCACAAATTAATTATACCTGGCAGCTAATTGTACGAAAGTTTTATGGTGATCAATGTTTATGTTGGTTTGTTTTTCATTGTTGTTTTGGTTTTTTTAAATGTCTACCTTTAGTTTACATACTTGGATCAGTTCCCTCCCAATCACAAATAAAAATTTGTTGCCTATGTTCCCATGCAAATGGGATTAATTTTAGCATATTCATGGAGAAGGACATCACTGCCTACTTTCAATTTTAAGCTAGGTGAACAAGCAAAGGTTGGGTTTGGTTTTTTTTTTCCCCACTGCTTAAGTAGTGAATGAACTAGACAGAAAATTCATCACTGGTTTGCTTATCCCAAATGGTTTGGGGGCATCCAGGGTATTTGGAGAGACGGAGGTAGAGGCAATCAAGGAATTGACTGGGAAAATGACTCTTCCTGGGGCCTTAACCTTGAAGAATTTCAGTTAAGCACTGCTCAGCTGAATGGGATGGTAATTGGATAAACAAGATGGTCAAGGTTTGGGCTTGGCTATTGACAGAACTCAGCACGTGCCTATATGGTTTTATATTTATAGCATCTCACACAGACCTCGCATCCTCTCTGACACCACTCAGCTGCATTGCATCCCATGGTGTAAATGCAGCACAGTCCTGCCTTTCTCCCCATTTCATTAGCTCCCATTTTGGGGGTGGTGCAAGGAAATGTTCTTGTGGGGCTATAAGGGCAGAGGGGCTGTACCTTCTCTCTATGTCACTAGCAGTTCGTGTCACGCTCAGCTCCTGCACGCTGACTCTGGGAATATGGGCAACTGATCCTGTTTGATGCTGACTCTCTTCCCGTAGGCAAGAGGTAGCATTTTCACAGTGCTACATCCTCACGGTGCCCTCTGAGTCACAGCCTTTCCAGGGCTTCTCTTTTCCCAGTTCCCCTAACAATAGGGGTGGGTCGTCACTTACTGGAAAGGACGCAGTTGGGAAATGCTCGTCTCTGCGTGTGCTGGGTGAACTGAACTGTGGGAAGCCCTTTTAGTCAGAGATGTGACTTCTGGCTTTCTGTGGCAGAATCGGGTGTAGGAATGCTGCTCCTCTTGAGATGGCAAGTTGCTGAGGGCTCGTGCCTTGTTCTTGTGCAGTAACACAGTATCAGGAACAAGCTGGAGACAAAGACACTGGGGCTAGTAGCCAGCTCTGCAGGCTCTGTGCTGCAGAGACCCTTGTTTGCCCAGCAGGCTGTTTGGGGAAGGCATCAACAATGTTTGGGTGGCCAGTACTTAGACAAGGCAGCGTGCGTAGGAATTTTAGGGGCCTGACTCTGGGTATCAGAATTTGAAAACCTTAGCCAGGATAATGAAAAGACCTGAGAAAATACCAGGATTTTTGTGCTGTTGCTCAGATTTACCTTCTCTGTGGTTAAGGCAGCTGGATACATAGTACTTAGGGACATGGTTTAGTAGTTTTTGATATGGCTAGGAATAAGGTTGGACTTGATGATCTTGAAGGTGTCTTCCAGCAGAAACTATTCTATGATTCTGCTTCCTTGCTTCCTGATATCTTAGAGGATACGAGACATCCAGGCCAATGAAGAAAGGAGAGAAACAGATTCAGCTTTTGGTTTTGGATCCCTTAGACTTGATCTTTGACACCACAACAAAAGTTGAGCTCTCCCTCCTCCCCGTGTGGTGAGTGATGCTGGAGGTCCTAGAAGATAGGAAGGTACAGTCTGCACTATATCATAAAGCTCAACCATGAAACACTAGCCATAGCAGAACTTCCAGTCCCCTCAAGCCCCAGAACAGCAAATCTGATATCTCTGTGTGAGCTTGTACATATGTGCAGCTTCTCCAGTGTGTCCAGAGCCACTGTCCATGCACTCCAGGAGACTCAAGTGCCTCCTGTGATGCTTGTGCCTCTGAACTCCTGGGATGCATCAGAGGCTTGTGTGTTAGAGTCGATTGGTGCATGGTTGGTGGCCGTCTGAGATTCCCAGATGTTCCAGCTGCTAATTGTCTGGAAAGCTGGTGGAATAGTGCCCAAAGCAGTTGAGTTGGCAGGCTTGAAATGTCTTTTACATGCCTAATGAGTGTAGTGTTCGTGTAAAATGTCTTCCTGCACAAAGAGGACCAGGAAAGAAAAGCACGAGTTATTAACAAAGGTGCCGAAGTTAGAACTTCGGTTCTTCGTGCATCTGGCAGACCTTCATTTTCACATATCTTATATCCATGCTGCTATGCTACCAACGTGCAATAATAAACATCTAGCGAGCGTGTGCATTTGTATTTATGTGATTTGCTCTGCGATGGTTTTAATACTTTTTTGTGTATGTTTCAAATTCAGCTGCTGCCTTGACACCATGGCATTCCTTGTGCTTTTGGAGAGGTTCAAACTTTGTCTTGTGCAAACGTTGTGCCCGCTCCTTTATATCAGGTTGAACATACTGAGATAATCTATCACACCCAAACACCAGAGATGAGTCTCTGGGTTTTTTCCAAGGCTGCTTTTCCTAGGAGAAGTTTTTAGATCAGATGCTATGAGTGTGGCATTTTATCTATGTGCTGGTTTACAAAGCATGATTTGAAGCTGCTGCTCTGGACTTTTTTTTGTAGCCATCTGCCTAATGAATTTCTGCAACTTTGCATTTTGAGGTCTATGATAACCGGAGCAGCTAGTCTGTCCATTTCCTTTCTGCTCTACATTAGAAAAGCTATTTAGTGATGACCCAAAGGAGCACAGGAGATCCTCACTGATTATCTTTGCAGGTGACACAGGACTGGAAGAACTGAGGATTATGAAGAGGCCAGTGATAGAGACCTTTCTGCATGAATTGATAAGGTAAGGGAAATGTACTGATTTGAATACTTATACAGTCAGGATAAGATGGAATATGAGGGGACAAGTATTAAGGCTATCAGGACAGAATGGGAGACTGTGCCTGAGAAGCAGTGAGTACAGAACATAGTGAAAGTTGTTTGGACAGACAGCAGAAAAAAATTCTCTGTGTAGTGCCATCCATTTGACTTAATTACATCCTTTTAAGATGTTGACCATTGCTGGAGATGAGAGCAAGGAAACTTAAAATACAACCAGAGAATGTCATAGCAAATATTGGGAGTTCTCTGTGGTAAGGACTGAGTGTCACGGTCTGCCAGCAGCAATTCAGAGAAACAGATAAGTTGGAGACAACTCAGGGAAGGGATGTGATTGCTCCTGGAGAAAAAGTTCTGTAGGGTATGTAGAAACTCTGAAACCCATTCTCTCTAATTTACTTAAATGAAAATAATATGAATTATCTTGTTCAGAGTCTGCCAGGACCTAATGTAGTACAAAATTTGGAAACAGACTCTTCTGTTGGTAAAGGATGTAATTGCTGGAAATTGAAACAAATCATGTTTTAACCAGGGAAAAGTTGTGTATTTCTAACAGAGAGAGTAATTAAGCTTTGAAATGTGCATTCTTAATTGAGAAACATATACAGACTATGCAAGTTCTTTAAAACCAAACATTGGCACCATTCCCTTGGAAGCAAGATGAAGGGGAGTATTGTTGCATATGAAAGGGGACCCATTCCAATTTTACAAGGATGCTTATTCAGCTGACCTACTCTAGTTTGATCAAAATTATATAAAATAAGAGGATTTTGTTGTAGCAATTTCTCTAAGTTGTCTACCACCTTAAAAAGTTCCTGTAACTATTTAACTAATTCATATTTTTTTGGTATCTGTGAATATTTTGTGCCTTACCACCATGAAATATTGAACTATGAATGAGTTTCAGTGAGAACCCTGCCACGAAGTTTGGTTCAAGTATGTCCTACATGTGACTCTTTGTGGCCAAGGTCACCTAGCAGATCTTCAGCCAGGAGGACTGATGATTGCTGGTGTCTTGTTGGTGGGCCACTATGAGATTCTGACATTTAGAAAAGAGAAAAACTGAACTCTCTTATCCTGCCTATGGACAGTCGTGCTCCTCCTTTTGGCAGGTTGCTGAGCATGTTTTGCTCCTCAGTGACAATGCTTCTGCTGTTGGATCTGGTTGTGTCTAGGAAGGAATGGCTTCACCCCACCAGCAAGGGAGAGGTGATAGTGTGCTTCTGACTTCAGCTGGGTGTTTTTGTTGCAGTGAATACATGCTTTCCCATTGATATATCTGCTCATCAGAGAGGATCCACCAGGTCAGGACTTGACCCATTGTTCTACCAACAATACGGTCAATTCAGTAGCTAATGCACACGTGAGATGAAAGCTGAAAAGAAATACCTCTGCCAGATACAGTATATGTTTCAGTGCTCTGCCAGCTATCAAGGGACCATACTTTAAAGTACTCAAGTTAGGAGTTGTAGGAGTTACCACAATATTTTTGTGGTGCCAAAGGTCAGGTTTTTAATCTTCTGTAATGATAAAATTACATTTGCCCTGATGAAAACAAAGGAACATAATTTGCCCTGGTAAATGAGCTTTTAAACAGGTAGAGTTCAACTCATTGTTGGCACCTGAATGCACAGCAAGAGATAAAATTAAAATTTTAATGTATACTGTTGAATCAACATGAATGAAGAAGAACACAAAAGCAGGCAAAAATAAAATAACTATAAAATGGGAGGGAGGTACTTAAGGCTAGACTTAGTTTCAAAGCATGAATTGTAATATGCGTTTAAAATATGACTGTTCCTTTATTCTCAGCATGTGGGTTAGCCTTTGAATATGGAACAAGAACATGGCATTGCTCAGAAGCTGCATTCTTAACAAATTATTCTTAAAAAGAAACTGTTTAACGAAACTGCTTTTTAGCTGCTGTAGAAAACCATGCATTATTAACAGCTGACCGTATATAACACAACATAAGGTAGCAGTAGTTCTGCTTTCCTCATTCTTAGGTGGTTTTGAACTTTTCCCACTTCTACTTGAAAAATACAATGGGTTTAGGGTGTCATCTTTGCTGGATGCCAGGGACGGGTCTGAAGCACAGCTCTTCAGGCACAGCCTCGGCGCTGGGAGGTTCCGGGTGTTTGGCGGTAAGCAGGTGGGTGAGCAAGGTGTACACTGCAGGGCAGGTTGCACAGCTGTAAGAGGTGGAATTCCCCTCAAAAGGCTCGGCACGTCTTTGAAAATTAATTCAGCACTGATAGAAAAGAGATTTCTGATGCAGGGGGAGACAATGGCGTTTGGTTTCTTTCAAGTTAACTTTTCTGGGTTTGTTTGGTCTTCATCACTCTCTTTTTTCCCTTTCTCACCTCCTTTTCCCCAAGGGAGGGTTTTCAAGAGAGAATACAGGGGATGTTTTAATCTTTTAAAAGGTAGTCCTGGACCGTTGCAATAAATTCTTCAGTGCAAGCTGCTTCCCTGTGAACACAGAGCACACTGGAAGCTAGTGCATCTGGAACGTTAGGTTTGGGAAACACCATATTTTCTCAGTATTTATGGGGAAATGCATTCATTGACTATTTTCTCCTCAGAATGCTTGCAATAGATTTCTGCAACTGATTACTTCTTCATTACATATTTTTGTGGATGGTGTCAAAGCAGTGTGCAGATCAGAAAGAGTGGCTGTGAGGCATTTCATGCTCCAAAAGGACTTCCAGTTTTGCAGGACCTAGTAGGATTTGTCACTGTATAAATGCTGTGCAGTATTCTTATTTATTAATTCATTGGCTGCTTGAATGAAGAGCCCGAGATTTTAGTAACAGATTTCTTTCCTTATATTCTTACACTTACCTGCCATTGTCAACAGTTCAAATGTCAGTTAAGACTTGAGCAGATGCCATCTCTAGCTTTTTGGAAAGCACCACAGCTTTCTACCCTCAGAAACTACAGTAGATGGTATCTAGTGATGATAGATCATGAAGAAAAAATCAGCTGCCAAGCCCTCTCAGAAGTTCTTGTTTTATTTTGCAATACCCGAGCTTGCTCTGCTCTTGCTGATCAATGTGAATAGTTTCATGGCAGTGAAAGTCAGACAGAAAAAAAAAAAGGAAATCTCTTTTGCATCTGATAAAAATTTTATTGCCATATCAAGCTCCAAATAAAACTCCTACTCTTTAAGCAATTCCTGAAAAACACAAATTAATTTGGGTTTGAATAATACCTCCAAACTATTAAAGCTGCCAACTGAAAAAGGAACAGATAATTAGGAGATGACAACAGACAACACAAAGCCAAGAGAGGAAAAACTGGAACACAGCTAGACAGCAACACTGGCCATCTAATCCATTAGCAGCCTCCTATAATTATGTTTCGCTTTTGCATTAAACTGGTATAAGCACAAAAAGACATTACTGAAGTTTTAATCTCCAGCAAAAGAAATCTCCTCCTGCCTAACAGCACGCAGCACACACACAAATGTGACTTCAATTAGCACTGCCGTAAATTTTAATTTAGCACTTGGTGGGAGCATTCAGCAAAGTATGTAAGAAATAGAGGCTGATGGTCCATTAAAGACATTCCATATGATTATCCCATTGATCCATTGATCCCTTGATTCGTATTTGTAGGGTGCATAGGAGGGGGGGGAGGATTTTTGGAATGTAGAACTCAAGAAAAATGCCAGAAGACTTTTTTTTTTTTCTCTCAAAGTCTTTTTCACCTTTTTCTGTAGCTGTGCTTTGCCTGTTATCAAGGTGTCACTGTGACATTCGAGGTGCCCGGGGACTGAGGTGTCCTGTCTGTGCAGGTCGGGATGGTGTGACCAGCAGCAGCACAGGCTCTCTCATGCTGCCCAGCCAAGCCCATTGCGCGCTGCGAGTGGGAAGCCCCTACAACCAGCCCAGAGCCCTCTTTGCAGTTGCTGCCACTTGCTGCCCTTGAGGTTAGATTTTGTTCCATGGACATGTGTCTTCTCTACGCAGATGACCCCTGGGACACCAAAACATTCCCGTTTCATTTTACACAGGAGCCCACCAGGTTGGTGGTTCACAAGGGCTGTGTTTCAGCGCTACGCTGAGGTGCCTTTTCAGGTTGCTGCCGTGTGAAGAAAGCTCTCAAAGCCTCCAGTATCCATCTCTGTCACTCGGTTCTCCTTTTTGACAGGATTATCTCATCTGGGTAGCATACAGGTTTCGTTCTACCAGCCGCCTGTGATTTGGGTTTAGCACATTAGAGCACCAAGAACTTGTTTGTTGTTGTTTCAAGTGACTCCCCAGTGGCAGCGCTGATTTGTGTTTAAGCTGCAGATGCCCACGTTTATACAATTTACATTGTTTAAAGTGTCACTATTATTTGTTTTTTTAATATTTCTGCTGGGTTCAATGGAGTATATCCTGTGATTTATGGCACAGCCCTGTGCTATGCCATTTTAGTGAGGATCTTGAAACAGGGCCCTGCGTTGTTTTGCCTTTTTTTTTCTTTTCCCCCCTTTTGCTGTTTGCTCTGCTCTTTAATTACATTCATATCAGCTACTTTGAAGTTAATGAGACTGTTGGGATATGTAAAAGAGAATCCTGTATTGATTTCAGTCCTAATATCTTATCTTTGCATCTTTCTCTTCCTGCATGTAATGTGTTCTGACTGAGTCACAGTTGCTGACATGTTGTGATGGGTGCAATAGCTTTGGCTTGACATGGGGCTTTATCATACGATCTAAAAGTGAGAGGAAATAGATAGATAAACACAAAATGCTGCTCTGCCTTCTCATTTGCTCATTAAGCCGGTGAGGAGTATAATTTATTGAAGTTGTTGGGTTCTGTACACATCCTATCTTACAAAATATTTTTTTTCCTGTTTCTAAACAATTTTTCTCCTGAATTTTCTCCCTCCCTTTCTCAGAAAAAAACCCAACCCTAAATTAAAAATAGTATAGAACGTGGCAGGTGATAATTATGATGCTGGGATATACGTGAGCCTATGCTAAGATTCAAGGCCAGGTTAGGACTTGAGTTTGGGTACAATGCAAGCAGAATGTCTAATCGTTCTTGTGCCCGTTGGCTAGAGCTGGGATGTTGGAAAAGCCAAAAGGCAGGATGTATTGCGAAGCCTGGCAACACCTCCCAGTTTTTGTGCGTCACTCGTCTGCGTTGCAGTCTGTCCACGGAGCTATCGCTGCCAGGGTTTGATTCTTACAGGCGCTGTCAATCTTGCTGGGGTCCTATCAAATCACGTGAAAGAAAGTTGGAAGGACTGTCCAAAGGTTGGCAATAGTAAGTTATCAGCGCTTCGCAGCCGCACGCTGAGTACTGTGGAGTCAGTGTAAGCTGTATGATAAGGCCAATGTATAAGACTAGCCTGTAAGTGGGGACAACTCTTTTCCATCCTCTGCTCTTGGACCAAGTAGATCCCTTGAAAGGTCACTTCACTGGTTTCTGTCTCCCTTGCTCCTCTGCAAAGTGGTATTTCCCATCCTCAGAAAGTTCTTTGAGATGTCTGGGTAAAAATCTCTACATCAAGCCTTAAGTATTTTTTTTTTATTCTGTTATATGCCCTCTCAACTAGATGATCTTTGAGGTCCCTTTCAACCCTGACAATTCTATGATTCTATTTGGCTGATAAAATGTTCTAATGATTTCTTTTACTGCAGATTTCTGTGAGTTCATTGTAATTGCTAAAACACTCTATTTTCCTACTGACCAAAAAAAAAATGCTCTTTGTAGTCCTGTGTAAAAAGAAACTCTATTCATCCATTTATTTATTTTTTATTTAAAATAAGATTATGCCTACTACAGCTCCATCTATAAAAAGTGTCTTGGCATATCCTTTTAGAAAGAGCTTATCTAATCTACTGATCTGTTCCTAAATTCAAGCCTTTCCTACACCATTTCGCAGCAAAAAATGTATTTTAACACAGAAGTGGAATTCCCTAAGTACAAAGTGTTGTTTTATTCTGTAAAATTATGTTGTCAAGCAATGACAGAATAAAATTTCCCCAGATAGATGGAAATGCTGCAATGGCCCAATTTATTTCTGTTCTAAAATATGGATTTTATGTACCATTAATCATATTTTTGTTATGAAGTGGCAGGAAGCTGGCCTAAAATTCTAAAATAAAATATACTTCATTGTCACAGGGAAATCTACTCACCACCTGAACTACTTAGGATTTTGATTCCTATACAATGAATATGAGGCACTTCAGGCAAGAAAAATTATGACATAATTGGCAGAACTCCCATCTCCAGATGGAGGAACTTCTAAGGCTGACACATTAGCCTCACATAATTTATGTTATGGGAGAAATAAAGTAACTGAAACCCCCCCCCCCCTCTGATTACTCCACCCAGAAGCAAGGTTTAAGCAGGCGTGTTCTTTGAATCAAACATAAATTCTTCCCTGAAGTCCACGGTGAATTCAGAAAACCATGTTCTGGAAGATACACAAAGGGCAATTGCTGCAGTTAAGCCTAAGCTGTAGGACCCAGAGTCATTATGGATTTTCTTCTGCTCCTCCAGCTATATCTTCGAGATTTACATGCCTCCTGCTCTTCTACTATCTGAGTGCCCACCAGTCTCTATTTATACTTACAACACTTCTGTGCAGTAGAAGAGGATTATTTCTCAGGTGGAGAACAGCAGGATAGGATAATGAAGTAACTTGTTAGAGAGAAGGAAATGAACCTGTATCTCAAGGACTAGACCTTGTATCTCAAGGACTACACTCTACTCTCTCCTTCAGGCATCAGCTGTTCTGGCTTATGCAGAGTTTGGGCTGTGTAAGACCAGCCTGTCAATGCGTGGTGATGGAAACCACTTGTGAGCCAAGCCAGCTGGATGTGTCTGTGCAAAATGATACGCTTACCAAGGCTGGAGGTGGCAGGCAGGAGGAATACTCAAACTAACTCGAAATTGTGAGGGTGGTGTAATGAAATGTTCAATTCTTGTATGCCATCTTTTGGGGATGGCTTGAAAAATGTCAGTGCTCACTTTTCTTCCCATTTGTGATTCTTCTTGGTCACAGAGTATACAAAGCGAAGAGGAAGAAACAGGAAGCCACTAAGGGTTGGGAACCATCTTCTGATAAGTGTTGTTTTTTCTAATCTTCTCTCTTCAGTAAAGGCCGTGCTTGTTTTTGTTCAAGACAGTCACTGGAGAGAAGGCTGTGTTAAATATTTTCCACAAGCCCTCAGTGACCCCAGACTTGGATGCCAATGTTCTTCATGCTTAGGTAGCAGGGTCTATTTCCACGGTGATTGTGAAATACAGGCTTAGCTAATTTAAGAAAGGATTAACTTAACAGCTTGCCTCAATATCCATGCAGATATAAAAAGAGATGGCTCTTTCAGTATATGCTGCTGCTTCCAGCAGATGCTAATATTGGGTGGGAGACCAGAAGTGGTCCCCCAGAGTCTACTATAGAGTCTATATAGTCTACTAGAGATCTTAAAGAAATTTCCTTGTTCATGCTCACTGGCCTCTGAAGTATCAACAGTTTGAATCTATTTATGAACATCCAAACTAAAGGTGTGACATGCTTTGTCTGCAAAGTGGCAGGAAGCTGGCATTCTGCCTAACTTTTTCTTTATTCCCAGCTTTTATGTGGTAAATAGATTTATGGGCTTTTCAGTTGTTGGGGATTTTTTTATTTTTATTTTTTTGTTGTTTGTTTGGTGTTTTGTTTGGATTTTTGTTTTGGGGTTTGTATTCTTACCTGAGGTGTGATGCTTCAGATTGGAGAGTGGGAGGAGTTAATGAGAGAGCTTTGGTGCTCCCCACTCTGGTAGCCTTCACACCAACTATAAATTACATCCTTGTCTGCAGCCTACCTAGCACGACCATGTCCCTGCAGCACAAGCACTGTGTGCTCAGCCACTCCCTGTTCATGTATCCTCTCGCTGACATCACCTGGGATGTGAAATTCAGATGTTTCAAATTCTGAGGGTGTTTCTGCTACACCAACAGCTAGTCCCAGAAGGTGGATGAGGCGTGTAGCATGAAGGTAGAGCCAAGGTCTTCTGGATCTGAGCCTGATGGGAGAAAGTCGAGATGAGGAGGAGAATGGGCACAAGTAGAGGGGTGCTCCTCTCACTAATAAGGGTTTTCACAACTACTTTGGGAACCACCTGTTATTTTAACAGCCAGTTTTACTCAACAGTACTGAACTGCCTCCAGAAAGCTTTGGCAAACACCTTTACAGAGACATTTATAGGATAAATAGGCAGCAGAGATATTTTTTTTCCTAACCCCACAATTTAGAAGTTGGCTTATGCCCTAAAACTTGGAGGATTTGTACTCCCTCCAATGGCCTGTTTATTGTAATAATGATATTTTATTTTTAACTCTTGCTGTTGTGATTCTTGTCAGCCATGCAGCTCTCTGGTCTCTTTTGAAAAAGGTGTTTAACCCTTGGTCTCTTGGGGAATAAAGTTGGAAGATTGGAAATTGTGTTCCTTTAAGGATCCTACTGGCACAGAAGTTTCTGAAAATAGGATTTATTTCACTTTCACTCATGATTGGTCATTGCCAGCCCTGCTTACATCTTCTCTGTTCTCCTTTCTACTTATTTCCATAATTTTATTTTCATAACAAAACTCAGAAGGCCTGTGAAAGGTATGAGCTAATGATCTGGATGGTTGGGTCTTCTGAACATTTGGACTGTGTTGTCATACAGTGCCAATCTAGATTATACAGTACCATCTAGGGGTCCTGTTGTCCAATCCTATTGTTACTGCAGTAAAGACTTACTGACAGGTCCTCCACTGTTGGGAAAGAACTCCTTTAAAGTGGATTTTTGAAATATGATGCCATGGTTGTAGAATTAAATTGTGGTCTGAAATAGGGAGTATAATTATCTTTTAAATTCTGATGTTAAAATATTTGTGTAAGTTAATCCTTTAATTATAAAATATCTTTCTACCTGGTAATAACTGTCAGAAACAAGCTAGCTGGAAATCTAAGGAGCACACCCTCTGTTCATGTTGCATGACAGTGGTCAAGAGTTCCAGGAGTTACCCACGTGCGGTGTGAATCTACTCCCTGCTGATCTGAGTGAGACATAAGCAGAGCAGGTCGCAAGTCTTGTCTCCAGGATGTGAAAAGAAGGGCAGGAGGCCCTTGCAAAGTCATGTATACCTCACTCCTGCGCTGGGTGATGAGCAACGAAATCCAGCGTGGCTGGATGATACGCACCGAGATCTTTGTTATAGCCCAGTGAGGTAGTCCTCAGTCAACATGTTTGATACCAGGGCAAGTTTGTCTTGGAAAAAAGGAGCCAGCCTGGGTCAGAGAACATGTGTATACTCTGCTGACTGTTTTCTGTAGCATCTGTAATGTGTTACTGCGTGTTATTGCGCGTTGCTCTTTCATCCTTGGCGCTAATAAGGTCAGCTCTGTTCAAGCCCCCAAAGACGCTGGCTCATGTGTTTGTGTTAAACTCTGTTTAAGATGGGTTGGAGTCAGATTCTCCTCATTGTCAGCCTCTTTGGACACGTTACAGCCTGGATGGGATTAGTGCCCAATACAAAAATGACTGCTGTCTACAGGAGTCTTCATACTGACTCCAAGATCCTTGAGCTCTTAACTATCTTACCTTCCTGCAGTGCCTTTTTCTTCTTTTTCCTTTGCTTATAACTGTAAAGCTGCCAATGTCTACGGTGAAAACTACCAAGAGACCTCTTGTGACCCTCATGAAGTCAAGGCTTTAAATGTCTTTGAGAGTAGTTGAAAGTCTGACCAACATGCCCTCCAAAAAACCAGCAGGCATTTGTATTAAATCATTCTACATTCGTGATTAGGCACCCGGGTGTCTGTCTGTCATTTGGCATTTTACTTTGCTTAAAATTGAGCAAAAATAGTTTTGTGTATGGCAAAAAAAAAAAGGCTAGAGTTGTCATGTACAGTAAAAGCTAAAAGCGTGCATGGTAGAGAGAGACTCGGTGTACAAGGGATGCTGAGAGTCAGTTCTGCATGGGAACTTGTTTGTTGGGTTTGGGAGGACAAAGCTGCTACCGGCTCCTCCTGGAAAGGAGTCACACCTGTTTCATTCAAAAGTTCAAAATGAGTCATGTATCATCTGTATTTCCCTGCAAGTGAAAAGCCTAGCAGGAAGAGAATCTACATATAGTATTCTTGGCACTTTTCTTAACACATTATTTCTTCCAAAGCTTTGCACAAACATTAATTCATTAAGCTGAATGCTTTGCTAGGGTCACTTGACCCTCTGCTTTCAGCCCTAGAGCTGCTGCTGACTGCCAAACACTCGGGCTCAAAACAACCCATGGAAATAACATCCAGTGAACCATCAACCTGTTGGAGGAAGCTGTAGTTTGTGAGAGATTTAGGGGGTCATTAGAACCACTGGAAACTGCACGCAATTAGTCTAATAAGTAAAGAGGAGGTTATGTTCCAGTTTTTTTGGAAATTTTATTCAGAGGGCAGAGCTGGCAACAACAGCCTGTGGAATGATGTGTCTATTTTAGTGCCTTTAATCCTGTGGTGTCAAGTTAAAAACATTACACATTCAAAGTATATTTTTTTGTTTGCTTGCAGGCTCTAAAGAGTATTTAGCACCTCAGCAGAATGGCTGTCATTTATGTTACGTTATTTTTCTCCTCTATGCTGGACACACTGTATTGTCCTAAGTGTGCCCCAAAAGAGATAAAAAGCACAGTCTGAAAGCACTTTTACTATAAGTAAAGAGCAAAAAAAACCCCCAATAGGAATAGTTGGAAGAGCAAACAATCAATAAAACTGACAGGCAGAGGTCCTAGTACAGTACCTGTCAAACTGTTACCACTTTGCTTACTGTGTCATGATCATAATCTCAAGGCAATTTTATCAGCTCCTTCCACAAAGACACACAGTATTAGATCAAAAACTGATGTCAAAGTGCTGCGGTTTTCTCTAGGAGCTTTAAGCACGAACATTCATACCCCAAAAATACAGGCTATGCTTGAAGATCCTTGGTCCATCCAAACCAATGGCAAACTCCTCGGAGCAGAGGGAACAATAGTAGCTCCTTCATGTGTTGGCTGTGCTGATGAGAAAGAGGAGGACTCAGTGGTGCTGCCCTGTGTGGTCAGGTGCTAATTTACTGACTAATGACTTTTTTTTTTCCCCAGCCTTGCCAGCACTCTGGGCTGGGCTGTCCCTCTTCCTGGGGTCAGGAGGTGGCATGCTCTGCTCTCAGAGGAACACTCAGGAAATGGCTCAGCGAAGGCAGAGAGGCCTCAATGAATTTCCATGTTAGAGAAGACTCTGAAATCAATACCCCAAACCCCAATGAATGGAGCTATTCATTTTGGTGGGGTGTGGGTGGGGAGAGGCTGGGATCTAAAAGATCTGTCAGGTTTTGTAAAGGCCCAGCAGTATTCCTACAATTTGTGTCTAACAGCCTTGGCCAGGCTCTTCTGTGCCAGGGAGGTGCTAGCCAGGCATCCTCCCTGGCTCGTGGCTGCTGTCCCACTGCCCCTCTCAGCGTAAGGATACCTGCTTTTCTTCATAATCTCATCTGAAGCTGACTGTGCTTGCTTTACTGACATCCTGCTGGACCTCTTAGACCCTTTTCTCTTTTCCCTCACCCCCTCACTTGACTTACAATCCCAGAGCAGCACTCCCACTCACTGAAAGAACCTTGCTCCTGTTTTCCCAAAACACTGGTCCTCCTCTAATCCGTCTGAGCATCGCTTTCTCGCTCGCTTCTCCCTTTCTTTCAACAAAGCGTATTCACTCTCTGCCCCTTGCCTCACCCTGCCCTCTTGAGACCTCCAATCCATTAATGTCTATCACTTTTTTGTCACTCTCAGCATCCTCTCCCTGCTGTCTGCTCTCTTAAGTGACCTCGGCTATTCCTTCCCTCCACTCTTTCCTTGATCCTCGGCTCTTTCTTCGCTGTCTCCTCAGAAAATCTGCCCCATGAACCCACTCAGCCCAGCTTCATGACAACAGCTCTCATCACATTGTGCTTGTCATCTTCCCTATTTGCTTTGCTTCTTCCTCCCTTATACCTCCTCATACCCTGGGCATTCGGTACATTCAGGAAAGACTTACCTTCAACTGTTCTGTCACCCATTCCTCCTTCAGATCCTGTTCTGAAATCTTGTATATTGATACAAGCAACATTCAGGAGAGGAAATGCACCCTGTTCTTCTAAATGTCTCTGTAAGTTTTATTCTTCCTTGGCCTTTGTTATCTGCCAATTATTTTAGTTTGTTCCTTCATATTTGAGGAAAAAAACCTGTGGTCTTAACACAAAAAAGTAACAGTGCATGGATACATCCAGACAAGAGAGCTGAACTCTTTTCTTGTCTGAACAGAAAGAAGTTACTATATTGTCCTTCTAGGAAAACCAGTCCCCCCCAGTTTGCTTATTTGTCTATCAGCCTGACCAGGTACAGCTGCTGCTGGTGGGAATTTGCACACTGATTTTTCCTCCAGATTCCCCCCAAACTGTAATTTCCATAAATACCTTCTGTGCTCTGCTCAAAAATCTATTTAAAAGGCTGTACACAGTCTTTTCCATATTAGCAAGTGAATTTATACTGCCAGCAGGTGATGATTCCTGCAGAGGAAAGGCACAGTAGGGAATCCCTGTCTATCTCGTCTCTGATTGCTTATTGTTATCCTCAAGATATTACCAAATTTGCCAACAGTATTTAACAGTGAGTCCAGGAAACAAAGGCAATTCCCTTTGCTTGTAATAGGTTTATTGAGAATCCCAAGCAGCAGCAGCCTGGAAAGGGTTAATGAGGGCTTTTCTACCTCTGAAAGCTGAGGCTGCAGCCCAGGCAGGATAGGGCAACAAGTACAAGGCAGGAGGGTGTTTCATTCCAGTCTCTCTGGGACTCTGTGACACAGCCCTGTAGCAGAACAATCCGCTCAGGACAGTCCACCTCTTGTCCTCACCACACTTGGCTTCAAACACACTCCTCTTTTTGTATTCAGCGTTGCTTGTAGTTTATTTTTATTCTGCTGTTTGTGTCACGATTAAACTTTTTACTGTAGAAACTCTTCCTATTTATTAACTTAGGATGAGTTTCATATCTCTACCAGGCATTCAAAGTATCAATTTCTTTCTCCCTTTTCTGAGATTTATACCAATTGCATTTTATTTACCCTTAAACAAATGTGTGTAGGATTTATTTGCATTTTCAGGTTTATTTGGAGCATTGGCTACTATTTCCCAGAGAGCTTTCATTAAGATTTAACCTGGAGCTAGGTCAGGAGTTAATTCTTTCTACCCTTCTTAAAAAACCTGTCCACAAATCCTTACAACAAAGGCATTGGAAGAGCATTCCTCCTAGAAAGACTCTTAGTAGGTGAACTTTGGTTACAGTATTTGCCAGGAATATATAACTGAGTTGGCATGAAAAACTAAATAGTATTAAATTAAATTATATTTTTGATGCAATCATAAATGTAAAAATAATTCTTGTTTTCTACTACTGAGACTGGAAAACTGAACATCTAGAAATAATACTGATTACAAGGACTATAGAATAAACTGTAGAGCTCCAGGAGGAAGTCTTGATTGAAAACAGTGTTAAGCTCCAAGGAAAATGGAAACCTGGAAAAATCTTTCAAAACTAGTAATTTGAGAATGTTTTCCTTGATGGAAGGGAAGGAAGATGGATGATGCATTAACTATGCCTGAAATAAGTCCCTTTACTCTTTCCTTCTTATTAAAGCTTTTAAAATTTTCCTGAAATACTGTGATTCTGCTCAAACATATATTTGTTTTTGAAAGCTGACTAGTTTCAGGAGGTTCCTTGTCTTAAATATAGAAGATTTGTGCTCAGTTTCTCATATAACATATATTATAAAAAAAGGAAAGCTGGAGCAAATCTTTCTTACTTTTCAACCCAGGAATTGAGGATACTCAAATACTCTCAAAATAGTAAAATGTTTCAAATAAACTGAGAAAAACTGATTTGAAAGTGAGGAGGCTTAAATATTTCCCTTGTCAAAGCCACTCCTCAAGAAGATGCTGGTCCAGCTCTTCCCTCTGGGGCTTTGTTCTAGTTGTAGCTCTGGCTGTTGTATTGTTGCACCTGCTTTTCTTCTTGATGCACAATAACTCGAAGAGCTGGAAGTATCTGTGAGAGTACAAAAGGTGGTGGAAAAGTCAAGCCTTCATACCCAAATCTCAGCTATATCAACATCTCCATTTCTTGCCTGGTGTAAAGAAAGCTTCCTGAACAGCCTGACCTTCATTGGCTGTGGGGTCCCGTTGGAGTCCTACCAGGGCCTGCAGGCTCGAGCCTCCTGTCTCATAGAGGAACTGCACCTCTCTGTACCTCAGACACATTTTCTTGTTCCAGTCTCTGGTCTATACTTTATGGTGTTTACCACACATATGTTCACATCGCTAAAGAAAAACAGCTGCAGTCAGTTAAGATGCAGTAGCCCACTCTCAGTAGCCCTTGCTGCTGCTTGCTTGGCTGATTAACAGGTTTCCTCTCCCATTCCTCCCTGTAGACCTTCTCTCTGCCACCACTGCTTCCAGCCAGGAGGGCCTCCTGTAGAATGTGTTCTGGCCCAGACTGCAGCGGTTTCTCTTTGAGCCAAGCCTCCTCAGTGACCTGAAAGAGCAGCACCTCCTTGTCCCTCCTGCCTGCCAAGCCAGAGCATGGACCAAAAAGTACGCTGGAGCAAAGAGGAAGCCCATGTGTGTTGACTGTAAGAAACACAGACTGTAACTCTCCACTCTCTGAAGTAGTATTCTTCCAAAAAAAAAAAATTGAAACACAAATTAAACCACAAGACCCCATGGCCTGGTACAAGTTCTACTCTTTGTGCATTGCCCAGAGCAGGCATCTTCAGAGAGAGGAAAACAGGAGTTACATTCACGTGTCAGTGAGTGGCAGCTTAACTAAAATATTCATAGTAGTCCAGACAATTCCGATAGTGCTTGCACTTTGATCATCATCTTTTAATCTCTCCTAAGATAAATTAAAAAGATTTGTCGTCTTCATCTTCAGCTACCGGAGTTGGATGCAGTCTGGTGCCCAGATGACTTAAGTCTGGTGTCCTGTCAACTTTAAGGAAGTTTGACTCCAAGACTACTTGGCTGTAACAGTCTAGGACTTGGAATAACAGTACAGACTTTGGAGGCATTTCATTTTGATCTCTGGAGATCCAACAGACTAGTCATTGCTGTGAATGTGGCCAGTTTGTAGGGAAATTGTCCCACATGCTGATTATATATCTGATGTCCAAATCTACTCAGTGGCATCAAAGGGATATCTGCAAGGAAACTAGAGAGGAAATAAAGCTGAAAACAGCTCTGAAACTTGTATGCAACATCTGAAAGGATTTGTCCCCCTTATGAACTGTTGACAGTTTTGCCACTGCAGTCTGGGGGACCGATTGCAAACAGTGGAGGAAAGGAAAAATCTAAGGCCAAAGCAGAAGACAGTGTGCCTAGGTCTAATGAACTGAAAATTAGAGATTTAATTTCCACAAGCACAGCTGCACTATGTGCACTGAGCATGCCAAAGACTGAATGGAATGGCACATACTGAAAGAAAGTAGAGTAACTTAGTAGGTAAACTACCAATTTTCACTTAAGAGTAATTTTACTGACATCAGTGCATCAATTCTTGAGTGACTTTGCTCCCAGATATTATAACTACAGTACTTTCACAGGATCTCTTTCACGAGGTTATTGTAAACACTGAAGGCAAAGTAAGTAAGGCAAAGCCTTACTTAGCAATCCTGAAAGGCAGGTATTAGCTGGATTGGGAAAAATAAATTACTTTTCTCTGGCTGAATTACATGAGAAAATAGATATTTTTGGCTATTGCTCTACAACATATGGGGGAAAGCAGCAACAAGAATGTTCTTTGGGCTCTTTTCATTTCTAGGAGAGGACAGAGACTACATAGGGTCCTCAGACAATGACTCTTGTTCTTATTACTGTAGACTGCTTGCATTTTCTTCTAGTCCAGAAGTGCCTGCACAGCACAGGTTTACTTGCAGCCTCTCTTGAAATCATGTCAGATTTATCTGATTTCCCCTTACATCTGGATAAAACATCACGTAAGAACAACCATTGAACCTTATTTGACTTCAGTAAGGTGTTTGACGTTCTCAAGGGCAGAAATTTTGTTGCCTTAAGATGATTTTATGAAGGAATGGGAGCGCAACTGTCCTCGGCGAATGGTGATTGGTTTCCTGTGTAACAGAGGAGTGTGTAAAGCATAGCTGAGATTTGAGATGAGGCTTGCGCTGCTTGGTGGCTTTCATTGCCAACAGCAGGCCGTTAGGCAGTGGAGTAGACAGAGTCCTTACTGCAGTGACAGCAAGCCAGAGAGGGAGAGCGAGCACTTGAGAGCCAAGCTTTGCAATCCAAGTGACCTTGACAAACTGGTGATGTGGTCTGGAGGAAGCAGGATGCTTTTCAGCAGTGACAGAGCAGCAGCACAAAGCACGGCACCAGGAGAAATCGGCTGCAGGAACAGGGAGTGCAGAAGCAGGTAGGGCAATGTCCCGAGGCACTCGTACTTCATGCTCTGCGTGGCCTCTGAGTTCAGAGGGTGTTAGGTCTCTAACCCTATGGTTACTTGTGCATATTGTAGCTGCTCTGGGCTGTATTCTCAGATGTATTTAGGGACCCAACTTCAGCTGAAAGCAGCGAGAGTTAGACTTCTAAATGCTCGTCAAGAACCTGAATCCCTGTTCCTCATCTGTAAAATGCAGAAGATAATACCTCCCTACCTTGCAAGTGCTCTGTTACCATAAATGCATTAGAGATTGCAAGGAATTAAGATGCTCCAGTAATAGGGATCATATAAATACTTTAGATAAAGCTGTTTCTCTTGCCATCCCGCCTTGCACACCTCTACATTTCAAATTAGACTAAAATTAATCCAATATAGCTTTCTTATAGTATTTTTATTCAGGCATTTACATGCTTTACAGTGCTGGTTTTGGCACTTTTCTCCTTTAGGGTATGGAGTAGCTCTATCTGAGAACTGTGGGTAAAATGGGACAGAAAAACTGAACACATGGATACCAAAAAGGTTTCTTCACAACAATAATCATTGGAAAACTCCCAGTACTTTCTCTTCTTACATTTGACAGTCTGTTTTTCTTATGACTTCATAGAATATCTCGAGTTGGAAGGGACCCACAAGGATCATCGAGTCCAACTTGTGGTAAATAATCCAAATGTGGGATGCTCCTTACTAAATTACTTCCAATTAAATCTCTAGTAGCTACCATTTGGAAGTGTGCATGTACACTTTAAGACATAGTAGGTTAAATCCTTGCTAGTTGCAAGCCTCATTTTGGGCTGCAAGAAATACAGGTGTATTATAGGAATATACAGTTGTATATATCTCCCTGGATTATGCAGTCAAAGAATCAAGCAGTTCCATGTGTGGCTCTTGAGGAGGATTTGAAGCAGTTATTTGTTCAGGAGACCTAGTGAAGAGAACAAAATGGATGGACAGAAAGTCAGTCTTAAGCATTTCCAGAATGGGACCAGATAAATATTCCATAAAGGAATGAAAGAATCTGTGCAAAGCCAAGAGAAAATGCTATGAGAAGCCCAAATCCATTTCCTTTTGATACCAAGAGTAGAGAGCTGGACTTGAACAGTTTGAAGTACATTTTGAACTATGGGACAGTTCAAATTTTGATCCCATTGTCCGTTCCCCCACTGCTGGAGAGGGATGTGTAGAATGGTGGCAGAGCTTGCTATAAAATACCAGGGTCAGGTGTTGGTAGGGAGCTTGCATACTAACATCAGAAAATGATTTTACTACTTATGTGTTTCCTTTGTGCACGACAGTTGCCATCAGAATCGAGCTGACTGATGGTAGTGCTACAAAAGTCCTGGCCTCAGTGGCCCTTTGGCCACTATTCCACTCAGGACAAACAGGTCAGACCGAACAAGAGAAGAATTTTATGTGCAGTTTTTGGCAGCAGGATAGCAAGTGAAATGGCTGGATATGCTGGAATCTGGAGCCAGAAGGAACAAAGGGAGAGCAAGAGGGAGGGAGCAAAAAGGAAGTTGTGTCTGTTTGCTGCATGACTGAAATGGTGTTGCCTGCAATACTTGAGCAGGAAATGAGGTGTGTGTTGGACAGAAGAGTAAATATTTGTGGTGTTTTGGTTTTCAGGAAGGATAAGAATTGAGACTTTATAAATCTGGCAAAAGAATTGGGTTGTTTTGATGTGGAAGTGGTTGTGGTCTGTAGAGAGACTGACGTGTTTTGTAGTTTCCAAAATCAGCTTTAATAAATATATGTTTTGCGGTGGCCTAGGGAGAAAAATATCTGCAGGATTTTAGTATTCAAGGAGAGACAGGACTGTGAGGGGTCTTCAAATGCACTTGAGTTGCTAGGGCAGTTCCTGTGACTGGGCTCACTGTCAGTGCAGCAGTGGGTAGAAACCCAAGTTTCGTCTTGATACGTCACCACGCTCTGATCCTGTTCCTCTGAAGTCTCTTTGAGATCAATAGTGGCAGAATCAGCCACAAGTGAGCAAGCAGCAGACTACCAAACAGAAGAAGCTACCCAAAGATCTCAGGTCTTGCCCATGCTGGCAGGATCTATGGGTAACAAAGCGTGTCATGCACTGCTTTAAGATGTTTGTGACCAGGCAAGCTCTAGCACTGCTGGGTTGCCCAGCACAGCTGAGGCTGCAGCTTTCTGGAAAGCATTCAAATTCCTTGTTATAAACCCAAGCCCAGTTACTACAACCTGAGGCTGTATCCTGTTCACTGCCCTCACTGCTTGAGAAATCCAAGCAGGAACTTTGCAAGAAACACCTGCAGGGCAGTTCCAAGTGGGTGCCAGTGTTTTAATGAAGCATGGAAGGTTAAAAGATAAGGGAGATGTGGGGCAGAATGGACTGGGACTTCTCTGTAACTTTAAATGGTTTTCCACGAAAAAAATATAATCTTTTAACACATGACCCCATTGATCATTAGTGTCAGGAGTGCTCAGTGTTCTACAAACCGATGTACTAGGCTGTATTTTCTTTAACGAGTCTGTGCAAGGAACAGAGATAAGAGGGTCAGGAAAAAAAATTGGAAATATTTTAGAAGCTGGCACATATTTTCTGCAGGAATCTTAGTGCCCTTCCCTCACAGGAGTTTCCACGTAACTCCTCGTTTGATAGATGTTCCTTCCTTAAATGCAATTTTGGTGCCACCTCTGATTTTAAGCCTGGGACACATCTGATGGCTGTGCCTGTGTGTTTGTGAATGCTCCTTATGCTTTCTTAGGACACGATTGTGAAATGTCTGAATGTGCTTTGATTTGTGCTGTTTCTTTTCTGTCTTTCTTCCCATCCCAATTTTCAGCTCCCTTTTGTCCTGAGAAATTAAATACTTTTCTTTTTTTTTTGGCAGCAATGCCTCGTTGGAGTAAAGATGTCTTTCTTCAGCTCTGTCCTCTTGCTGCATCCCCCAGGCCAGACTCCCGGACAGGTCACCCTGTGGTGGCACCGGAGTCAGCTCGGGAGTGGTGGGAATGCTGTGGGCAGTGCCAGGGAGGGGACCCTGGGCCCCCTTAGCAGTCTGGGCCATGCCACACGCAGAGTGCCTGCGTCAGGAGGCACGAGGCAGCCAGCAAAGAGCCCACAAAGCAGAGGAGAGGGATCCCGCTGCCAAATATCATGTCCTTATGCTCTGCGTGCCTCGTCAGAAACCCTGCAGCACAGGCTCTGCATTCAGCCTTTTCAGTGCCCTGCCACATCAGCAGGAGGTTTTCTGCCGGGGCTGGGAGCCTCCTACAGCACAGCAGGACCTGAGGGCCAGCCCTGGGTGAGGTGAGGGATGCTCTCCTGCTCTGTGGTGAGCAGGGAGCTCCTAGGAGGTGTAGCAGGGCTGTATCTCCATGGTCTGGAGGGAGGTAGCAGAGCAGCGTGGCTGGCAGCTCGACAGAGCAAACCCATCCTGCAGCTCCTGAAGGGCAAGCACAAGCTGCCCTCCAGCCCTCCCCCTGATGTGGCCATGCTGGACAAGCCACAGCCCCTCCTGGGCTGAGTCATGATCCACCTGCAGACTGACTGTCGCTTTACATAGTTGGTTGTAGCCCTTGTGTCTTACAGGTGAGTCAGGGCTAGCCGTTCTTGTTCTGTATTGCTCCAAAGCATATGGTCTGGTGAGCAACAACAAAGTGCCCGGAGCTGTCTGAAAGTGCCCTGCAGGCATGAGGCGTGGGTGCAGATGTGGGAGCTTCAGCACAAGGCTTGTTTTTTGGGCCTGTGCTGGGGGAGAATTTAATGGGCAGTAATAGAAGAAAGGTGGCTCATATTTTTCATGCTGTGTGGGAGCTGGGCTAAGACAAGATGAATGGAAGGCAGAGGCCAAACTGTTCATCCTTGAGTGCTGCCAGGCTCCTCAAACCTACTGTGTGTGGCCTGTCTATAGCCCTTTTGCCTAGCAGTCCTCTGCAGATAGTGAGACCCCTTATTTGCGAGGCTGTGGCAGGTTCCCCCAGCTCATGCTTTCATAAAGCCCATCGCTTTGAAACTTCGCCCTTGTGCAGATCTAAGGACCATCCCACTAGTGAGGCTGTTACCTGGTTTAAAGGTGTTAATGTCTTATGGCCCCCTTCAAAAGTCCCATTCCAGAGCACCCGGGGCTCTTCGCTAGCAGCACACCCACCAGCACGACTCCTGGCTTGTGCTGGGTTTAGGAAAGCTGGCAGCAGCCCAGCTGTCAGATCCATCTGGGCTTTCTGCTTACCCTGGCACAGTAGAAAACGGCACAGCCTTGGTCTGTGCTGGGCATATTGTGGGATGCACCAGTGACACCGTTTCGGGTGATGGGCATGACTGGCCCCGGAGGCTGGGACAATGCAGTGCCACGGTGAGTGGCTAGGGCAGCAGGTCACGAAAACGCTGCTTTTAAAATACATCCTAACTGCATGGAAAGCAGGAGAGCCTGTGGGCACGCAGCACGGTTTTCCTCCCCGAGTTATCCTGGGACAAGATGAGTACCCCCTGCTTCTTCCAGTCCCTGCCAGTCCACAAGAAGAAATACCACACTGTGGGGACAGGATGCCATTGCTGTGACTGGATTGCTGTCACTGCACCGTCGGGATCTGCCTGTGGAAAGGGAGCAGTGCCTGTGGAAAGGGAGCAGTGCCTGTGGAAAGGGAGCAGTGCCTGTTTCTTGTGCTGTAAGACTGGAGAGTGTGTGTGTCCCCCCCCATTGATGCAATCCCTGACTCTTAACAAGCTGGGTGGTCTCAGTGGAGACTTTTAACCTCTCTGCACTTCTGCTTCCCCCGTGTACAAAATAGGGGTAGTAATAATTAACTGTTTCACAGAGGTACTGTGTTTCTGTGTCCGCAGAGTGCTTTGAAGGGGTAAAATACTCAGTGCTATTGAAGCTTTTCAAATGCAGCTGT
Source organism: Actenoides hombroni (assembly GCA_024336885.1). Taxonomy (NCBI): domain Eukaryota; kingdom Metazoa; phylum Chordata; class Aves; order Coraciiformes; family Alcedinidae; genus Actenoides; species Actenoides hombroni. The sequence continues at coordinate 4,152,857 of WUAM01000175.1, read as the reverse complement.
ATTTCATTGCATGCATAACAGGCAGTGATATATTGGTTTAAAAACATATTTGAAAGTCTTGATAATTAGGAAGTCGGGCAATGGCAATTAATGTTTTCAGACATGGTGTTACTGCTCTTCTCCAAACTACAGCTCATTTAAAATGCTAGCCCTATAATTTATTAGCAATATTTAATACCTCAGTGACCATAAAACTTAGTGTTTTATTACCACTGATTAACATACGTTTGATGTTCTGCCCAGCGTTACACAATCCAAAACAAATTACTCTCAGGAAGCTGAATATTATATAAATACAGAAAAGCAATAAATAATGCATTGGAGAAACATTTTTTCTGTGGGTTCTAACATGCCACAATCTCTTCAAATGACTTGGACTTCTTGGGCAATTTCTCAGTCCTCCGGGAGTGTTTGCACCAAAGAACACGCTTCACACCATGCTGGCTGCTACCCTTGCTGCCAGTTTGCTGCTGATTCCTGGTGTCCCGACAGCTTCTGATGCCATGGGCTGCTCGTGCCCTACCAGAGGAAACCTGGAGTAGCTTGGGCAGGAGGTCTTCAGGAATGATAGGCTCCTTTATAAGCTACAGCTGCGTGAGAAACAGAAAGGCTCTTTCATATATATCAGGTTGCTTTTATTTTCCCTCCTCTCAATCTGGCACGAAGGAAAAGAAAAATGTTACAAATGCATTAATTTTTCGTTCTCTTGAGCCCATTTAAGGCGCAGCTTGGATAAGAGTAAGGGGTGAGGAGAGGAAAAGATCATTGACTTAGGGGTTATGAACTGTTCAGAATCAGAACTTTCTCAGTTAGGTTTGATGGTGAAGCTGTGACAGGTACCTGCTGAAAATCACAGCATACCTGGTTGGATTTTCACTGACCATACCCAAAACATCTCTGCAAATATTGATGGTTTCAGATTCTAGCTAGGACTAAGAAATCCAAATGAGAGAGATCCAATTGTATAGCTAATTTATACCAGCTCAACCCCGCAGCTTATTTTTCTGATGACCTACAGTTCCACTTCTCCTAAGACCAGAGTCCGCATTAAGACGTAGTAGGTGTGCCCAGCAAAAGCCTAGGCATAGGTCCTTAGAGTCTCCCTTTAGTAGTGCATATTTAGGTTTCTTCTTCCATTTTAGAGAGCTAGAATCAGCGACCTGTAGAAAATGAGGATTTTTCTTTTGTTTAAAGTTGCCTGTTCACTAGGGGAAGGGGAATAACATCATTTCAACCAGCTTGTGGTATTTATTCTGGGAAAACCAGAAAGCAAGTATTACATTTGGGAATGATCGTTCTTCCTGTGGCAGTAGAGATTTGTACCTTTGCTGTGGACCAGGTAGATACTACCCAGCCACAGAGTGTTGCTTGCCATTCTGAGGAGTTTACTGTTTGAGTCTGTGATGTAGAAGTGGGAAACGGGGAAGAAGAAACAGTAAGATGATGGGCTGAGTGTCTGGCTGCTGGAATCCAGCCCTGGCTCAAGCATGGTGAGTGGCTTAATGGCTCCTGTCACACTCAGCCATACAGTATTTGGAAAAAGCATCACCCTCAAAAGTGTACTGATTTCACACCCTCCCTTTTTCTTAAAACTTCCTCTTGCACCCAGCACATTCTTGCACCAGGAAGTTCAGTCATTAGCCAAGTTGGGTCAATAATGGATATTTTGTTTCAGTGGCTGACTTAAAATTGGGTCAGGTCAAATAAAACCATGTATTTTCCTCTATTTGGTGAAACAGCAAAATGAAAAAAAATTGTGTTAGAGTCAACCTGGACAATTTCATTCAGCTGCAAACAAAAGGACGTCTTTCAGTTGTGGACTATTTAGCTTTATTTCCTAGTCTTACATAGAGCAGCCTTTAAATGGAAATGGCATTACTCAAAGGCAATTGAAAATTTCAATTTAAAAATATTGAGAAAAGCACTTTTGGCACCTTTGAAATGAAAGTGTGAAACTTGTCAAGTTTTCTTCCTTAGCTTTTGAACAAACTCCAATTTTTGAAGGATTTACTAGCAGAAGTGTTGCCTATCTATTCATAAGCACTCTAATAAACCATCTATCACACCAGACCAACACCACTTACCTCTTCAAGGAGCTTTCTGGCAGATCAGTAGGTGAGATCAGAAAAACATAGGTTTTAGAACCATGCTACAGACTGTTTACTACGCATCTTAGAAGTTTTCACTTTTCCCTTCATGTTGTAGCAATATGCATCAGAGTTTTGTGTTGGCACCATGGAAAAGAGTTAAACTTTTGTCTTGCAGTGACCTTGCCATGTGCAAACTAAGGATGAGCTGCTGCTAAGCCAGTCTTGCAGACTTTGTACATAGAACCTAATGCTTGCCCAAATGTAGACAACTATCTTTTCCAGTCCTGGAGACTATATTCTGAAGCTGACAAAAGCTAGGAGTGTTTGTTGCAGCCGGTGCCAAGGTAGAGGACATCTAGCTCTTTCTCAGACTCACCCCTAGCCTATCTGAGAGATTTCACTCTCTGAAACTCTTCTTGTGAACATCTGCTATTTTCTCTTAGCAATATCAATAATAAGGTTGTGAAAACACCAATTAAAAATTCACAAAGAATTGCTAGTGACTTGTTTAGCATTTGCTAAGGCAGATGAGAGATTTGGGCGCCAAAAGATAAAAGGATTTTGACACTGTGATTTATATGTTAAGAAGCCTCCCCCCCCCCCCCATTCTCTTTTTATTTTTTGAACTCCCCTTAGTCCTCCTGCCCTGCGGCATTCCTTTTTGAAAGAGGCTATAGCAACTTTGTATTTTCTCATGAGCGCATGTCAGTGCCTGTTCCTTCATTCCGCATCTGGCTTGAGCGCGTTCAGGTGACTCATAACTTCATGCTTAGTTTTCTCACTTTCTTCATTTATCAACAACAGTATTATGTGGAAAGCTTTTTCTTTTTTTTTTTTTTTGTTGGGTTTTTTTTGGTTTGTTTTTTTTCCCCCAATCCTAGTCTACTAACCTGGAAAGCCGCGTGAGTAGCGCTCAAGTGAGCAAAGCATGAAATGTTAGACAAAAAGGTGAGGGGAAAGGAGATTGCCCTTTCAGAATAGTTTGGTGACGAGTTAAGATCCCTGCTGCTGTTCTCTGGATGTACACTCATCCATCTAGACTAAGCATGCTGCCAGTTTATACTGAAGTGGCTTCCCTCCCTCTGACGCTGCACAAACCTTTTTGTTTCTGTCCTTCCTGATGCCTTAGACTAGGGACCCCGAATTACAGTCTTTGGGCTGTCAGAAAGGGACCATGAAAATTCACCCAGCCACAGCTCTGTAACAGCACTTTGTGAAATGGAGCATCAGGGACAAACTGCAGGAGCTGTTTTTGTTCTGGCAACCCACCCTGGTCTTTCTTTTTCCACAGAAAGAGTTACTGCAGCTTGTCTGTGAAAAAGGCATATATGCTTGTGAGAAGCATGTGCAGAGGAGATCCCATGATATGTGCCCTTTCCTTGTCTTTGGAGGGGCATGACCAGAGAGGCTAGAGGCTGGATCCTAGTAAGATGTTTGTGGCAGACAGGAACTATCATTTACTCTTTTTCTCTGTGGTATTGTGCTCAAAGGGTCCAGCTGAGGCCAGAATATGCCACTGCAGCATAAGTAAGTAATACAAAACTGTCAGCACCTGCCAAGACAGTAAGCGTGGCAGTCCCTGGTTTTGTGGGACTTGAAAGAAATCATCTTTAAGGAAAAATACATGTCTAAATTCACAAGGAATGTTGTTCCCAGTGTTGCAGGAAGTGTCCATTGTGACCAGTGTGTTCAAACAACAAAGCTGAACAGAGCCTTCATCAAAATTTCAACAGAATGTTTCTTTACTATTTGGAAAACAACATTTTTTTCCTTGCTCTCTCTTCCCTATCTCTTCTTTTCTTAGATAGCTACAGGTTTCCCAGAGCTCAGCAGCATTCATTTACTGAGAGTACCTCAGCTACTGAATTAAATTCCTACTCAAAGAACAGGGGAAGAAATACTTAATAACGATCAATGCTCATTTCAATCAGTCACTCTTAATGCAGGATGTGTGTGTGTTTGGGAAGGCAGTGGAAAACAGTGAGCTTTATGCCACATCTTCATTTCCCTTTCTAATCTCAAAGCTATTTTTTGCCCAGCTGCACCAAACCCAAGGATGCCTTTTGGTAGTACTCTGTGTATTCCTGGTTGCTGCAACTTTTTGGTCTTCTGCATCCTGGCTGGGAGAGTGACCAAGAAATGTATGATAGGCTCCTGAAGTCAGTGTTTAGCCAGCAACGTGTGTGTACCCTAGACATCCAAGGTTAGGTAAGTGCTCCAGAAAAGTGTCAGCTGCCTCTGCTGGGTAGCTATAGTCTTTTTAAAGTACCTGATGATGTTGGCTACTGTCAAAGTCAGGCCACTAGTCAGACACAGTATGGCTGTTCTTATGTGTGTATATATGTGTCTAAGTAGCAGATACAAGTAGGGTAATTTGCTAAAGGCTTTTTCTAAAACTCGATAGAGAACCATGAGTAGTGTCTGGCTTCTGCTCTGGAGCTACCTGCTCCGAATGCCCCAAGGGCCTCTGACAGGTAGAGTTTTTACCCTGGGACCCAATCATAGAATCATTTAGATTGAAAAAGACCCGTGAGATAAATGAGTCCAACTGTTAAGGTAGCACAGCCAATTCCACCATGCCCCTAAGCACCACATCTACACATCTTCTAAATACCTGTAGGGGTGGTGACTCAACCGCTTCCCTGGGCTGCCTGTTCAAAGGCTTTACAACCCTTTCAGTGAAGAAATTTATAGATTTGCCTTGGCAATCTACTTGCCCGTGATGCTGCTGACTCAGGGAGGTCTCAAGAGGGCCCCAGCTCTGGCTTTATCTAGAGGCTAAGCTTCCTTGCCTGTGAGAGGCTAAAGGGAGTCAGACATCTTCCTGTTTCAGTTCTTCAAGGTAAAAGTTGTTTGTGGGTCACCTTTTATACATAAGAGTAAAAAGGCTACTGTTTGGTTTTGCACCTACTATAGGGATCTTACTGATGGTTTGCTTGCTGTCCTCCACCCAAATGAGTCATGTGGGAAGTCACTTAGGAGCAAACCAGCTGCTGACATTATCTGTTCTTGTTATGTACAAATATAAACAGAAAGAGGTTCATTCTTGAGTGGTACTGGTGAGCAATTTAACTTTGAACTGTCTGCCTATTTGGGGGAAAACACGATTGTTCCTTCCAGATACGTTTTGGAGGTATTGTTAAGGATGCATTTTATGTGTGAACCTTATGCCATGTTCTATACATAACACAGATGTGGCTTTTCCAGAAGCCTCTTCTTACAGGCGATGGGCTGCAGGCTATGTCATCTCCCAGGTGCCTTGCTTAATGCTAATCTTCTGAGATGCAATGTTCACACATGCTTGACACAGCCCTGTGTGTAAGAAAAAAAAAAAATAATCACCCCCCGGAATCCAAACAAATACCTGTGAAGAGCAGCAAAAAGAAAAACCAAACCAAACAAAACCAAAAACAAACCAACAAACCAGTTAATTTGTCATCTGCAGCCCCAGTGCAATTCCAGCGTACAAGTCAGACAGAACGAAAATAACCCCAAAGTCCCAACCACCAGGGAACCTTGAGCTCGAGCCAAGTCTCCTTCCTGTGCCCGCCTTCATTGTGTGTGTTCAAGTAGAAGACTGAGCATTGTTAAAAGACCTTCTGAGAGACAAATATGTTGGGTTTGTTTTGTTGGCTGTTTGTTGGTTTGTTTGTTTTTTTTCAAAACCCAGCCCGTAGTCTTGCAAAATGTCATTCCTCAGGGAGCTTGAGTCGCTGTCCAGAATTGCCACCCTTCGTGGCATTTTTTAAGGAAGGCCCTTTGATCCCATTTTGTAGAGCAGATAAGCAATTATTCCATGTTATTTGGCTTACAGTGCCATGTATCTGCCCAGTATTTTGCAGCAATCCTACGCAGAGTGTTTTAAACTCGAGCTTGAAATACGGACCGTAGGAAGACAGGGCACGGCCGTTCCATTTTTTTTTTCAGTAACTGCCAATACTTTTAACAAAGGGCTTCCTCAAGAGAGATTTTCAGACTTAGTCTGGAATAAACTTTCTGAGCAGAGCGTCTGTGTTCCCAGGGAGAAGGAGAGGCTTGGGCAACGCGCTAATTTGTTTTCCCATTCAAATCAAAGTGCGACCTCGTAATTCAATCAAAGAAAGACAACGGTACCACCCAGCAAAGAACTTTTGCTGAAAACGTTTCTTGCTCTGCTGTTGGAAGTTGATGGGAGTTTGTTGGTGCCAGAGTGCTCGGCAAGTCAAGGTGGCGACGAGAAAGACGTCGGGGAAACGAGAGGCAGCTTCTTTCCCTGAGTGCAAGCTGGCTTATTGCAAAAAGATAATTCAGTAGCCCTTCTGTGATTTCCTACTCTAAATCTCCTCTGACATAGATGACTGAGCAAATTCAGAGAGGAGGTGAGCAGCAGCAGTGTAGAGGAAGTTCCCTATTGGGTTTTTTGGGTAAATTACAGCAGTATGTTCCATGTATCATGTAGCAATTCACATGGAGCTGAGCTCTTCTTCACAGCAGTACGTTTTCAACACAAGGAACCATTTTCAGCCTATTTTATCACTTTTTTTTTTTTTTACTTCCCCCTGAGCACACATTCCTATACATGCCTGCTGCTTTTGTATGGGTGCAAAATGGATACGAAGGTGAATTTTACCCCACTGAGTCGAAATGGTCGTATTATCCCTACTCATTAGTGAGGTAAGCCATTGTTAATGCCTACAGAAGCTTTCCAAGCTCAATTAAGTTGTACCACTGGAAAACAAATGTTTGCAATAGGGCAAACTTCTTCAGCTCACATCCGGACAAAACCGACAGTGAGTAAGTCGGCGGGCTGCCCATATTTAATTACATTACCCTCTGCCTGCAGTGTACCACAGGCCTCTGGAGGCAAGCCAGGGCCATATTTATCTTGTTTATATTTGCTTGTAATTTTTCATTGATTGAAATTTAGGAAAATCGTTACGTTTAAAGTGCTTTGGAAATAGATGTATTAGACTCTGTGCCTTGGCGTTAAGGAGCTGTGCTCTGGTAACACTGCCATGAAAGAAGAGGTGGAAGAGGCTCCTGTTATTTACACCAACACAGATGCCATATATTTTGTTTCCTTAATCATCAGGTCTTGTTCTTCTGTGGCCTCCACGGATCTTGTTTGAAGTTTAGCTGATGTGAGAACAGGATCACATTAGACGTATATAGGCTTGAGGGAAAGATAGATGGTGTATGAATCCCAGGGGACTGGTAGGCTAATGGGAACAATTCAGACTGGGGAGCAGGTGTTGCTACTGGCTTCAACTAGCTGTCCTTCTCAGTCTTGAGCTGCTCCTGAATCAGCCCAAGAACTGTTAACAGCACTGATGAGGGATTCCCAGTGACCACCACATTCAGATCATGTTGATGCCCTTGTGATGAAAACTGTAGGATTTTGGAAACTGGTTCCAAAGCTGCTGACCCTGTGTGGACAGGATGGGGACACCAGCTGGGGGTAGTAACGTGGACAGGCACTCCAATTTAACTTGTCAGTGATATCTGTAATAAAGGGGGAAAGAGAAGGAAAAATTATTGTTTAGAATTGTAACTGGGCTATAGTGCTCTGCAGGCTGCCTCCCAGTGAGCATTTATTGGTCCTTCATGATTGACTTAGCAGAGGGATTCAAGATGAGACTTTCATACATATTGAAATCTTTTTTTCAGCCCTAGGTTTCAGCTTTTTTTGAAGCTCCAGGTCAGTGGATGTATCTACAAAAACATCTTCCTTCTAAATGTGTAAACCCGGTAGCTGAGTTCATATTTGCAGCAGAATCACCCAGATCACATAGATTGGGGTTCAGCTCTGTGGTCATCACCACCTGTCTGCAAGAACTGCAGGGTCCTTGAAAGATGTGTCCTCCTTATAGTACCCAAAACAGTCTTGCTCAGTGCCTGTCCTCTCATTGGTTAAATTGTGAAAAGGAAAGAAGAAATCCAGTAAATGCAAATCCTGGCAGATTGTTATATATCTGGATAGGTAAAACTGTGGTAGAAAGAAAAGTTTCTGAAACAAAGTTTGCTAAAAAGAAGGCTTCTAAGTTTTCAGCTGGAATTTGCCTCTGAACAGCTCTTAAAAATAGAGGTCTGTAATGATTCTGAAATAAAGTTTCCAAAGTTGTACCTAATTTTGTTTATGGGTAGCCTGAGGGAGAGAAATTCAGGAATCCCTTTCTGGGTTTCTCAGATTACCTGAATTTCATCAGATGTAATAAGAAAATAATTTTGTATTAAATATAAAAGGTAGATTTCAACAGTTAGGACTTGCTCTAACTTTATTATGCTGCAACTTAAAAATTTTATTGCATGCATACGAGTAAGACTGCCACACTTGGTGGGATTATTTTAGACAAAGTATTTTGACGTTGTTAGTAGTGTGTATTATAGTGCCATAGCACCATGAGATGCTTGCCAGGACCAGAGCGTTCTATGTTGGTGCAAAAGAAACATGTAGAAAAATCCATTCTCAGCCTTACTTGATGTCTGCCTGCAGGTTTGGTTTTGTCTGTTTTTGTTTGAAATTCCATGCCAGCCTTCTGGGTAGGCTTCAGGACTCTGAATGACTCTCAGTCCATGCACTGATCCACTGCACGAAGGCAGATTTTACTGCTTGAGCATTAACAAGTGTTCAGTTGTAAGCAGTGCCCATGTGTCACCCACTTCAGAGATCCTGAGGTCAATCAGAACAGAGTTTAGAGTTAAGCAGAATGGCACGTCCCAGTAACGGTTGCACTAAGCATCTGTTTAATTTATTTATTTATGTGAATTCATCCCACCTCTTTGAGTAAAAGTAAACCCCAGAACAGACTGTTGAGATGTGCATGTCCTTACTCTGGAAAGACTGAACTTGCAGACCTTGACAAGGCTATAGGGCTTCTGGAGCTTTCAAACTCTGCCCAAGTACTACAGCAATACTATATACAGAGACAAGTGGGGGCATGTGCTGGCAAATGGGAAGGTGGCAATAAAACGAAAAAACCCTGAGGGTGAACTCACCTTCTTGAAAAGGTGAGAGGTGAATATAGACTGTATTGCACAAATTACTCTAATCTTCCATTATATCATTGGTTCTTGCTTCTGAATGGAGGTTTTCCAGCTGTTCTTCAGTACCTTGTGTATCGTCTGTGATCTTACGCCGTTCACCGTTATCAACTGATAAAGCTTTCCAGATTTCAAAACAAATCTTTTGAAACCTTACTGCAGAGGAAACTGACTGTCTAGATAGGTTTGGGGATCTTATTTTAGTTATCCAAAGGTCAGCAGGCAGAGGAAAGAAATTTCTACAGCTTTGAAGTAACTTTTGCAAATGCCCTTTTGTCCTTAGGGATACATGTGCAGCTTAGAGGTAGAAATACTCCAGCTGACTTGATGTGAGCTAACTGGAAGCAGGACAGTGCATAGTACAGTGAGACCACATCTGGTTCTGCAGGTCATATTTTATCATAGTTTTGTCTGCTGAGCCTGAGCTAATGATCATTGAGATCTCATGTGAGAAGAGTCTGGCTGTGGCTCATGTCTGTCACAGCTGAAGTATGTGAAGGAGTATGCACATGGTAAATCAGATTTAGCAAGCCGTGGGTCCAGCTTATTCACAGTATGCACTGTTAGGTCCAGAAACACCTGGTATGCTCCAGCAATGGCTCTGTGGCAACAATACCTGTATCCAGATGGTGCTGGAGGAGCTGTGCTACTCTGAGGGGGCTGTAGATCTAGAAATGCCAGACAAATCTCCGAAGTTCTCAAATTGTACCTTGAAAAGATTTCATCCAGCAGAGCTAAACATTTTGTCCTAACGGTCTCTGGCTATGGGGCATCTGGACCTGCATTAACGTGCTTGGGATTCAGGTTTGAATGCAGCATGAGGCAGGAGTCTGGGGTAAGATATTTAGTACCTCTGCATGTCGTTGTCTTGTGTATGCTGGGGGGGTATCTGCAGTAACCCCTGCTGCTTGAGAAAAACCCCATCCTAAGTTGGAGAGACACTTTTAAAACTCTTACCTGCAGCCCGCAGCTGTTGTACCGATGAAAATACTGCAGGCTGGATTTTGTTCTTCCTCTTAGTGTGCTGTGTTTTCCCTCCTTCAATCTGCTCTAGATTTGCAGCGAGGGACTGTTTGTATGCCCAGTCCTCCAGCTGGGATGAATAAAACAAACAGAGGTCAAGTGACTGCAAACAGTGCACCAGCCCTAGGGTTTTAGAATGAGCTTAATGATTTTTAACTCCTTGCTGTAGCTGCTGCTTTAAACCATTCCCCTCAGGCTGGCTGTCAGGCCCACCAGGCTGCTGAGGACAACAACTGACCTGTTCCTTGGTGTCGGAACCATCGTAGTACAAACTACCATAAACCTGGGGAAAAACATTTGCTCTGGTGTACGGACAAGTACAGTGCTCAGTTCTGCCTGTGCCAAATTATACTGATGTCAGCAGTCAGGGGGGAGACTGCCTGCGATTAGTCATCAAAAAGCGCAGTTTGTCCATGTGGTGAATGTGTGACTGATCCTTGGAACTGAGGTGGTTAACTGAGGGGGACTGTGACACACTCAGAAAATAGATACTGCCTGATAAGCTGTTCTTTGAAACCTCAAAACCTGTGATAGGAGGAAGAAGGCTGGACTGAAGCTGTGCGGGTTAGAGTGCTAGACACCAGCACTAGAAGCTGATGTTGTTTGAGTTGTTGTTGGGAAAACAATCGCCCTGTATGTCACTCTGTCCCTTCTGCAGGAGCCTGGGGCTTTTTCCCATGCTCTCCCAAGGGCTCGCTTCTCCCTCTTCTACATGTGGTCATCCAGAAAGGATAGGGATGAACAAAAACTTCTTCCCCTTGCAATGCTACTTGGTCCATATGTGGGGGGGCTACTCCTGACCTGCTCTTCAGAGGGAGCTCAGCACTCCAGGGGGGATGAGAAGCAGCTCTCTTCTTCCAGGTTGGCCAGCTGCACAGGGAGACAGAGACAATCCTTTACCAGGATTAGGAACTGTGAGGCCTTGGAAGGGAAAATGCCCCTAGCAAGATGGCCTTCTACATGACTCGCACCAGAGGGTTGGGTCTAAGTGACACAGCCTTGTCCTTATCAACTTGTCTGCTCTAGTTTTATGTGACTCAACAATAGAGTTTCCACTGTTTCCCTTGCAAGACTCAAAAGAAAGCAGGCCTTACAGACCAGATAACCCTTCCTTATTCATGTGGAATAATCCCACTAAGAAGTCATTCATGGGTAAAGTAAAGAGAAGCTGTCCCTAAAACAGCTTTCTGCCTATGTTTGAGCCAGTGGATTCCTGCATGTACACTGTTGTGTTTGTGGAGCAGAACACACAGGCCAGAAGCAGCCTGGGGTGTGTGATTGTAACTTCTCAGCAATACGAGAAAAACACCACCAATAAACAGCACCCCCCTGCATCTTTTGGGGTTCTGCTTGAACGTAGAAATAGGGAAACAGGTTGTGGCATGAATTCTGTTTGCACAAACAAGGAACAGCATCCCCCACACATAGGTAGGTGTTTGCTGTGTGGAATCTTGAAGCCCTTGGTGCATGTTTTGGGTGATATAATTATCCAGCTGAAGGAAACAACTTTAACACCTCTGTGGTTTGCATTCTTTCCTTTTAGGGATGGTGAGGTCTGTGACTCATTACAAACCCTGAGCAAGAAAGAAGTTTTATACACTTGAATCAACACTTTCTTGAGCTTGGACTATCAGGTTGTGAACGCAGTAACAGTCCCAGGCTCTGGGGAAAGGCCCCTGAAGAACTGAAAGACAGGTGTCTTGTCAACGGATTGACACAGCAGTTCCAACTTACCCTTTGGCAATCGGCACTTCCAAGGAGTCAAGTGCAGTGGCCTTGATAAGAGAAGGGGGCTGCCTTTGGCACGGCTCTGTAGCTTTGGGCAAACGCGCTGTCGTAGTGCAAAGGAATGCCAGGTAGATGATGTCAGAGATGAATCCAAAACCTGTTCCCGCTTGTACTGCAATCCTTCAGATAGATTGGGGTTGCGACGAGTGAGGCATGGTTTGATAACTTGTCCAAGGGGACAGCTTCAGGGGGCTGTGTGCAATAGCCAGATGAGGAGTGACATGCAGAACAATGAGGAACCCTGCAAGCCTCATCAGCCAGTCTCCCTTAATAACAGCTTGAAAGGATTAAATCTTTGGCTGGTTGCACCTTACGTTCAACCAGACCATGTGCTTGGAGACAGCACAGCGTGATAGTGACAGCTCAAATTAGTGTGCTTTTGGTGAAGCTCTTAAAATCATCAGAGTTAAAAGGAGATCCTAGGGTCAGATGTGACAGTATCCAAGAGTCTGTTAAGTTTCATCCTTGAGAAAGAGCAGAGACGGTTGTGCTAGCTGTTTGTGAGGAGAGCAAAATCACCCCGAGCCTTGTCTAGATAGAATGTGATTTCCAATAAATCAATCAGTGTAGTCATTATGGGATTTGGATCAGGATTTCTTGGCCATGTTTTAAAGAAATAATATTGCAGCTTTTGGTTATATCCAGGATTTTGGCAAGTAGTTAACATCTTTAGGACTTTCTCATCTGGTGTCAGTACTGGGCCATCAGATATAACATCAGACCAACGCTTTCATGCCCATGTGTTCTTGGACTTGATATATTAAAACAGAAAAAGCGTCAGGCAGTTTGCTTGGGAATAATGGGATTGTGTCCCCGTTCATTACGAGCAGGCAGTTCATTTGGTCAAGTTAAAAAAAGAGTTTAACTTCTCGGACAATTTCTTGGCTCTACTGTCAGTTGGAAACACACGGCAGTGTTGTTTCCTTGGCAGTCAGTCTCGCTACCTGGTCAGCATGAACAGACAAACCAAGGAAATATTCCACCAGCAAAGCTTTCCATGACAATGAGGTAGCACAGAACACACATCTTCAGCAGCAGTTTGCTCAAAACACTTGCATTAGGAGTTCTTACTGGCTTGCAAAAATGATAAGGTTTAGCAAAATATTTCACCTCTGTGTTCAGATGGATTTAAGGAGGAGTATTTTAAGATTTAAGAAAGAGTATTTTAAGAGGCTCACAGGAGTGACTTGTGGGCTACACAAAGCTCAAATGGACAACTGTATATGTAAACGATGTAATATTTAGATTCCTGCAACAGTAGGACACTCTTCTCTGTAATTCCTGCATAATTTTATCTGTTGCTATTAAATCCTTTGGATGAGACATTAGGGGCTTCATTCCTAAGTAGGATAGAATTCCATCAAGGGAGTAAGGCAGTGTTTCACAAATAACCAGAAATGATATGTGTTGCTGAATGTAACTTGTGAAATAGTTTTAGAGGCCTCTATGTCCTGGCAAGTCTATTGCCATAAAACTTCCATGGTGAAAAGGTGGTGAAGGTCAGCACTTGTTTCCTTTTTTCTTTGGTAGAAAGCTGTGGTAGAAGTTGAGCTGTCCAAGGAATTCCTGTCTGGCTTTTGGCATAGGGACTTAATGAATTGTCTCTATCAGTATCTGTGAGATTGCAACGGTGCAGCAATCTGAGGAGGAGAGCATTAGCCCCCTCAATTTTACATTTTTGCTTTGTAACTTAGATAGTTTCTTAATAATCTCCAAATTTCTTGAAATTGTTCAGAAAATATGTGACAGACACAGCCCCCCACCCCCTCACCCCCACCGAGGAACGTTGCTGAAGAATATCTGGAAAGCAGAGTTTTCAGAATTCGTTGCACAATTATCGATGCGGCAGAAATTCCAAACTGGAGATGCCGGACTCCCCACCAAGATGGCAGAACTAGTCTTAAAGAATAAGGTCACGTTGTAAAAGTACACAGATAAGTATGATCTGCTACAGATAAATATGACCCACTGAAAATGAACATGTGTAGCCTCTGTAAAGCGAAGTCTGATAGCTTTCTGAGAGAGTGTCAGTAAGCCTGGGAATAAAGGGGATCCAGTGGACATGTTGTGCTAGGATTTTCAGAAGGTCCTTAATGACATTCCACACCAGAACATTTTAAGGACATAAAATTACTGTGAGTTTAGAGAAAAGGTTTGGGTTTTTTTTCAAACTGAATGCTGATTAAGGGTTAGGAAGCTGAGAGTCACTGGTCTTGGTCTTGGTCGATGATACTGATATGGCTGAGTTCCCAAAATGTGAATGGCTGTCCTGTATTCCACTGGCTGTAGAAAGAGGGGAATGAACAGGATATAATATCCTATTTTTTTTTTCTCCTCCCTTTGGTATAAATAAGAAACAGAACACCTCAGATAGATAGGCATTTGTTGCCATATAAAACTGAGGTGCTCTTACATTGCATCCAAAGCATATATCTTCACCTGAGGGGAATGTGGAAAGACCATGCACCGAAGAATTGCTTATTGCTTCTTTGAAACCAGAGCAATTCAAGTGTGAGCCTGCTTGAAATGCCTGTTGGAAACCTATTTCTGACTAGAAACATTAAGAGATAATTTGTCACATTGATCTTTGCCATTGAGAGCCAAAGGAGTGGGAGAGAGATTTTAACCTCTCACCTTCCAAGAGGAGGGAATTGCCAGGTTCAGCATTTCCGTGAAAAAAAGAGGGACCAACCATGGGCTTCTGTCATCTTCTTTCAACCACAGAACTGGGATGGAGCAAAAGCAGGAAAACCTTCTGCATGTAACTATGAGGTGAAGTGGTTTGGTTGCTGCCTAGCACAGGACAACAGTCCAGCAAATATATGGCCACCAATCTAGCTATCTCACAAATAGTGAGAGAAAATCAATTAAAGAGAAGAAAAGGCTACTGTAAAATCACATGTGGTGTGCAACTACCACTTCTGGGTATGAGTTTCTTAGGGAAAAGCATAGGAGTGACGTAAGAATTATCTAGACTGTCTAATCATCTCTCCATACCAAAAAGTTGGTGCACAGAAAAAGTGTGGGGGATGATGCCAACAGAGGAAAGAGGAGCAGAAAAAGCACACGTTTTATTTATGCACAATAAGCAGGCCCTCAAAGCTACAAAACAGCCTAATTGTTTAATTTAATGGGAAATTGTGGGAGAAAATGCTTATTGAAGTAAATCTCCACTGGGAGAACAAATTTAGAAATTTCTTTCCTGAAGAGCCTTGCGAATTTGGCTGAGGCTGAAATACGGCGCTAGAGTCTGATTTGAAGATACCCCTATATCTTGACCTGAACGAAAAGTTACCAGCCAATACCTAAAGCACCTGAAGAAAAGCCTTGGGGAAGCTTGCATGCAGTAGTTTTGGGTAGTGTGGTTTTACAATAGGATGCATCAGCCAGTTCTGGTCTGCACCTGACAGTCCTCAGGTGCTCTCCTCCCAGAGACCCACAAAGTCGTTTCTTCAGCTTTTATTCCCCTCATGCTTTTCCCAAGTGGGGAGAAAAATTGTGATTAGGTAGGATAAAAGTTTCTGTTCCCCACATTCCTGCAAGATTGTTGTTTTTTTTAAAGGAAGATGTGGCAGGAAATTTCCCAGTAGCTCACTAATGATTTTTTATCCAAGGTCTAGTGGTGTTTGTTTATTTTAAGCGGTATTACTTTCATCTGGTTAAAGGATGTAATAAAACCTCTTAAAATTATTATGGAGGCATCTACCTTGATTAGCTCTTGTCAGGTAGGACTGCTCATTGTCACCCACCACAACCCCCCCCCACCCCCCCAGTCATAACCCCCATAAGCAGTACAATATTTGATCATTAAAGCCACAAGAAATATCTCACATTACTCAAATAAGACGGTACTTTCCATTTTAGTTTACCTCGGGCAAATTAAACAGGCCCCCTTGAAACAGTGACAAGAAGAGTTATAGGAGCTTAGCACCAGACACCAATTACGATTTGAGAATTGAATGCCATAATTAACAAGACATATACTTTAATCTAAAGCAATTCAAATATGTGCCTGGATAAAGAAAAAAGGTAAGGGTAAACTCTGTAATTATAATAAATCGGCGTACTGAGGAAGTGTGTACCTTTGAGGTATAGTCTTTTATTCTGCAATTAACTTCCAAGTGTTTTGATAAATACCACCCCCTTTCACACACACACACAAAAACTTCCGTGCATTTTCATTTTCCCCAGCCCTCTGCATAAGTATTTATTTCCACAGACACTTTTCCTCCTGTCAGTGGATGGTAGGAGGCCAGTAGCTGCGCATGGCAGTTTTCCCCCCTAGCTATGGACTTCTCCCAGTTGGCCCATACTGGCCCAGTTCTGCCTTCAGGATGGGCAGCAGGAGCAGTAGCCGTACATGCCGCTCGGTGCAGAGCTGGAGCAGTGCCCAGTGCTTTTGAAAATCTCATCCCAAACTTCTCTACCATAAAGGGAGCTTCAAAGAAATACAATTTCTCACTAATCCAGAAGTAACGTGTATTTGTACACTTAGCTTTACATTACTATCAGATAAATATAACCATGCTCCTTCTATTTTTCCTTTAATATATTTAAAGAACAGTCAAATGCAGCCCTTCAAGAGCCTTATATACGCAAACCTCTGCTTTTGCCATATTTCTGCCATCTGCAATAGTCTTTTAGGATGTATTAATAAAAAAACATATTGAATTTCTCCATGCTCTTGCTAACAAAGATAAGTGAGAATTGCTTTGCTTTTTAAGACAGAACTGTAGCCTTTTCTAATGTAGAATATTATTTGCCAGAACCAGACAAGTGAAGGGGAAAGGAGAAGGAACTCTTAAAAGTGGAGCTTTGTGAGTATAAGATGAATGTGTCAAGGTTAAAGCATTCCTCTAATCCCAGAGTCAGGAAGGAAAGCAGCAGCTAATAAAGTCCATCCGTGCAGTTTTATTCGCTTGCATGTACTTTACTAAAGGAAGGGGTACAGCCTGGAGACCAATTACAAATCACTTGTCTGATTCTTTTAATCCCTTTATTTCCATATCTGATCAAAATAAAGATTTATTTTTTTCCCCTATGTCTGACTATGGAAAAAGATCCTGTATTTATGTGCAATGCATTCTTTTCTGTTATTGATGTGCAACCTTGTATTTTATTCTGAAGTTTTTTGGTTCCCCTGGCTATCAGTTTCTCGTGGCTACGCATGGGTCTAGATTTGTGTTTATTCAGCATTGGTTTTTGATGGTTTAATGTGGTTTGAAATGAATCAGGACCATAAAGATCAATTCTATTAGAGAGCCCCTGCTTTAGGTTGCCCCTTGGCCATAGCCACTGAAACCGGTGCCTGGAAACTCAAAGGACAAGCATATGGCACAGCAGCAAACAGAACTGATCCCTTAGTATTTTCTGCTTTTGCAAATATATTTCTGTTTTCAAAATACCATAGTGTTTTCTAAAAATCTGGGGAAGAGTTGTGATACAGCTACACCCCCAGTTTCAGCTACAGGCGATCAGAGACAGCATGAAGGACTTGCAGTATTTCCAGTAAGAGCAGGGGAGAACTCTGCATTGCTGAGGATCCACCTTTGACAGCTCCTGTGTCTGGGAATGGGACATGGGAGCAGTGCAGGACAAGGCAAGAGAGGTCCTTCACTTCACCTAAAGGCATTTCAGCTATTGCTAGGTCATCAGGGAATGCAGTGAATGGTTCAGGAGCTTGAGATAGTTTATTCAGCACTGTGATGAAGGATAGAGAAGGTTAAAACCAGAAAAAAACTCCCACAGTTTAAAGGAGTTTGAGTGCCAACGTCTGCAAAAGCCTCAGTGTACATGTTAGTGTTTGGACACAGATAAAGGCTTGTTAAAGAAGCTCCTCTCTCACTTGTAAAAAGATCAAGCACTTAATTGAGCCTCTCACTTGTTAAGGATATATATCCTCATTAAGTATATATAATATTATTCTCCATTTCAGAAATTGAATCTCTGCCTTTCGTTGGTTGAGTATCTCTTCAAATCTGTTTTGTTCTACCCAGACCTAATTAATAGCCTGTATTATCCTCTCGGTAGTGCAGCATGAGTGAACATGACAGTTACTTCTGGCATTCAGTATGGTAGAACATGTATTTTAGTCTCTTAATCATTACGCTCCAGATGCAAGAAGTGTCCCACATCAATGAAATGTGCTGCAGCATAAGTCTGCTGTGCAGGTGCTAACTCTGCAAGCCCTTTCTGCTCCTTATCACTCATTCCCTCCCTGTTGTTCTTTCACTCTGAGGCTGCGTGTCTAATGCTGCTACCCAGCAAAGAGAATAAAGTGGGGGCCTGTGAGACAACAACCCCTGAAGCCTGACTGTTGCGCTGCTGGTGATAAGATGGAAGCTAAGATTGCACAACTCTTCCAGCAAAGAAGTCTCACTGCGAGTGAGATACTCTAAGAGAAGCTCACAGAGTTTGATCCTGCCCTCAGATAAGGGAGAGCCCCAGCGATGCCGAGCGCCTTATCAGATCAACCACCTGATTTGACAAGATTTGCAGAATGCTGTGCCCTTCAGCTAAGGCGGATGCTGAGCGCTGGGTGTGCGTTGCGCTTTCATTCAGTGACAGCATCACTTCTTAATACCTTACGCTGTCACTTAGACACTGTGCCTCCTGCTAGAGGGACTCACTGTAGTGCCCCGCCAGTCTCCTTTGCTGACTGGGCTCTGTTGAGAATTCTCTGTTGAGAATTGCCTGAATGTTGTGAATTAGCGAGACGAAGCTAGCGGGGGGTCCGTTTGGATGCCCAAGAAGAAATCCAGGGTGCAGAAAAGTTTGTACCCATCTTGCAGTCATGCAGTGGTCAACTGTCTGCCCTGGGCTGGTATATTTAGCACAGCTCACTCTATGTATCCAGGAACAGAGAATAAATAATTATTTAAATGATGTGTGTATGGAGATAATGAGAAGCAGTGAATGCCACTTAAAGCTCTTGCCCTGTGGTTTGCTCAAATGTCTGGAGAATCACCCTTTCCTGGGATTTCCCTGCCTTTATTTGCCATTTCTTTCTGCAATATTTTATTAACTCAAACATACCGTGAGCTTGGTCCACTGGTTGAATTGAGTTTGCAGGAATGGTCATCGTTATAGAGCTTA
Source organism: Actenoides hombroni (assembly GCA_024336885.1). Taxonomy (NCBI): domain Eukaryota; kingdom Metazoa; phylum Chordata; class Aves; order Coraciiformes; family Alcedinidae; genus Actenoides; species Actenoides hombroni. Next base: position 4,133,841 of record WUAM01000175.1, on the reverse strand, counting down.
CCCATTGGGCTGGGAATATTGAGTATTGGTGTTAACTTCTGACTGTATTTTCATTCTTTACTGTTCCCTGGATTTTTACACTTCTCTGCCAACTATGAACCGTTCCCTAATCTGGCATTACTGGTCTGGGATGATGTTCCTGAGACCTGTTGACTGGTCATTCTTTGTGTGCTTACGTTTCTCATGTGTGTTTAGAGGAGGCAGTAAAGTTTGCAGGAGAAAAAGAAAATGCACGTGGCTGGTTATATTTGAATTTATAGCCTGGTCTGTTACTTGCTGGAATAAATCTGGTATGACTGGATGAAAGTTTCAAAAGCACGCGGTAGATCTATTGCTTTTGGATGAGATGTGCCTAAATCTGTGCAACTGGCTTGAGATTCTCAATTTGCATCTTGAAGCATTTGCAAAAGTTGGAAGAGCTGGAGCTCCTGGTCACTCCTTTTGCTCTAGGTCATCTCTTGACAAAAGTTTCTAGGCACCCAAGCCACTTTTGAAAGTGGACTGAGGATCTAAAGCCATTTAGATGTCTTCACTCCCTGTCAAGTACCCAGGCAGCAAGGTCTGAGTGCTCCAGGTCAGTCTGCACCTGGGGCAATAGCTCTCTGCAAACCTTTCCCATGGTACTGAATCCTCGCTGCTTCTGCCTTTGCTCTCAAGCATCTGTGTTGGGTCTCTGTGCTGGACCACGTCAAGACGCTTTCCGAGTCCATCAGATCTGTTGTGGGAGACCTTGTGATAGGGCATTGGCACGCTCATGAGATTTGTGTCTGCATTTCCGAGGTTGTGATTCTAGAGGAGCAAAGATAAAAGTGTCTACAAGTTGCAGTTTTTGGAATGAGATGTAGGCGTATAAATCATTACACCCACTTGAAAAATTTTACTTTTCTGCTCAGTTGTTATAATTTCCAGCATATTTTTGAGTTTGGCATGATTTCTTTCCTTTGTGTGCATGAAATACTTGCCCATATCTCGTCATGTATCTGTATTTATGCTACAAATAAAAGCAGATTTGAGGGCAAACCCTGTAAAATATTGCCTGAGGATTTAAACTGAGATTGTAACATGTTGCTGGAAGGCTCTGGACAATATTGCTCGAACAAAGGAACTCTTTTAATCCAAAAGGGTTTGTTTACTGTAATGACTCTCAAACCCAGTCAATATTTGTTTTATTAACCTGTTGGGTGGATTCAGTTTAAAGTCTTACTGTAGTTTGTTTGAAGTGGTTTGTACTTGGAAGCTCTGTGAGAGGTAAACAATGCTGAGAGTCACAGCAACAGTGGCCTATTGTATTGAGCTATTCCCTTTTGTACGGAGACTGTTGACCACTTGTGTTGTTTTGGAGGATATCAGCATATGCTTCTTTCCTGACACAACCTCAAGCATTCAAAAATCCCAAAGGTTGGTAAATATTTATCAAGATGCTTTAAAAATATTTTTTTTCTCGCAAGCGTTTGCTGGCTCTGCTGTGCAGTTTTCTTCTCTTCTAATATTTTGGTACTGATGCACAGGGAGGTGAACAAGATCATTGTTCACCAACATCAAGAGCCAGGCAGCTGCGCCCGATTATATTGAACCGTGCGATGACGTACCGTCTTTGACATATGCAGCTTTTCTTGATCGTAAATTAATCACCCTAAGAATCTATTTTCATTAGTTAGAACGTTAATGTTTTGCCTCTTTATGTTTTGCATTATTTAGAATCATCATGGGCTGAGTTGTTTGTTTACGTAATTAGCTCCATATGCCTTCACTGCTTTCAACATATGGTTGCAGCTATGCTGGGCTCCTGTCCCTTTAAGAAGCTGTGCTGGCCCTGAAGGCAAGCCTGGGACATCTCCTCTGGGCATAGAATCATAAAATCGTCAGGGTTGGAAGGGACCTTAAAGTTCATCTAGTTCCAACCCCCCTGCCATGGGCAGGGACACCTCCCACTAGAGCAGGTTGCTCAGAGCATCTCCTCACCACCTTGAATGGTGATAGAGCAGCCACTTTGGACTTAAAATACCCCTTTCCTCTTTAACTGGGATTTAAAAAAAAAAAGATAATACCTGTGCCTGCAATTGCCAGTGCTCACTCACCAGTGAGAGGTTGCATGGGGAGGGCCAAACCATTCTGCAAAACCCTGGTATTGTCTTGTGCAGGGGAGCAGCCTTCTTAAAAGTTGACTGTGGCCTCAATTCATTATGATTTTGATTCATCTGTAGTCCTGCCAGGCTTTCATGCTCAAAAATCCCAAGCTACCCTCCAACATAATGTGAGGTTGATGGCAAGATCGTGAGATTTAAGAGAAAAAAATAAATAAAAAAATAAATCCATTCTGGATTCTTTTCTTTGCCCTTTGATGTTCAAACCCTTGGTGGTTCCCATTTCCAAGCTTTTGTCTGAGAATATGAATGCTAGAAACTTTGCTTTAAACGAAAGCTGAGAATAACCCAAAATTACACGATGCCAGGGACCTACGGCTTTGACCTTCCCCAGATCTGAACACTGCAGCATTTGAAATCCTAGGTTGTGGTCACTCTTTGGTTGTCTCCATCAGAGCTGCTGCGGGTGTGCCTCATAAAGCAACCATCCTGCTCCTCTGATCCTCCATCTGCTCCTCAGCTGATCATCAAGGGGATGAAGCCTACGTGCTCTGAGCGGAGGAATAAAGCAGCAGTGGGTTTGTAGCCCAGCAGGAAGGAAAGCTGCAGACCTGTGTGCAGAAAATGTGTGAAAGGGAAATATTAAAAAGGGGGCAGGCAAAGGTTAAAGAGAAGGAACAGGCAACCTAAACGTGGTTAGGCGCAAGAAGGACCCGCTGCCTTCTTCAGTTTTTACTTTGTTTCTGGGAAGCGTCACTAAAGCAGCCTTGCTCTGGTACTGGTATTTTCTACATCGTTATCAGAGTTTCCACATGTGCCTGTGGAGTGAACGATAGTACCCCAGTGCTGGCAGCTCCTCAGCTACCCGGACGACTTTAGACATTCAACATAATTTGGGAGCACGGTTCCCCAGCGGATGCTTCGAAACAGTGCAGGGTACTTAAAGGTGTGTTAGTCAGGGGACAGAAAATCCCCCTGTAGCTGTGGCTTCCTTCTGATTTTATATTCTGTTTCATGCAAATACCAACTGTGAGTGCCCCAGATTTGCAAGACGGATGCTGGGGAGTTAGAAAGGGAAACGGGTACAGCCAGGAGAGCTGTGCCAGCCGTCCTGTCAGTAGTGGAGAGCTGCTCTGTTATTTACCAACTTTATTTCCCAAACCCTCGGGGATTAGAGAAGAATTACCGCCCCTTTCCAAAGGATACCGGCACTCAGGCAGATTAAAGACCTTGCTCAAGGTTGCACACCGGGTCTGTACTTAACCTGACAAATGAATTTAAGCCTCCTGAGTCGTAATCCAGAGCCCTTTCTAAAACAGCAAAGATAACTAATCTGAGCTCTTGAATTGTACGTGGCGTGCGAGCGATTTCGGCAGGGCTGGCAAGCGAAGGCAGCAGCACACTGCTGGCATGGGCTGGCCAGAACTGGCTCCCAGAGCTAGCACTGGGCTGGTCCTCTTTGCATCTGGTTAGTAAGGTGGTGGGAAGTGCAGAGCTGTCACGTTCAGCCTTTGGAGTTTGCCCAGGGTTTCCCATCTGATGCTGCGTTGAATGCCATCGCCTCAACCAGGGACCTGGGACGCGGTTAGTGTCACAGCCATGTTCTGGCTTCATATCACAGGGAAAAGTAAGTGGGATACCCCCAGAAAAGGGACGGAGTACCGTGGGCCAGAAAGGAGCTGGGAGCGAGTTTAAGTACAGACTCTTGTGTCTTGTAGCTTTGCCCCTGAGAGTTCAATATGCAGTTAGTAAACACGGAAAGTTTTGCAACACTGCTCTGAACCATTTTTTCCATCCAGTAATTAGCTTATGGATGAATGTTTGATGGCAGATTTACCCCACCTATGACTGTAGTGAAGTTACGAAGTATACATATCTTCTCCTCCTCCTCCTCCATGTGCTTCATCCCAGAGCTTCCAACCTGATCCTCTTTTGTCCCCCAGGGTTTAGTTCCTTTGCACTGTTTCAGTGGCTTTAAAGGCTTGGCTGATACACTGCTACCAGTGTCTGCAGAGAAGCATCCTGCATATGCCCGATACAATTCACACTGTGCAAGTGAACCCACCCTAACAGCTTTAAGCAATTGGTAATTGCCCCCGGGCTCTGCCCCTTCCAGTGTTTGCCACCCCAGTGACTACAATAAGCATACCAAGCATGATCTATGGTACACATCGGCCAGAAGATGATGTCCTGGGCTGTGTTTTGCTGTCAGTCGTGGGCCATCCCACATCTACTCGGAGAACACCACAGTGGACTGTAGCATTAAATCGTCTCTCTGCAATTAACACTGAATGCTATTCCTTTTGGACAATGCACAAGAACGTTTTTTTGTTGTTCATTACCAAATCCTCTGAGGATTTGCCTATTTTTTTTTTTTTCTTCCACCCTCCCCCCCCCCCCACCTTTCTTCTGGTGATTGTTCTAAAACCCTTGAATCTTTAATTAGCATGAAAATTTGCTTTATTGCTCCCATTGTTCCATGTATTCTCTCTTCTTACCCCTCCTCTCTCTAACCATTCCTGCACTGGTGTCCTGATGTTGAGGTCCCGACACTGTGGCTACCATTGTAGGAAAAAGTAGTAGGCACTTAGTTCTCAGTGTCTGGGTTTTTCTCCGGGCTGGAGCAGTAAGAAGAGCATCCCTTGAAGGCTTGACTTGGTTTGGACTTTCAGAAAGAAATACTTTTCCAACGGACTCAGACCTACTGTCGCGAACCTCTCTCTAAATTAGTGGTTTAACAAAATAATGATCTTTACTGAAAACATATAAAATATTTTTCTGTTCGACCAAGTTCTTTTAGTCACTCTGTATCACTTCATCCCCCGATAGTCCCCGAGTCCATAGGTCACTTAGCTCCTCTCCCCTGACACATAAAGATTGCTCATTCATCAGATACTTTTTTCCCCCTTCAAGTAAAAAGGCACAGGAAAAGTTGAAACAAAGATGACTTTATTCCTGTTTTCTGCTCCTCAATATTTATTGTCCAGGGCTTAAGTGGGAATAGTATTAAAAAAAAAAAAAAAAAGGAAAAAAGAAGTGTGATTGAGTACAAGCTCCTGTTTAAACAGGATACATTTCAGGCTGCCAAGAGGACTTTTACAGACCTGAATAGAAGGATCTTAACTGAAAAGGGAAAATGATTTAATATCTTGACACAGCCTTTTTTATTATTTATTTTTACAAGGGACTATTCATGTGTGTGCATGATTTCTTAGCCTTACATAAGTGACATGCTTTTTTTTGCATCTATAAATATTCAGGGTATCGCACACGGAACATTGATTTTGCGGGTGATACCAAGTCTTACATTTGTTGCAGAAGGGCAAGGCAGATGCCTGGTTCTTAATTATTTTTTAAACATGTAATCCAAGTGTTTCAAAAGCTGCTTTGTTGTTGACGAGATGGGCAGGGAAAAAAAAAAAATAGCTCAGCAGCACGTATTTCGTGCGACGGGGCTCTTACCGCCTCGGCACCGAGCAGAAAGATGAGTCTGCTCGTGATGTTTACCCACCTTGGGCCCGTGTTTGCCTAATATATATGAAAGGGATTCTGTTATCATCAGGCAGGCGTTCCGGAGGAAACACTTTCAGAGCTGCAGCCAAGGGAGGGGAGCGGGGGATGCTGGCACCCACCCACCCACCTCCCGCTTGGGGTGTCTCTGGCTCTCCAGCACCACCTAGTGAAGCCCCCCAAGGGGGGCTTTGGGTTTAGGGGCTCAGACTGGTGGGCTTATCAAAAAACCATGGGTATGTTCCTCCTCGCCGATGGTGATTTTTTTCCAGCCTGTGTTGGTATCTGCTCTGCTCAATCCCAGGCATCACCAGACGCGGGGGTTCGCCAGCGCTTCCCCTCGGCTTTTACCAGGAAAACCGCCGAGCTGCTTTTTTTGCTTCAGCTTTCCCATCTGTGTAACACGTGCTATGGCTGAGTAAGGTTAATAGAAGGCATAAATAATCCCTAAATAAAGGCAAATGACCAAGAAATCCTGAACTCAGATCTTCTGATAAGGTTTTGCTACCCGACATCTGAAACGTTGTCGGGTTTTGGTGCGGCTTTCCTGGCCCAGCCACCGCACAGCGAGCCGAAGGCTGTGCCTGAATCCCGGGGGAGCTGGGCTGTGTGTGCCCTGGCCAGAGCACAGAGTGTTTATTTAGAGTTAAAAAGTAACATTTGGCCGGTGGGAAGAGGAGATGAGGGAAACAGATTGGGGCAGGATGCTTCTGTAGCAGAGTAGCTCGGTTGCTGAAAGATGGGAGAGGGCTGTTGGTCTGGCTTGTGACAAGAGTGGACATAGGTGCTAGGGATATACCTAGGGCTATGACTCCAGAAGTAAAGGTGCTTCAAAGCAGAAGCTCTCTCAAAACTGAAGCAGGGTTTCCCCTTACATAACTGAAGGGCAATAATACCTCAAGTTCTTCGTAGAATACAACCTGGCTGATGGCTTTATGCTGGAGTTGTTTTAGTTTTTTGTGCCCTGGGCAGAAGGCATGACTACCCTGTAGCCTCCTTGGAGATGTTTGACACGGGCCATGTGTCCAGCATCCCGAGGAAGGAGTGCACAAAATTATCATGCTGCTGTTCCACTGCAGGAAGCTGCTGGTTTCAAAGAAAAATCGTAGTCCCTGTGCATTTGCATAAGGCAAAGAGATCTTCTGGCAAGCAAAAGGAGGAATGTCTTTCCCCTAAATGCAACCAGCACTGGCTAATCAACTAGTGCGTTGAATTTTTAGCTGTAGCTTGGAGACCTTCCCAGCTAACCATGTCAGCCTCTTAATAACATGAAGATGTCTTCTAATAGACTGGTCATAACTGGGTCCTGTGTTAAATATACTCAAAGGCTCTCAGCATATGATTAAAAACTTGTCAAAACCCACCGCCTTAAGATGCAATTCTGCAACTTTTCTGTCCTGCATCTCCTAAAGAAAGGAACAAGAACTCAGAATTTCCTTCCAAGTCCCATGAAATTTCAGTTTTCAGTCTGTATTATTAGAAACAAAGACTTAAGCTTAACCACTGAACAGGTAACGGTTGTGAACAAGTCAAACTTCCCCAAAGACACAATTTAGCTCTCACCTACTATCTGAGGCAGGCTCCACACTCGGTGCCCGGTAGCATCAGCTGCTGCCACCTGAGATGCAAACCCATCCAAATTCATGTTCTGAAGGACACCGAGCAGACCTGAGAAATTAATGTCGTTTGATCTTAGTTCAGCTACTGGATTAGGTCTCAAGCAGCTCTCAGATTTGTGCCCTGGTTTAACAGGACACCCCAGCAGGCAATGCCTTCTTCAGTACAGCCTTGTGTTAGATTAGAGAGCCAGGCAAATAATCCTTTGCTACACTATGGAGTAAGCAGTCGCTCTTGATTTCACTGAGGGTTCTCAGATGTTTAGGGACCTTGCCTAATTCAGGCCCACGGACGTTCTCAGTTTCCCGGTCTGTTATTTCTTTGTAAATTCAGTAGTAGTTTGGGGAGTTGTAAATTGTCATCCAGAATTTCTACCAAATCACATCTACCCTGGATTACTGATCTGTGTTTTTGCAGATCTGGCTGAGGGTGAAATTTGCATCTGAGCGGCTGCCAAACAGGGCATCTGTCAAGGAATTTACATACTGTTATATTTCTGTAGTTCTGCGCTCTATGTAAATAATATTTGCCTCCTGGCATCTTCCGCACAGAACTGATTTCCTCCCTGTGGTTTCTTGCCAGAATCTTGGCCATTTCAATAATCGAGACTCACACTGAGACCTCAGAAATGTTAATACTCAAAAGCACTAAAATCGCAGAACGCTGCACGATCATGACTCTTCTGAGAACTTTATTGGGAATCAAACACACCATATCTAGAGAAACATCAGATTTCCCTGCCCCAGTCCAGTGCCCCTTTGTAATACAACAGATGGAAACTGGAACAACTCCTGCTTAGTTGATATTTGCACGCTGGAGGAAGATGAAGTTCCTTGGCCGGTACAACTCTTCCAGCTCCATTTCATCCGGTCCCAAAATAAGGGGATCAAGGGATGCGTGGCAGTGGTGCGAAGGTAGGCTCATCACCAGTTTCCCCAGTCCATAGTTGATGCCGAATATCCCATAACCCCCAGCCAGCCAGAATAGTGCTCCTATAGCTCGCTTCAGGAAATAGCAGCAACCTGAGAGTCAGGAATTTATAACCAGCTCCCTAAGGGTCTCTTTAATCTTGATCCAGGAGGGAATGCATCTCCAGCCTTTATCAGCAGGATCTTGCCAGGCAGGGTCTGATCCTTGTCTCTGCCAGCGCTGCGTCAATGAAATCACACGTGCATCTAGGCAACTAAATAAACCAGGGCCGGGGAGCAAGCTGGACCACAGATTGCCTTTGCTGCCTAATTACTAGCACACTCCTGACACGAGCCAAGGAAAAGTGTACGTGAGGGCCATTTCCAACTGTAAGTACGGGGAACCCCGCACCGTTTGGCTCCTTCCAGCTTCTGGTGTTTGCTTACCTCCATCCACGACATTGTCCTGCCAGGCTTTGCACCTCTGGGAGGCCCTCTCATGCCTACCTACCCCAGGGCACGCAAGGGATCACCTCAGCACCTTGCTATGAGATCGGGTAAGCTGCAACACATTGTTGCACACACTTGGAATTGGAATAAACACGTGAAAAATAGTAATTATGTATTAGACTGCAGGGCATCTGTGGAGCCTACAAAAAGGCTCTGGCAAGTGCCTACACCGTGTGGTTAGGTCAGAAAAGGTCCCTGGCCCTGTTTTATTAGCTTTATAGGCAAAGGTGCTGGCATCAAAAATGGTGTTGCTAAGTTTAGTGTGCTCCAGACAACGTAAAAATTGAATGAGCTGTGTAATCCACTAAAAAAAAACCCCATTAATCCATCACCCTGCCCCAAAACAAGTAGAAGGGGTGTGCAAATAGCTGTGTCTCTCTTCTTTTGCACACCATTTCATATTCTCTCCCACGTTAGTTACCCTGGTAAAGGCCCATTCCGTTTTCAAAGGAGAAGATATTTTATTACTTAAATGCATAAATCACAATATTATCTCTCTATCTTGATGAACTGTGTTTTCTAATGAACACATGCAAGTCCGTGTTAATTGACACTCATTGAAGGGAATTTGGTCCTCGTATTTTTGAAGCTGAACTGAAAGGCATTCATAATTCATTCTCATTATCAATTTAGCTTTGCAGGAAAGAAGTCTAAGAGATAGGAGCTTCTTTGCTTTTTTTCTTTTTCATGCCTTTTTGGGATAGACACTATTTATATGCAATATGAAATGAGATACAGGGAGCAAGTATTAGGAGAGTGATGATATATTGAATACCTAGACAAACTTGAACTGCTTTGAATTATAGCACTGCAAACCCAAACCAAACCCACTGACTCTTAGAGAAGCTTCTTTGGTTTTACAGGGGTAGTTTTTTTCTGGGCTGTTAAGAGTACAGACCAGAGGGTGATGAGAAATCTCACCATGTCCTCACCACATCTGTCTGAAAGGGGGGATTTATTTGCTTAAAATCTTCTTTCTGAAATGTAGCTGGTTTGGGTCAGTGCAGCACAGGGATGCGGAGGCTTCTCTCCGACCTGTTGTGCCTGTTTGTGTGTGTGTTTTGTGGCAGCTGCAGCAGGATCTCACCCGGCAAGCAAAGGTTAATGCACGTTAATGGAGCACGCTGTGCTCATGCCTTCAGTTGGTGGCAGGGCAGGGAGGCTCTGCCCTGGCAGGGGACATAGAGGGACCCTTCACCCGTGAAGCTTGAGTGGGCAAGGCATGGAGCAGGGCAAAGGCATAAGTAAAAAAGCAGGGGATAAGAGATGAAAGCCCATCCTCTGTTCACTCCACGAGATCTGTGCCCCCGTCCCACCAAACGCGAGTGAGCTGGTGAGAGGATCCCAGCCCAGGAGGAAGGTTAGGAGAGGCAACATGCTGCACAGAAGTTTTGGGCAGGATCTGCTTTTGTTTTCGAAGTTTTTGGAAAGAGGCTGATGGCAGAAAGATTTTGATGGTGGTCTTCCTCCTTCCCACTTCAAGATAGTTCTGGCCTGGTGAACTCTGAGGGGTGGCAGATGCTGCTGCTCCTTGCGTGACCTCCCAGAGCGCAGGAGTTTCACTGGGATTCTCTGGATAAGGGGTAAGAAACATACTGACTTGCTGTTATATGATTATCTTTTTCTGCAGCAGCTGCTTGTTGTAGCTTCACATAAAACAGTGAAAAACCTTCCCTCTTCATTTTTATAACCCCCCTGCTTGATCAGATCACACTGGCAGAATCACTTCAGTCTTTTCTTTCTATTAATTGGTTTATTTCTTCAAGAGGGATTTTATATTATTTTTTTTATTCATGGTTCTACTGTATTTTCTATGTATCTTGTGGAGCAAAAAGAAATCAATTCTTTGAACAAGTTTCTCCCTTCAAGAGCTCTTTCCTTGCTTAAGTGGGCTCCAGTGTATTAAGAATTGAGCTGGATGCCGCGAAGTTAACATTTCCAGTCATATTCCTTGGGTGTTACTCTACATTAGCTGGGCTTAGGGAGTTGCCATGGAGGTGTATTTGCCATCAGATGAGTCAGAATTATTTAAATACGTCTGTCTGGATCAGAAGGCTTTCTTCCAAATTATGAAAGGTGTGCAAGCTTTGAACAGCCCCTGCCCCAGCAGCTCCTTTCCTGCCGGCTCGCTGCCGCTTTGTTCTCAAAGCACTTTCCCCTTTCAGGTCCTTTTCTGCTCTATTGCCTTTGCAGTGGTGTCTTCTCCGCTTCCTCTGGCTGGAATTGAAGGCAATGAGCCTTTCCACCACAGACTTGGGGAGAACTTGTGAACTCAGTGGAAATCTTTGCTTCCACTGGCTTCACTAGGTGTTTTCCTATCTACCCCCTGCAAGGGAATTAGAAGTAGTTTCAGGGTTTCTCCCATCTGAATCCCCAGTAAATGTAGAATGACTGAGATGTCCCTGCTCTTCCTGTGTTTCTGGCCTGCCCAAATCTATATGTCTTTGTTCTTCAGAACTAGGGTCTCTTCATCTAAGGAAATACAAAAATTAGATTGAAAGAGCAATTTAAGGAAAGATTCCTTTTGCTGGGCGCTGCATCCATGGTTTTCTTAAAAATATGCCAAATAAATCAGAAGCCTGAGTGGAAGAAAGAAATATTAATAGAAGGGTGATTTTATGTGCTGAGAAGCCTCTTTCTTCTTCCCAAGGGCTGTGAGCTGGAACGCATTTGAAGTTCTTCCGTAGCTTGCTGACAGCAGAAATAAGTGCTCAGACCCACCACCAACAGAGCCCCATGCTGTTGTGGGCTTGCAATTGCAGCAGCTCTCTTTTGTCTTAGGTGGGCTTTCCTCTGCCTACGGGAGCATTACATCTCCCTGAGCATCGAGGTGTTTAGTGAACAATTGTTACCTAGTTTCTTTCTATTTTTTTTTTCCACATCCTCTGAACTCTGGTGCCATTAGCAGAGATAGGATCAGCTGCCCCTTTACGCACACCCACGTCGGGTCGTCTCTGCAGCGAGCAGTGTAATTGCTGCTGTCTGTAGAGACGCACGTACCGGTATGAAGACCAAAACAGTAAACAGATGTCAAGCATAATTATGATCTACATGTGTGCATATCTTCATCTGGGCAGGAAAAAAAAAACCCGCAAAACAGCTTCAAAAATATTTTGTTTGTGGTCTTAATCCAAATTCACTTCACCAGCCTCGAGTTTTTGCAGAGCCACTTATCTCTAATTCCACATTACCTCAAAACAGGGATTTCCCATGTTACTTTCTACAACGCCAGAAGCTCTGCTTGAATGGAAATGGGTCTGATGCAGCCATATGGAACAGCACGACCTGGAATTGCTTGCTTTTGGCCGTGGGCAACCTTCCTTTACCTTTATGATAAAGTCTAGAAGAAAGCTAAATCATTAAGAGTCTCACGCTACAGCAAAGTGAACTGTGTGGTACTGAAGGCGCTGTTCCCAAAGCTTTTCTTTAAGGCTTTGTTAAATTAACTACTTTTCCCAAACACACAACATCTCAAATTGCAAGCAAGATCGTATGAGCAGCACCAGCGGTACCTGGCTAGACCAGGTGCACACTCAACTCTATTTCATTTTCAGATTTTGACATAATATATCTTCTGGTTAACTTCTGCACAGGAGAAGGCTAAATGTGATTCTTAATCTTCATTCTCAGCAAATGGATGGGGTAAGGTTTGATAGCAATGTGTCTACCAAGCTGTCTTCAGAGACTGTCCTAAGCACATGCATCTTGTCTACCTCCTACAGTTTGTGTTATTAGTCACACAAGCTTCTTTTCTGACTTCACCATGATGTCAAAATTGGTATAAACCAGGTTCTTACCTCTATTTTTGGGTCACACTGGTCTGTACTCAGGGGGCATGACTCTTACTAGTGGTGCACAGTCAGCTGTACTAGCACAGAGCAGGTCAGAAATTACTGACAAGCTCTTGTCATTAATATGCAGAGCCAGAAGGACTGAGCTATCTGTGGATGTGTGATTTTTGATTGTGCTTTTTGTTGAGAAAGTGTTTCACATCTAAGAAGATTCTTTGCTCTCACAAAGTCTCCCTTCTATCAAAATGGTTTGTATCACCAAAAAATACCATGAAATTTAAAGGAACCGAGTGACAAAGTTGTGACTCTCAAAAAAACCTAGGAAGATGCCACATCAACGCGATCGATCTGTGACTATTCCCATTTGCAGCAAAGTCAACTAAATAGTTAATTGTTCAGCAAATAGTTAATAGTCCACCAAATGTCTTCCTTCCTTGGGAGCAGAGCACTCACTGTGCCACCTTTTGCAGTTTCCTTAAATGTGATCTCACCCCAGTGTATGAGTTCAAAGCACAAATAAGGAGAGAGGCAAATGAGGTATTCATCTTTCACCGTATCCCAAGAGGTCTGGAACATTTGGTCTTGTAACACTTGCAGCCTCTGTGGTCCTGGGGGTTGGGATCCTCTGGTTGTTTGGAAATGGAGCTGACCCATTTGTCCTTCCTTGCCAGGATGTGACTGACTGGCAGCTTGTACAAGTCTTGGCAATTATTATACGGAGCAGGTCTCCTCTAGCAGAGCTTTCCATGAGGATGTGGAATGCCACAGCCTGAAGTGCTTGCCACCACGTTGGTCTTTCTGTTGATGTCCTTCAGAAATGGCTTCCTGCATGCAGAGTATTCTCCATAGTCTTCTGGAAGCTGGAAGCTTGGAGAAAAGCAAGCACAGAAAATTTAGCAACTGTCTCCCCAGATAAACACAAATTTACCTCATAGATATGAGGTCAAAAATCAACTTTAACTGGTACTTATATTGCTTTTAGTTTTCTATATTCACCCTGACTTTTGCTTGCTGCTGCTGCTAACTACATTAGGATATTGTATTTTCTCTTGATTTTTATTGGGCATAGGAAAGGGACACAAGCTACTGAGCTGAAAACATTGAAACACATCCAGTGGAGAAACAGGCAAACTGAAGACCTCACTTCCACCCAAAAAGGTCGTGTCACTAAAATTACTGTAAAATTGAATGGAGTCAGCTTTTTAGTTTGCTCTTCACACTAGAAACTTTAGAGGTATTTAAGCTACAGAAGTTCAGGCACCTACCTGAGCTGTCTAACTGAGGAAACTTGGCTCCCTCTGTAGTCGGTGAAGAGAAAGAGAATCATTACCAGACAGAAGTTCCAGCCCAAGAGATCAGAACTGGCTTATTATTTTCTGTAAAGAATTAGGCATCCCGCACCATAACGACACACTGCAGGGTTTTGGGATTTGCTGATGCGTTCGTGCAACTTCCACTTACTGAGTTCCTCACTCATTGAAGAAAAATCTTTACAAAGAGTAATCAGAGAGACTCGCGTGCAGGATTTTTCCAGTGTTCTAAGTTCAGGTCGTGTATAAAGCTTTCTCTTTTGAGAAATTGGATTAATTATTCAGACTTTTTTAGAAGAGCCAACACTGGTCTCTGAGCCCTCTATCTAATGTCATAGACAATTAATGCAAAACCCCCACAAAGTCAGCTCATCCATGCTATTTTATCTATACGAATGGGATTTCTGGTAATGGTTTCACATACCATTCTGTAGCTTTTTTCCACCTCTTGTGCTGATTTGGCATATAAATATCAGCTTTTTTTTACAGTACACACGGAAGAAATTTTGAATATTGATGAGGTTTTCTTCTGCTTTAAATGTAAAGGGCTTTGTGCCACATGAAAGTCTGCTTTCCCACCCCTCTCTCTCTAACATGCTACTTGACATAGAAGTTAAATTACTTTTTTCTTAAGTGACGAATGTGACCAAAAGGTTTGAGACCCTATAAATCAAGCAAGGTTGCTTTTAAGTTGTCATCTACCTTTTGCAGTGTGAGTTAGGAAAAAAACCCCATCCTATTATCTTCCATGACAATGTAGATACAGCTGGTAGGACTGGAAACATGTAATGATAAAGTGTAACACCTGTCTACCTTGCTCTGGGGCCAAGCAGAAACCTTCTCAGTTTGCTCCTACGTTAGTGAGGCGTGGGAATTACTCATCCACTGAGTAATTAGCGTTGCTCTCAGGAGGTTCTTCTTTCCCTGAGATACGCACACACGCATGAACAAATTGGCCCTTTTAAACTGCTAGAGTTTATTTTGAGATTAGAGGATATTTTCACTACAGTATTTGAGAAGAAATGGAAACAAAAATTCTCAAAATGTCTTTGGGAGATGTCGAGGTTTTTAAAACTTGTAAAAATGAGTTGTTTTGGTTTGGTTTTTTCTCCTGAAATTGTTTTCAGGTTTTCAGTAAGAAAAATAAAATAAACAAAGCAGTATTTTTCATAAAAAGGGATCTGTCCCTGTCCAGCATATTGTTTATTTTCTTTACTTACCAGTCTGACTTTGTTTCAGGATGTTCACTTCAACAGATCCCGAAACTGCAGAGTGAGCCCTGCCATTCTCATCACAGTTTTCTCTGTTGTATTACTGACTTCCAACCCCTCATATTCTATGATTCTATGATTCTATGGCTACTCGAGAGTGTAGTTAAACTGAGTGAGGATGGCATATCCCTCTTTCAACAGATGTTTTGTCAAACTCATATCTTAAACCTATTGCTTTTACTAATTTAAATCAGCATCACTGATCCATAAGTTTCTGGCCAAGTCCCAGTAAATCTCCCATTTATCCTACCAGAAATTTTCCTCTGCTCTAGGATTTTAAGATCATTATTCATGAAATGGAACTCGTAATATCAGTAAAATATGTTTTAGTGACTAGTGCTTTTGGAAGGCTTGGGTTTTTCTTAATAGAGTTTATGAGTTTAGAAGTGAGTTTGAACATCTTTCAACGTATCTTAAACTTTGTTTTGTAAATGGCTATAAACACACTGGGAATAAAAAAAAGGGGCATCAGGAGCTAATATCAGTGATGAGAAGGATAAAAGCAGAAACCCAGCAGCAAATACTCTGCCTGTTTGAGCCAGAGATTTGAAACTTTCCCCAGCTTGTGGGTAATATCACATTTCCCCCTCTTCTCTCCCCACCCTCCTACTGAGATCAAAAGACAATATTCCTGTCTCTTTGTAAGCACTGTGCCATCTGCACGGCTCCATTTGTAGAAGCAAAGTCCGACTCATCCTCTGTTTCCTCACTTAGATGTATGATACAGTCTGTACTGCCAGAGATCCGATGTGGTAGGAGCAGTTTTCTTATGTGTGAGCCTAACAAATTGAAACCTGCCCTCTGTGCTCAGTCCTGGTTGAAACAGCTTCCCACAAAGTCAAGCAGAAAAGATCACAATCAGTGTTTTGAGGCAAAATAGGAGCAGCATGTGCTTTTTTTTTTCTTTCTTTTTTTTTTTTTTTTTTTTAATATTTTTTTTTAATGCCACAACTCTAATGGACAAAAATGCTGTTTATTAAATATTTGTGGCCTGATAGAGTTGTCTGTTCTCTTACCATGCTGAGGAAAGGTAAGACATGTAGGAAGGCACAAGAAACATTCATCAGATAGTGGCCTCTCCATCACCATCATCCCATCAGCACGTGTTACTGGTGGCCTGAACACCACTGCTTATTTTAGTGTGGCACGACAGAGCAAAGCTTCCCAGGAGTATTTCCAGCTCCATCAGTAGTGCTGAGAGAGGATAGAGGATGGCCCTCTCGAATGGTTATGGGCCAAACCAGCTGGAGGAAAGTATTCTTAAATGGAAGTAAAAAATTGTAATTGACAACTGGGTAGAGACATTTTCTGAGGTGGCCAAAAGCCAGAGCTACACGTTTTGGAAAAGAGGATTCTACTGGTTTTAAAGGAAATACCTGCACTCCAACAGCAGCTCAGAATAATTTGGTGTTAATCAGGGAGTCTGAATGTGGATACTTTCACAGTCAGCAGATCTTGTCACCCTGCTCTGTTGGTGAATCCAGGTCATCTCTCCATGCTTTCTAACGCTGTGGTTCAGCATTTGTTTATATGTAATCCCTTCCTGGTATTATCTTTTGAACTTCTGGAGGACTTTCCACTACACTGCAGGCTTTCAGGTCAGCCATTCCCTTTACCTTGGTGGTTTCTCATCTTTTAGTTGATTTACATTGATTTATACATCAATGTAATTTCAAGAGAGCGTACAAACTGTATTTTCTTGCCCCTGTTCGTAAAGCTCTTGAGCGTGTAGCATATTCACCTACTTAGAAAACTGCTATAAGGGCTTTAGAACAAAGACAAGAAAAAAAAACCTATCTGAGGCATGGTATTTTGGGTTAGTTCTCTGCTTCAGACTGAGATGCCAGAGATACGGGAGCCACTGCGAAGTAATGAATTTCTTGGTGAGAAGCTGAGCCTGCTACCGCTGCACAGCACTTCATGTAAGACTCAGATTGCCTCTTTCCAAGCAGATGAGGATGTCTGCCTGTGCAATCAAAAATCTCGAAGCAGCCTCACCTTTCCAGGCTACTTTCAGGATGCACGGAGCGATGGATGGTTAAGGGAACGAGATTAACAAGCAGTCACCTAAAATCCTCTCCCATAAAACTTACCCTGCTTTACCTATATGGAGCTGGAGATGCTCATGTAGCCATGCAGTAAGAGAATTTATTAAACAGCAGGGTCCCTGCCTGCTGTGCAGTGGCCAGAAGCAGAGAGCTCTGCTGCAGCAATCTCCCAAGGGGCACACTGAGGTTTAATCCCTGCAGGACCTGGAGCTGGCCCCTTCCTTTGCCTTCCTTTGGAGCTCTGGTGCTGGCCACCACCACCTGGGAAGAGGCCAACTGTCATCCCCATCCAGTACTTAGCCATGAGCCACCAGACACACACACATTCTGAGATGTGATGGGGTTTTAAATGGTATTTTTTAACTGTGTCGACAAGGCTTCTGAGCCTTCAGGATGCATTGAGTTGTGGTTTTGAGTCCACTTCAGGTGGAAAACTTAAATGTTTATTGTGTTTAAAGGAAACTCCTGTGGAATCCAACAGCTGGCTTTTTAAGGAACTGCCCCATATTGTTAGCCCAGGATCCACTCTGTGGATGACTTTCTTGGTTTTTGATGTTTTACCTTCACTTAGTTCCACCAACATCAGCAGAGCCCTCTTTGCTTGCCCAGGGGAAGGCAGAACAGGACCCAGCCTGTTCTCCCCAGGAAGTGGAATGGGGAGATGGTATACTAAAGCTCTGATTATTTCTCTGGCTCTCTATGCTTCCTGAGAGATCTGGAAAGAAAATCAGACACACAACTTACTTAGCTGGAGGTGAGCTATGAAGGTTAAAAAAAAAAAAAAAAGAAAAGAAAAAAGTTGTGGAAGAAAAGGAAGAAGATAGCAGGGGATGGCTTTTGTAACAGCAGACTATAAAATGCTACAACCTTTTGGGGTACATCTAGGTGTATATTACAATCAGAAGACAGGTTTCCCTGCTCTAGGCTGGTCTAGTTGCTCTGAAAGACAGTGTCCAATAGCTTTGGCTCAGTGAATGGGATTGCTTGGCTTTTGGGCAGGCTACAGGCAGAGCTGTCATAGGTCTGTCCCCATATACCCTGCAAACCTACCTCTGGTCGTTCTGGTGTGACTACAGAAGGGCATTTTTGGGAGTGCAAGCCACATAGCTCCCTGCTAGTCTTACTGATTTCTGCGTATGCATGTGAATAACAGCTGAAAGGGTTCGGTTCTCTGCCCATTAAAAATAAATTGCAAAAATTGTATTGATTTCAGTGCAGGAGGATTGGACCCTTAGCCTCCAAGAGGATATTTAATATATTCCGTTACTAGCATCTTAATGGGATACAGCTATACCATGCTACACATGGAGCTGCATACGATACAGCTCCCTCAGGCTGCTTGACAATATGCTCTCCACTTCAGAGGCTAGTACATAAATACAATTCACATGCTCTGTCTTTAGTCATGCCACAGTTTTGTCAACCACATCACGTTTTTCTGCCTCGGGCTGCGGTGTGTGCTGTTAACACATGTCTCTGGACTCAGGTCAGGGAGCGCAGGGACAGCATTGCATTGCTTCTGCTCTCGTGGGACTTTCCTGTCTTTTTCTTGTCATGCAATTAACTTGCCTCCTTCCTCTTTTAGTTTTTTGGGTTGGGTTTGGTTTTTTTCTTGCCACGCGACATGTATAGACGCTCCACCTTTTAGCTCAAGTAGGCACCGAAGAGGGAAAGAGTATGTGGTATCAGGGCCTCATCTGTAGTACTGAATTCTGCTAAACCATGCTGATTTCCAGCTCCTGAAGATTTAGCCCAAGACAATTAGTCTCCTTAGCTTGGTATTATTACCCTGAATTGAAGTGTAACAAAGCAAAATCCAGAAGGGCGAAATCCTTTTCTCTTAGAAGACTCTGAAGTTATAGTTAACATAAATATGATCTAGTCTGTACAATTCATTCTATTTTATTTTGTTTTTCAAGTACATGTAAAAAATGCTGAGATTTAGGAAAAAAATAAATAGCTCTTTAGCATATGACTGTTCTGAGTGAGATCTATTCACTTTCTCAAATTGCCATCAAATCTGCTCATCTTTCTCAAATTTTCTTCCAGAAGATTTTAAACCTGGGCTTCCTTAGAACTGATAGAAATTTATCATCGGTTGAAGTCCCAGGTAACCTTTGAACTCTTAAAAATTAAAGAAGAAAAAATATTTGGTTGTATTCTCAGAAAAGTTATCCCCAGCCATGGAGCTGGTCAACAGCTTTCTGCTTTTCCATGTGAAATGTTATAAAAAATAGAGGGGGAGGAACAAGCATCGGTGGCTCTTTTGTCTTTAGCTAAGACCCAACACGCTGCAGTTGGAGAGGCTGGGTGGTGTATCGGGTCGGGGGGTCTTTGCTGCTCCGTATCTCCATGGGCAAGGTTTCTCCCAGGATACCAGCATATTTCTGATATTTCCTCCCCTCTCTCCTTGGCCTGATTTCACCACAGCCTAATGTATACAGCAATGAAATAGATGAAAGCTGGCCAAGGGCGTGCAGAAGGCAGTACGGCTGGAACTGCAAATCCCTTTTCCTCCGTTCCTGTTGACCAACCCTATCCCTTAGAAAAGCTTTTGTCTAAGAAAAACAAAATCAACATAAGGCTATGTAGATGCGTAACTTGCTTTGTCTCCAGCAGCAGTAGTAGCTGGGTGAACAAAGAGGCTGCTCGGCTTCCTGTGTTTTCTGGATTCAGAATGGAGGGTGCTTTACAACAACAGTCACTTCTTTCATCTCAGAAACACACCTTCAAAGTGTAGTTACATAGAAATATCTCCTTCTGGTCCCTTTTGTGAAAATTTAGTGGCATCACTCATTTGTTTCCATCATTGTAAATCTTTTAAATCAAAAGAGAATGAGAAAAGTTACTGGCAAAAGGGAGAAAGGGCTTATCTCTTCTTTCTCCATCGCACATCGAATCAAAATGTAAGAGACAAATCAGCCTTCAAACCACAGTTACAGCTGAAAGTAGTAGTGACAGTTGCAGCCTAGTAGTAGGCATACACTGACAGCCAGACTCTGGCCTCCCAATACAGTTTATGATGTACCACAGAGGGGAAGATGGTCACTGTATCCCTCTCTACTTACTACTCCGTTGTGTTTCTGCCTGGTGGGGGGGGGGGGTTAGATGAACATTTCTCTGTGGGTCTCGTAAAGGATGTTGATGTTTAAGTAGGTACTGAGTCTGCTGCTAAGACATGTGCTGCTTCTTTAGGGACAGAAGACAGGGAGGGAAGAGGGTGGCCAACAGAACTTCAAGCGACCACTCCTAAGCCCATCCTGGGCTTTTCTGCAGCTGCTAGCCTAGTTTGGATGGCTGCATGGGGAAATATGCCTGTTCTGAGATACCCATCCCTTTTACCCATGGGCTGCTGGACTGCCTTGGGTTGTTACAGCCTTAGCACTGCGGCCTTGCCTTGCTCTACCACAGCGTGGCTGGTTCTGGCCAGGCAGCTGTACACTTGTCATCTTAAATGCCTTCCTTGGTGACATGCCTAACAAAGGTTTTTAGCTTCCTTTGTCGTTACATCATCTCGTCCCCCATGCAAAGGGGGAAGATGTCTTATGTGAATACTGGACAGCACAGTGGTTTATGTTTATAAGTGATAGTATAACTTTTTTGCAGTCCACAGTGTCCCGATTTCTTCTTCTGCACAGATAGCTCAGCATAAAGTGCAAACCTCTCTTTCTGCCCTAGGCACACTGTGGTCTGATGACAGCCATGCAGTACCACATCCCACTCCCAGGGGACAACTGACAGTACTACAGTTGTTAGTTCACACCCTGAAAGCTTTGGTTCTGGACATGGCGCACATAGACTTGCAAGAAGCAAGGGGAGAAAATGCTACAAAATACTGTGTAGTAAACGAGATCTGGTTTGCAGAGGCTGGCTGCAGATGGCTCAGCAGAGGCTCTTCCTAGAGTCACACATTTTCTTTGCTGCCTCTGTGCCTGCTTCCTGGAGGTCTGAAGTGTTTTCATGCAGTCCAAACGTAAGACAATAGGTCAGTATACTGAAATACCCAAAGCAAAACCCTATCACAGCTACTAAATTGTATAGTTAACACCAGGAGTTACACTTCGTCCGTCAAAAGTGTCATTTGGTTTGAGGACCTCAGATACAAACCCACAGAACAGTCTCCTCTGCCAGGCAGGTCAGGTTTTAGGATCTTAATTTATTGAGGTCCTCATGTAGACTAGGCATCATGGGTGAGAAAGATAAAAGAGGTCATCTTCCTTTTGGTAGACAATGTTTACATTGGCATTTTTTTAATGATCAGATATTGCTTGTGGAAACATTGCATTCTCAGTTTGGTCCCAGTAATACAATACCCATAAAACCCAGCAAAAATAGAAGGAGCATACCGTGGTATACCATAAAACTGCATAAGATGTGGCATTTTGTGTAAAACATCAGGGTGGATTAGGAAAAGCCTCAATACTCATTCTGAAAAGGAAACACTCACTTGCTTGAGGTGTCCCGTTGAATCAGTGGAATTTTTTTTCACGAAGTGGTGTGAACACATGCTGCAGGATTTGGCCAGTTGGTACCAACTGAGCTTTGATAAAAATAAGGCCCAGGTATAATTTTTGATACATGCTATGGGCACCATTTCTTATTGTTTTATCTATGAGCAATTGAAAGGAAACTCATCTAGAAATAAAGAGACTGACATGTCACATCATGACATGAGTACAGCGTTACATTTTGTGGCCCATGTTCAATGCAGCCCTCAAGTGATCTGTTCCAATAATGCAGATAACAGCTAGTAGGATGATTCACCCATCAAGCAATAACGAGCAGCCATTGCATCACCTTCTGTTGTTTATTGTACCCCGAGGCTTTTCAGAATACAGTTGCCTTGATAAAAAGATAAAAGAAAAGAACATAAAACTTGGGTGAAAGAAAATTCTTATTAAATTGAATCAACTTCTCGTCTCCTCTTTCTGTGTTCCCTTTAAAGTTATTATTAATAGGGCCAGACTGTTTGATAGCGAGCAAGCATTTGTATGAGAACCATTAGTGGTGGAGCAACATCTCTGAATGCCTGCTTGTGTCTGAATAGATGAAGCCAGAAGAATGCAGGATGGGTTAGGGTGCAGTCCAGCCCAGGAGTGAGAAACTGGTACATTGTGGGCCAAATTCTGAAGACTGTTCTATCTACTACTTGGATTTTCTGGAGGTCAGTAAGAACTGTGCCAGCATAAGAGAGCTGAATAAAACCTGAGTGATACCCCAGGCTTTGAAGGTATAATAATGTTTATGTCTCAAGCTCCTCTCAGAGTTCATAATGAGCATTAATTAAATACACCTTGGGGCTCTCTACGCAAGAGCAAAATACTCTTGCTTCCATTAAAGAGAGAGAGGAAACCAGTCCTTGTACAGGAGGGCT
The DNA here is from genome assembly GCA_024336885.1 of Actenoides hombroni. Classification (NCBI taxonomy): domain Eukaryota; kingdom Metazoa; phylum Chordata; class Aves; order Coraciiformes; family Alcedinidae; genus Actenoides; species Actenoides hombroni. The sequence continues at coordinate 4,111,418 of WUAM01000175.1, read as the reverse complement.
TGAAGCTTGCTCTGGGTCCTTTGAGTTGCCAACTGGACATCCAGGGAAATGTTGATCAGATTTAGCTGACGTTGAAGATTTTGTTGTGACATTGATCCCGTGGCTCGATTTTCAGGAGTGCTGAGCTGCTCCAGCTCCCTGTGTCTGCAGGCAGAGATGTCAATGCTCAGAGATCTAGATGCCAATATTCTGTTTACCTTTAAGAACATCAGGCAGAGCAGTAATCTATGTGGTAGACAGTGAGGACAAGAAGATGTTGAAGATAGGGAGTGTACTTCATCTGTGTCAGGTAGGTACCGAGTGCTAATTTAGCAATAACTATATCCGAATCATTAACCTCAGAGATCACCGATGTGAACTCCTCTTTAGTCACGAAAGAAAAAAATTCAACAACTTCAGTTAAGTAATTAAACAAACACATTGTTCCGGGTGCAAAATGAGGTGCCAGAATGCCCCACTTGACGTGTCATTGCAAGCCAGAGCATGAAACAAAGAAACGATGACGTAGTTCATTATCCGAGAGCCTAGTGCTGAAATCCTTACAGAAACAAACCCCATGCATTGTCATCATGGGGCCATTGGCCTAGGTAAGGCCCTCTGATCAAATGATACTTGAGTTGCCTATCGGCTGTTTCAGAAACAGTGCCCACGAGAACCTTGATGATGGTGAAAGCTTGGAGGGTGTGGATAGACTTATTGTACAGTAGCAAGTTATCGTGGTTCATATTTTCTTTTGCTGCTGCTGAACAGACTCTTCACGTGACCAGAATCTGCTCATGAGCATGCAAGAGGACTTCTGCTCTTTGTACATCACGCAACGGCCGTAGCAGTGCTCTCTGTGTAAGCTCGCTGTTGGAGTTTAAGGCCGTGACCAACACCAATCTCAGTGAAGGGTGAAGAAAGGAGAGAGTGATCTTGGGCTCTATTAAAGAACAAGATGGGGAAAGCTCCACAGATTATTTTCTAGAACAGGCTCCCCACGGGCTGTCAGCCCTGCAGTACCAGGCAAGTGTTCACACACAGATCCCCCACACCATGTGCCTTTGAGACTATCATACCAGTAACCCAGATCATCTGCACTTTGTGTGCAGGTTCCTTTCATCCTACTGTGTAGATCCAACAGCACGTGAGTGCTTGCGCTCGTACGAGTTTCATGCTAAAACATTAATTCCTTTATTCCTTCTAAAAACTTACAGAGCTACATCAGTCCCTCTTTTTCCTTAGATTAAATCCGCTTTACAGAACTCCTGTGTTTCTGAAATACTTATGGTTTCTCCAAGTCTTCTGTGGTACACTTGAAAGCAGAATTTGGTTTCTATTTTGTGAGGTTTTAGCTTTATTTTATTTTTAATCTAGATTATGCCATAAAAATCTCACAATTTCACTTTGTCAGCTGCCTAAAGTAAGAGAAAAGTTATAAACTTTTGCCCCATGTCTAGGACAAGACTTTCCTCACAGCAAAGTGACCGTCAGGAGGAAACTAGCCAGACAGTCTGAGTGACGACCTGGGGGGGGTGATGGAAGCCCCTCTGGGACAATGCTTTTTCCTGCTTCTGGAAGTCCCTCCTATTTCCACATTGGCTTCTGCATCCGGTACTTTACCAGGATTCTCTTTCACATCAAAGCTTCTCTCCCCGGGCTACACATGTAGGGGCACAGCCTTAGTTTCTATGGGAAATAGTTTTATCCCAAAGGAAAGGGAAAGAAATGTTTGGTTTAAACATGCTTAACACTCCCCCTTCTGTACAAGGAGCTCTGTTGTTGCACTTTCTCTGGTCCCTTGGGATATCAACACGCTCTTTACTCAAGCTTATTTTCTTAGCTGAGGTGTTTAAAAGGGTCTGTGGGGGAATTTTGCTCTCATCCACACTGATTAAACAAACATCAGGCTGAATGCTTGCTAAATTAATTGCACCAAATTCTTTTTGGCTGGTCTCACCCTTAGGATGAGTTGGTCCCATTTCTATCATTTAAAAGAACTCCATGATGCAGCCAACATGGAGTTTCTGCTTCTCTCCTAGAAACACAGAAGGAGCCAATGTATGGGTGGGTGATAAAGCTGCTGCTTATCTTAGTGAACAGACAGGAGGGATCCATGAATTTGTCTGGAAGTTGAAGTCAAGGAGGTTTCCTCAATAAAGAGCTCTAATCAGAGATGACCTGCTGACTCTATATTTTGCTGAGTATTGCATGTAACCTCAGTCAGCCCCCAGGAGGAAAAGAAATCTTTGGAAATGAGACTACTCTTGAGTTGAGTGCACCTCTTGAGTAAACAACCGACAAGCAAAAGTTGCAAGCTTCATGATAGCAGTTACCACAGCTTAAGGATATTGATGTGATGAGGTTTGTAGCTGATACAGATGAACCCAACAGAGGGGCTTTTGAGTGCACAAACCCTTTTTCAAGCTTAGTGAGAAGACAAGAGAGAGTTTCTGATCTGGCTGTGAGTGTGGGACCGTTTGGAATTACACAAGTGCTTGCAGGTAGCTGCGAGTGATACCAAGGAGGAAACACCCAATGACTTCCATGCTGGGGAATTAAACCAAGCCTGGGCACTCTAACCACACGCACTTCTCCTTAACTCCTTACAAAACATATGTCATTTGGTAACCCAGTTATTCACTTTTTGAAGTCTCCTGAATTTGTTTATTATTCCACTGTTGATGCCATTGGTTCCTCCCCATTTTTCCTCAGCTGGCATTTAATCTCTTTGGGTTGGTTGCTCATGCCTCAGGGTCACTGGGGTTTGTTTCCACACCAGGCTCTTTGATTCCGCCTCTATTCTGGGGCTGGTTAGTCTTTTGATTATTTGAAATGCTTTGAATGCTGACTTTAATTACACTGTCTTGTAAGAGTCTCTTCTACAAGGGTTGCTAACTGCCAGGCCTCTGCCTGCCTCAGTAGCCACGCTGCTAAGCAGAAAAAAGCACCAAGGAGCCCATGGAAATGTTTTATAAAGGTAACAGCCACTGAAGTACAAAATTGACATCTCACCTGTGAGATGTGAGGCTTTGTTTTGTTTTCTTCATTTTGTTTTATCTGTATTTATTGGTACTAGCAAGAGCTAAAACAGTTACACCTACCATGGAAAAACTGCTGAATCTGGAAACAGATCTTTAATGTCTCAGTCAGAAGTGTGGCATTTTTCTCAGGGACAGATTGTCGGCCGTGGCCAAGCAGGGCCCAGCAGAATTGAGGATGTAGATGAATTGGAGGCTGTCCAGAAGAAGGCAACAGGAATGATAAAAGGTTTATAAAACATGAGTGATGAGGAAATGTTGAAGAAACTGAGTTTGTTTAGTCTAGAGGAAAAAGACTATGGGGGAAAATGTATTGAGTTTTCCAGTATGTAAACAGTTGCTTTAAAGAGGACAGCCATCACGTGTTCTCCATGGCCACTGTGAGGAGGACAAAAATAAATAAAAGTAATTTGCAGCAGAGAAATGTTAAGCTACAATTTGGGAATTAGGTTTTCTCTGAGTGTTGAGCCCTTTCACTGGCAGATTTGAGAACAGGTTAGACCAACTCTTTACATGGAGGAGGTGGTTAGACTTGATCCTGGTTCATGGGAAGATGTGGGATGAGGTGATTGCATGAGATTCTTTCCAAGCCTTACATCTTTATAAATTTATGAAGGAGGACTTTGAACGGAAATGGTTTGGGCTGGGTAAACATAGAATCATAGAATTGTCAGGGTTGGAAGGGACCTTAAAGATCATCCAGTTCCAACCCCCCTGCCATGGGCA